>CM046450.1:31061718-31587381 GCA_025506515.1 Flaveria trinervia | reverse complement strand
AGGAACCAAAATAGTAATTTACTCTAGATAATTATTATTATCTTCCATCATCATTCATTATCTTCCATTCAATGTACGTCATCATTATCATTCGCTTTCATTCATAGTCTTCCTTACTTATCTTTCGTACATTCGTCATCTTTCTTACTTACATTCTGGACCAATGCCATGTGCTATACCCTGAACATTATCATGAAGCTAGTTACTGGGCCTGAGGTCCCGACCCCGAACATTATGCACGAGCTGACTCTAATACCTAGGGCAAGTGACAAGGGTCCTGTACATATGGTAATCACAAAGATTCGACCCTATAATGCATCCTTCTGGGGTAGCTAACCCGCACACAGTGAGCTAAACACCTTCATTGGGTGTGAACCTCCATACATTGCTTGCAAGACTTTCTTACATTTGTTCGTTCATTTATGCATGCATTCATTCTTACTTTACATTCCCTTATCATTATCATTAACTTCTGCTTTACGTTACATAATACTTTTCATTCATTCATACTCATAACATGTAAGTCATGGAATAATACATAATAGGAATGTAAGATCAACATAACACATCATACATAGCTCACATAAACATCACATACACATACCCTCACACATCATTATAAACATCATGCATCATCCATTCACAAAAACATACGCATGCACAACAAGTACAAGCCGTCATAGTACATAACCGGTCCTCCGTGAGATAGCGCGGGTTTGGGGGCGGCAACCCCTGACAATAGGGTCCTAGGGGCATCAGTCCAAGTGGGGTACACGGGGTAATGCCCCTGGCTGGGGCCGGGCTGTTAAACCTCTTAAATCTTGGTCATTTAAATTGTATATTTAGTATGCATTTGTTATTAAATTGATCTTCCTGTTAAACCTTTAAAAATCTTGGTCATTTAAATCGTATATTTGATGTGAGTGTGTTGAAATGACATTTTAAATGTTTTAAATGTTAATATTAAGTTGATTACTCGTATTTATGCATTTGATCATGTTGAATAGGCTAACTAGGAGTTTGAAGTGATTTTGTAGGTAAAATAACCAAGTTAGAAGCTTCATGGTGAGACAAAGCGTTGGAGGGGTCAAGAAACGAAGATTCAAAATGCAGCAGAAAAGTTTCCACCATAGCCTACTACACCACCGTAAGCTACGCCAGCATCATCAAAAAACAACAGAAAATCCAATTTTACAGCTAAGAAGCAATAGTTTAAGTAATTTGATAATTTAATTAATCGTTCTTATAAATCAATTTACAATATGCCAACCACTAATTCCACGAGGTTCGACAACCCTACTTACCCTAACTAGTTTAAGGTGAATAGAAATACAATTTAACATCTTATTTGATTGGTACTTCGACATCGATCAAATTTTTGGCGCCGTTGCCGGGGAATCGGTGCGCTTAGTGTTTTGCTATTAGATTTGTGTTTGTTTTGTTATTTTTTTGCTTTATTTTGTTATTTCCTTGCTACGCTTGGTGTTTTTGTGTGTAGGTGACAGGTTGCATGCATACTAGTAATTCGGTAGGAATCACCATTAGTGTTCGATCCAGAGATAGGGAAATCGGCAAGGTATAATCGTGTTCTGCATCGATCAGGGCTACCAACTCCATTTTCACAAGCTATTGATCAAGCAGCTGACAGTTCGTCTAATTCAACCCAAATGGATGACCCAAATAACCAACCACCTCAAAATCCAACCCTCCTCCTAATAACCAAATAAAGACCCAAATCCACTTCCACCACCAAATAACAACCGCAACAATAACCTGAATCACCACCACCCAATGATAATATGAATCAAAATAACCTCAATCAGTAGATGACTTTGATCATGTGAGCATGCATAGTGTCCATACGGTGATGAAGATTATGAGATGAATGGAATAACATGAAGAACCCCTAATGGTGCAATTATGATGCTTGGGATGGAAACTTCGGTGGAGGTGATGGATATAATGGAAATAACAATTGGGGGAATGATCAACATGGGTGGAATGCACCACCTATCAATCAACAACGGGTAGGGTTAACAATAATGCCAATCAACCAAGAAGACCTCAAAGAGCTCAAGTACTAGGTGTGGATAGCCTTTCAGACCTGCTATTTCTGAAAATCCAAATCCTATTGCACCTCCAAATCGTAAAGGAAGAGCTTTTGATGTACCCCTCATTATCTCACCATTCTTCCTGCATTTAGAGGTACTGAAACAGAAGAACCATATGTACATCTTGCTGAATTTGATGCCATATGTAGTACCATTGGTGGAAATCACTTTACACAAGATGAAGTGAGGCTATGATCGTTTCAATTCACTTTGAAAGATAGAGCAAAGCAATGGTTCCTCACTTTACCCGATAATAGTATTCACACATGGCAAGAAATGCAACAAACATTTTTGGATGAATACTATTCTATGGGTAAAGCTAGTGACGCGAGAGATGCTATTCGAACCTTTCAACAACAAGTAGGAGAGCAGTTTCATGAAGCTTCACAAGGTTTAAGGAAATGATCCGTATGTGCCCACATCATGGAATTGAACGTTGGGAGTTGATTAAGGCTTTTTCGGATGGATTGACCAATTAAGAGAGGAACTATTTATATTCTACAAGCAACGACACATTCTTTCTAACCATGAGGATGCAGATTGGAATTTCTAGAGAGGATGTGTAGGAATTCCAAAGCACAAGCTTCTGCTAGTAGGCGATCCAAACAATTCAACAAGATCGACCATAATTGATTATGAAACCAAAGAGAGAATTGCATCTTTGGAGAACAATTGGCAAGCTAGGAAGAACAGGTGTGAAGGAGGTTGCAAATGTGGGCTATGATATGTGCGAAGAATGTGGTGAATTAGGTCATAATGGTGAGTCTTGCCCCGTGGTAATAGGAAGGAGTGAGGAAGTCAATAATATTTATGGAGACAGGAAACAATTCGATATGAGTTCCAATACTTATCAACCTGGATTGAGGAATCATCCTAATTTCAAATATGGTAATGTTTCAAACCAGATGAACCTAACTTTCAAGGGAATAATCAAGGCGGTCAAACTTATCAAAATCGAACATAAGGAATTACAATCCAAGTGGTTATCAAAGAACTTCATATTCTCAAGGAAACAATCAGGGAACTACAATCATGGAGGTCAACAAGGGAGTTCATCATGAAGTTATCAAGGAAATCCTCCATCGGGACAAGTTGGTAGTGAAGACTCTACAAATGCAAAGTTAGATGCTTTAATGAACATGATGAAAGAGAACATGCAAAAGAATAAGAGGGAGAATGAATTAGAGATAAGCTTATGAAGCTTTAAACAAGCGAGTGGGACAATTAGCTGAAGACGTGGCTCAAATTAAGCGGAACCTCGGGAAACTACCGTGATACCATGATCAATCCTCAACATCAAGAACCAACATGAAAAATGAGAAATGTTCATATCAATTCGGTTAGTATCCTTCCTGACTTTGAAATTATTGATAATGACTTTACTGTTCTTCCACAACAAGTTGCAGATAAGGAGAGAAAGTTGATGCAGTGGAAGATTTGATGATGGAGCCCCTCATTCCAATTAAAGTGGGAATCTGAAGATAAAAAGAGCACTCTTGGATTATGGAGCAACTGTTAGTATCTTGCCAGGTATGTTATATGATCAGTATGACTTTTGTTCCCTAGAGGAAGTTAACACCAATGTGGTTGTAGCTGACTTGACTCGGAAAAGTCCTCGTGGGATGATAAGGAATTTATAATCAAGTTGGGAGATTTTACTACCCGGTGGACTTTATGGTGCTGATTATGACCAGTGAGGCAACCCGCAACCGAATTGTCATATTGGGTCGACCGTTTTTATCAATTGCCATGCTCAAATCAATTGTCGGGATGGAACAATTGAAATGTCTTACGAACTCGTAAGTTCCTTTTGATGTATTTCCAAGTCGGTTAATTATTTTGTTAATGATGAATTTTTTTGTGCCACATAGAACTAATGTGTTGTTCCTTCTTATACTTTATGTGTAAGCATGAACACCAACTTTGAGAATGGTTTTGAGTATGAATGGGTTAACATGTGGCTAAAGATTGAAAATTTAAAGAATAGAAAGAGCCATTATGATGATGGAACAAAGACGAGAAGCTAAAATAAAGCAAAAGTGGCGACCCCCTTGATCTTATAAAAGACAGAGTTGAGGCATTAATGTTTGGGCCATAATGCGATCTAGTTTGAAACCCACCGATTATTTTAAATACCAGAGTCAAGCATCCTACTCGACACCATGAGTTGGTCGCAGTATGTCTGCGAAGACCTAAACTTAACGCTATTCAGAGGCACCCGAATTAAATTTTTATGCTTTTATGTTTATGGTTGTTTAAGTAGTGTGTTTGCTCAATTTGGTCGTGTTATTAGTATTATGTTTGGGGAATGGATTGTTGTTTGGGCCGTTTGTGACAGGATCAGTGATCACAAGTTTGACGTATCAGAATATAAAGCAGCGGAATACAAACCGAATTAGACAAATTGTAGCAAGCAATCGATACTTGTAAGCGTTAAGATCGCATACGGTTATAGGGAGAGAATATGAATTTCTGATTTCTAGGAATGTTTATAGATGTAGAAATATTCTAATCGAATCAATCAATCATTCCATTCAATTGCTCATATCCCTCCTTCATTACAATAGGTTGTCACTCCTTATATAGAGTGCAACAGTCACTGCTGTTATCACGGAAAGTGACAAATGGCAGATCCAATACAGAAATAACTAATTCTTAACAAACTACTGAAATGTTCACAACTACTGAGAACATATCAGCAAGTTAAGTACAAAATAAAAACTACTGAAACTACAACGACTGAAGAACAAGCTCTTCAGTCGTTTTACAAAACTACTGAAACAAAGAAATAAAACTACTGATATCACAACTACTGAAGAAGTACTCTTCAGCAGTTGTGACAAACTACTGAGGCTTCAGTACTTGATCTTCAGACTTTGACCTTCAGGCGTTTCATCAGCTGATGACTTCAGTAGATATCATCAGCTGATGTCTTCAGTCTTTGTCTTCAGACTTTGTACATCAGTTGTTGATCTTCAGTACTTGTGAACTCTTCAGCTGTTGTACTTCAGTACTTTGGTCTTTCAGCTTCAGCACTTGTGTTCTTCAGCTGTTGTACTTCAGCACTTTGGTTCTTCAGCTGTTAAGGTCTTCAGCACTTGATCTTCAGCTGTTGAAGTCTTCAGCACTTGTCAAACTACTGATGAGGCTTTCAGCAGTTGTTGTGATACCGTGTGGGACTTAGAGGTTTTCTGATCTTGGCTCATTGGTTCTTTTGGTCCAACAAACTCCCCCTGAACCAATGCAGCCAAAACCTCTAACTTATTTATACTCCCACTTATTGATGGCAAAAATGTTGGTCTTTTTCCTTCTTGATCAGTAGAGAAGATGACCCATGTACGCTCCGGCCTGGGAGAACCTCAATATTTGTTTGGCAGAGTATGAATGGGAACTCTGTTTTGGGGAACTGGACACAGAGTTGTTATCCCATTCATGAGATTCACTTCCCATAATGAGTCTGTACGACTCTCTTGTGTAGGCCTCAAGGAAGGTGATTTGTTCCTCCATGGTTAGCTCTTCAGCACCTCCTTCAAACAATGATTCCGGCCCATAATACTCAGACAGGTATTTGGCCTGTTTCCCATTCTTTAGCTCCACAGTTGTTATTACTCTGTAAGCAAACTCATCCGGGTGATTACCTCTAGGAACAACTGGAGCTCATTTTTCCTGACTTCCTCAAGCCTCTTGTAAACTAACCCCTTTTTCACTATTTTGTTTTCCAGCATCTTCTGAGGTTAGATTAGCTTTGTAGGCCTTCTTGAAGTCTTCTAGGATTTCCCAGGGTGAAACTACAAAGACCAGAGAGATCACTTCATCTACGATCTTTTTCACCTGGCCAATGTATCTCCGAGGTATATTGTTCTTATGAATTCTGTGAGAGACCCTGGGATCAGGCCAAATCCTCACTCTTTCCTTTGATATTGAAAGGTATGCCTGAGAGTGTAAAGTCTGAGGGCTTGCTCCTTCATATTGATGATGGAAGATGTGGCTGCATAAGCTTTGTCAACTCTCTTCAGCAATTCCTCATCATGCTGTTTATGAAGCTCTTCTTCTTCTAGCTTCACTTTAACCATTTGTCTCTGGACTTCAGGAGTAATTGCTGAGGAGTGACTTGTGGCCTTAGGCAACTGAATCACAGCTGATAGCGGCAGCCTGTCTTCATCTCTTCTTCATCTTCTTCTAGCCTCAATATCCTTCTCTTCTTCTTCAAGGGTATATCATCGGCTATGGGTTTTGAGGGAAAGGGTGGTTGGTGGGTTGTGTTTTGGTGTTTTGGTGTGGGAATGTTGACAGGCTGTGCTAGCATCCTTGAGGTGAGTGTGGCTTTGATTGCTTTGCTAGCTCAGTCCTGCTCCCAGCACCACTTCATTCAAAGCTTCATAACACCCCTTAGTGTATGCTTCAACGAACGATCTGGTGGTGATTGCCAATACTGTCCCTGACCAAGCTTTGATCTCAATCATTGATCTTCCAAGATATTTTGCAATAATCTTATCATGATTTCTAGCCTTTCTCTTTCTAACACTTCATAACTTGCCCATCTATTCTGGATTTCTTCAATCTCTAGCGTCGAATCTCAGAGTCAGTTTTTGGTGTCATGGCCTTGCCTGAACACTGATCATATGTTGTCCATATCTACTGTGTTCGGCTCAACCTCTTTTATCAGCTCCAGGCTATCTTCAATGTCTCATCAGCACCTTTCTTTCGCTTGAGCATTGTTGCTGTTCTTTATCCTTTTGCTGCTTCGCTTCCTTCTTTTCCTCGATCTTTCCTCTTCTGTAGTGACATTGATTTCTAGCCTTCTCTTTCTACACTTCATAACTTGCCCATCTATTCTGGATTTCTTCAATCTCTAGTCGTCGAATCTCAGAGTCAAGTTTGTTGGTGTCATGGCCTTGCCTAACAGCTGATCAATGATGTTGTCCATTGATCTACTGTGTTCGGCATCAGCCTCTTTTATCAGTAGCTCCAAGGCTTTATCTTCAGCAATGTGCTCATCACACCTTTCTTTCGCTTGTAGGTGAGCATTGGTTGCTGTTCTTTATCCTTTTGGGCTTGCTTCGCTTCCTTCTTTTCCTCGGATCTTTTCCTTTCTGTTCTTTCACTGCAGGACTCTCCCCCTTTTGGTTGCATTGGAGGAAGGGGTTGAGACCGCAGAAAGAGTCTTGTGGACAGCAGCATCACCAAGGGCTGTAATGTTGAGAAAGCCTCTCATCAAGGGCTTTGATCACTATATCAGTAATTATAGGGGTGATGAGAGGGAGGGAATTTTTGAGTGCAGCACCTATTTGCTCAGGAGGGTTCTGTTCCTGAGAAGTAGGGCCTGAAGCGGAGGCAGGTGGTTGATTTTGGGGTGGCTCTGTATTGGGAAACCTTCAAGGAAGGTGCCATCTGTGGGTGTATGAGGGTGGCAGATGGACTTGCATCCTGAGACATCTTGGCCAGCAGCTCTTTGAGTCTGCTAACCTCATCCTCTAGAATGGTGTTTTGAGCAACTACATCGAAGAAGAAGCTCAGGTCATCATCAGTTGATACTGAATCACCTGACCTCCTGCTTAGAGCAGGATGGACATGCACTGGGTGTAGACCAGTTGGTGCATGTGCCCCTTGTGCTTGGTACTGGGGACTTCCAGCCTCAGGACAATGTCCATCATCAGCAGTTGCCTCTAGGGAGTCTTAGCAATGTTACCAGCCTCACTCTGGTCATGTGCTGAGTCAGAGGAGGTGGCAGCCTCACTAGATATTCTAAGCTCCTTCTCTACACCAGGAGATAGAATTGGGAAACCCCTGTGCTGTGGGTTCTCAGATGCACTGTGTTCCTCCCCCTCAATTGTAGAGGTATTCCCAGTAATAAGTGGTTTCTGGGGAGGGGGTGAGGAGTGCAATTGAGTCAGCACTTGAGCAACTATTAAAGTTGGGCTGTGAGGGGCGGTTGTTTGGGGTACAGGGGTAGAAGCAGTGTGCACCTGGGGTGGATGGTGCTCTTCAATGGCAATCTCCTCAAGTGAGGAAGATCCCAGATAAGTAGGTGCCCCTTGGGTTGCTGCAGGCTCCTGTTGAGAGGAAGCCTGAGCGGCTGTGGCTGGAGGAGTCATGGTATCCACTAGGGGTTTGGACTAGTGGATATATCCTGCGTTTGTTGTGCAGGAGCATCCTCAGGGACTCAATTCCCTGAGTAGCCTTTTTGGTTTCTTTTTGGTGAGTTTGGTGGGGACATTGGATTTGGAGGTGGTGGCTGTGGGTTCCAGCTGCGTGGGTTTTCGCAGCTTGGCAGCCAGTTTGAGTGTCCGGTCGGAGTTGTGCCGGGAGTATACTTCTGGCAAAACAGCCGTAGCAGGGACTCCCAAGCCAACAAGTCCCTCAGCATTAAGCTGGTCTATTATAATGGCCATTATGAACCGTGGATAGTATCCAACGTTGGCAGTTAGTTTTTGAGCCATATCTTTGAGCTCTGAAAATATTAATTCTGAAAAATTCAGTGGTTGTTGCTCAAGGATAGAATACATTACCTGCTGCCATTTGGTGGACATTTGATCCCAAGACGATGTCTTAGGGGCCAAACATACATTGACCATATGAAAATCAGGCGCTCAGCGTCATTAAAGTTTTCTTCTTCATGGTGGTGGCACTGAGATCACCTTGATATCCATGCTGAGCAAATGATAGATCTATGTGCCCTTCGGATATCCAGCAGGAGAGGTAGCATCACTCAGTTGAAGAATTTTACGGATTGTTGCAGGAGTAATCACTACTTCTTTGTTGTTGACGACTGACCGGAGGGATTGTGTGTTGCTCTCCTCAGTAGTGACATTAACGTTCATCCAAAATTGGTTCAAGGATTCGGTATGTAAAACGGGTTCAGAGGAATGCCTTGTTGTATGGGACTGAACCATAAGATCGATAGCAGTATCGAACTTAGTCCAGATCGGCGATTTTGTGAGGTAGGCAACACAGTTGTGTCGCGGTTTAATTTGCATAGACGCCATGGAAATTTTTTTGGAGAGGAACGTTAGGTTTGAAGAAGATAAAGCATGGAGAGCTCAGGTTAAGGGTATTTATAGGGTACGGGTGAGGAACGACTGAAGGATGTGGTGTTTAGTCATCAGTAGTTTTAAACGACCGTTGACATGGTATTATCCTTTCAGACGTTGAAACAGCTGAAGTCGCGGTGTTAGGCATCAGTAGTTTAGAAAACTACTGAAGACCGTGGTTTTGACTTCAGGTGATTGAAACAACTGAGGACATGGTGTTTGTCATCAGTAGTTATGAAACTACTGAAGACAGTGGTTTTGTCATCAGCTGTTGTAAACAACTGAAGACTTGGTATTGGTCATCAGTAGTTATAAAACTGCTGAAGACGTGGTTTTGCTTCAGTTGTTTAAAATGAAACAGCAGTGGTACAAACGACTGAGGAGAAAGTTCTCTTCAGCTGTTTTCGTCAATTCTTAGCTTTTCAGCTGTTTCAAACTGTCCTCAACACATTCATCAGTCTTTATGGCTGATTTCAGTTGTTTCATAGGACATCAGTACTTATCTGTTTTTACTGATTGCAGTAGTTATGACTGCATCAGTAGTTGTAACTACTTCAGTAGTTTAGAGAGATGAAGTACTTCAGTACTTGTGAGAACTTTAGCCTTCAGTAGTTATAAAAAGTACTGAGGTTAAAGAGCTCATCAGTACTTATATGTGACAGGCACTCATGATCATCAATATGAATTACTGAGATCATCAGTAGTTGTCACCTATTCTAGCTGCAGCATACCAAGCCTTAACACCAGGTTTTGGAAAGTTGAACTATCCAAAGGCTTAGTAAAAATGTCTGCAAGCTCATCAGCACTGGGCACAAACTTAGGATCAATCAGACCTTTTTCAAAACAATCTCTTATAAAATGATGTCTGATCTCTATATGTTTGGTCCTAGAGTGCTGGACTGGATTTTTGACAATGCAAAGAGCTGAAGCACTATCCATTAACAATGGAGTCTTAGTCTCTGTAATGCCATAATCCAAAAGTTGGTTTTGAAGCCAGAGTACCTGAGATGTACAGCTTGCAGCAGCAATGTACTCTGCTTCCGCAGTGGATGTAGCAACTGAGGTCTGTTTCTTGCTCTGCCAAGAAATTAAGCAGTTGCCTAGGAATTGACATCCACCAGAAGTTGATTTCCTGGTCAACTTACACCCTGCATAGTCACTGTCAGAAAAAGCAACTAATTTACCAGAATGTCTGGTAGAGTACCATAAACCTAGAGATGGAGTGCCTTGCAGATATCTAAAGATCCTCTTGACTGCAATCAGATGAGACTCTTTAGGTGCAGCCTGAAATCTAGCACAAACACATGTAGCAAACATAATATCTGGTCTAGAAGCTGTTAAATACATCAAGGACCCAATCATACATCTGTAAAGTGTTTCATCAACCACTTTACCTTTCTGATCTGAGTCCAGTTGTGTGGTGCTGCTCATGGGAGTAGAACAGGGCTTACAGTTGTAAATCAAACTTTTGCAAAAGATCTTTTGTATATTTGGATTGATGAATAAAAATTCCATCAGCCTTTTGTTTGATTTGCAACCCCAGAAAGAACTGTAATTCTCCCATGGCACTCATTTCAAACTTCTGTTGCATCAACTTTGTAAAGGCATCACACAACTTTGGATCAGAGGATGCAAAAATGATATCATCTACATAAATTTGAACAAGTAGATTATGCTGCCCAGCTTTCTTAATAAATAAAGTCTTGTCATGGAGCCTCTAGTGAAATTGTTTTCCAGAAGAAAGTTTGATAATGTCTCATACCAGGCTCTGGGAGCTTGTTTTAACCCATAAAGAGCTTTATCAAGCTTATACACCCAATTAGGATGTTTGTTGTCCTCAAAGCCTGGAGGTTGACATACATAAACCTCTTCTTTAACTTTTCCATACAAAAATGCACTTTTGACATCCATTTGAAAGACTTTAAGTTTTTGATAAGCAGCATAAGCTAAAAACAATCGAATTGCTTCCAGTCTGGCTACAGGGGCAAAGGTTTCATCATAATCAATACCTTCTTCTTGTGCAAACCCCTGAACAACCAGTCTGGCCTTGTTCTTAACAATAAGCCCATTTTCATCAGTTTTGTTCCTAAACACCCATTTAGTGCCTATTGCACACTTACCTGGAGGTAGAGGAACCAGTTCCCACACTTGCTGTTTCTTGAACTGAAGAAGCTCAAGCTGCATGGCATCAACCCATCCATTGTCCTTTAAAGCAATGTGATAATTCTTTGGCTCTTGCTGACTGATGAAGAGAGCATAGAAGCAGAAATTTGACAATTGACTTCTTGTTGATACCCAGCAGTGATATCACCAATGATTTGAGACATGGGTGATTCTTCAGATCTTGATACACAATGAGATCTGTGCAAGTGTTTGTAGCCGGTTCAGCAGCAACAGATGGTGATGGGAATCATTTCCTTGAAACCAATCAGTGGATGGTAATTCAAAGGAAGTTGAATTCGAAGAAATCTCATCAGCATTTGTTGTGGATGGTGCTACTGGCGCTACAGGAACATCAGGTCTAGTTGAATCAGGCAGCTGATCACTAAACCTGAAGAGGTGAGTACTGCAATCATCATCATCATCAGCAGTACCACCAGGTGGTGAACTGTTGACAGGAGCAACAGCAGGAGTTTGATAAGGAACATATTGCAGTATGTCCAGATCAAATAACTCCACAGGACTTTGTGGAATCTTGTCCTTTGGAGATTCATTAAACTTAACATGTAGAGTTTCTTCAACAATCTTTGTTCTGCAGTTGAAGACTCTGTATGCCTTGCAAGTAGATGAATAACCAACAAAGTATCCTGCATCCACCTTAGGATCAAATTTGTGGAGTTGATCCTTTGTGTTGAGAATAAAACAGGGACACCCAAATGCTTTGAAAAATGAAATCAGTGGAGCCAAATGATGGAGAACTTCATATGGAGTCTTCATCAACCTCTGATTTACTAAAACTCTATTTTGCACATAACAAGCTGTGTTGACAGCTTCGGCCCAAAAGGTCAATGGCAAACCTGAGTCAGCCAGCATGGACCTTGCAGCTTCAATGAGGGTCCTGTTCTTTCTCTCCACTACTCCATTTTGTTCCGGAGTCCTTGGAATGCTGAACTGCCTTTTGATTCCCTTTGAGAGATAGAAGTCATCAAGTGTATGATTTCTGAACTCAGTTCCATTATCACTCCTAATACACTTGACTGGAAGGGATACTGCTTCTCAATGTACAGCACAAAGTGGATAATCTTCTGAGCAGCCTCATCCTTTGAGTGTAGAAGAAAGTCCATACAAATCTGGAGTAATCATCCACAATTACCAGACAGTATTTCTTCTTTGCCATGCTCATTACTCTCACAGGACCAAATAGATCCATATGCAGTAATTGCAAGCAGGCAGTGGACTTGGACACTTCAATAGGAGGAAATGAGACCTTGTGCTGTTTTCCTTTTAAACAAGCAGTGCAAGTTTCATCACAGTGGAACTCCTTTATTGGTAAGCCTCTGACTAAACTATTGTGCTAAGCTGATTCATGTTTTTGAGATTAACATGACCAAGCCTCCTGTGCCATAGTTTAGATTCTTGAAAAGAGGCTTTGGAAATAGGCAAGGATTGCCTTTGAGATCTATCTTCTTAGAGAATCTAAGGCATACACTCTTCCTGTCCTGTTGGCTTTCAGGAGAGTGTGATCATCCAACACCTTGTCAATCAAGGGCAAAACTTTGGATGACAGAATCCTACAGTTTTGACTTGTGAAAAGGGCAACATGGCCTTTATCACACATTTGACTGACACTCAAGAGGTTGTACTTGAGATTTTCCACATGATTAACATCATCAAATTTGATTTCTCCATTGGAGACAAAGCCCTTACCGATGATGTAACCCCTAGCATCATTGCCAAAAGAGACAAATCCCTTCTTTCCTTGAGAGTAGTCATGAAAGAGAGATGTTCCCAGTCATGTGCATGGATCCCCCACTGTCTACATACCAGATGCTATTTTGGCATGTTGAAGAACCCTGCAATAATAAACAATCAGTTAGTTTTAGAGACCCAAACCTTTTTGGTTTTGGGCCTGGTCTCATCAATAGATGGTAAACTAGCATGTTTATTTGTAACAACAGCCTGAGAGGAAGAAGATGGTGCAGAAGAGGAGTCCTTTGGCTTAGACCTCCTTTTCTGTGGTTTCAACATAGGAGAATCTAGTTGGTTAACTCTACCCAACAGATGTTGTACCATCATCACCAGCTGTGTCTGATTTGTGATAAAGCTTTCAGCTCATCAGACACATTGCTAGTGGAGTTAGATAAGGTCCTATGTTGCACCTTCTTCTTTTGAGCACCCTCAGCTGTCACCTGTTTAACTCCTTCCTTTTTGGATTGCTTTAAGGACTTAAGGGTTACAGGATTTGATGTTGCTGATACAAATGTGGTCTCAAACTCAGTTTTCATTTTTAATTTTTTCTCATTAATTTCTTCTTTGTTTGAGTTTGGAACCTCTTTTGTACCACAATCATCTGTAAGATGATTGAACAAACCACATACTTCACATGGTTTCTTCTTCATCTTAGGTTGATCATCAACTAAAGATGGTGAAGCAACAGAAGACTTGTTCTTCAATGCTTTGGAAGCATTGGTTGCTTTCTTGACAGCATCTTTAGTAGTCTTCAAACTCTTTCTACTGCCAGTTTTCTTCTCTTCAGTACTGACAGCAGTTGAAGTTTGAACTTCAGGAGTTGAATCCTGCTCTCCAGTCCTTTCAGGACCTTCAGGATTGACTCCTGAGTTGATCAACTTATTGATCATGTGAATGTCAGCATTTGGACCATCAACATCAGCTGATAGGTTCAAAGAGGACTTGATACTGACTGCTACTTCTGATTGTGCTGTATCAGAAGGTAGATCACATGACTTGATGGATTGGTTATCACTCTCACCATCAGATTCTACCTCTGCTCTTGGGGTAAAATCTGTAGGTGGAGCAGTGTGATTGTAACCAATTCCAAACTTCACATTTGAAGCAGATTGCTTACTAAGAAGCATTTCAAAACCTTTGCATGATTGTACCCATCTATCACACTCGACCTGGGTAACTGCAAGGTTTTCTTTGAGATCTTTGTACTTCTCTAAAAGTACATCTTCTCTAGCCTTATCATCAATTATTTTGCAATTCAGTTTATAAACCTCATCATTTTTATCTTTGAGCACAAACTCAAACTCAGCTTTGTTTTTGGAAATTACTTGTTCTAGCTCAATGTTCTTATTAATTAAAGCTACATTTGCTTCTCTAATGGAAGCAAATGCTGCTATGCATTGTTCAGAACATAATTTGGCTTTTGCCTCAGAGGATACCTGTGATACCTGTGGTGTAGAGGCATTGGAGGATGAGTATCAGCAGACTCCAAAGCCATAAGAGCTAGATTCCCAAAGGGACTGTCACCACCATGTTGACCAGCACCTGAGAACAGTTGATCATGACCAGACAAGTCATCTGGTAAACTGCTCCAGTCAACAACTCCTGGGGTGAAGAAGCTGTGTTGTTGAGATGAAGGTTGTTGATGAGATAGGGAAGGCTGAGGTTCTGGTAATGCATGAGGTTGTGGTGTCATAGGAACTTGAACTTGACTTGACTGTGGCATGTAATAACAAGGGTACTGATAAGGCATTTGACCCTGAGGAACAAAATATGCCGGAGATTGTTGTTGAGGATGATGACTAGATGTGACAGGATGTTGCCCTCTGTTTTGTTGACTGTTGCCAGGAAAAGTCACAAAGGGTGCAGTAGAGTTTGATCCAGTTGATCTACACTCTCTTGCAAAGTGTCCAAGCCGTTGGCATTTGTGACACCTCAACTTGCTCTTGTCAAAACCAACTTTGGTTTTGCCAGAGAGTCCTGGGAATTTTCTTCCAGTTCTTTTGTAGAACTTCTGAGATCTGATATTTATCAAGGCCATTTGGCTCAAATATCCATCTCTTCTAAGTCATCATCAGCAATCCCCTTGAGATCATCCATAATGAAACATAAATTGTCATTATTACCTCCAGTAAACTGACCATCAACACTTACAAATGCAGAATTAGAAGTGCTCGAAGAGAAATTAATATGCTCATCATACTGGCATTCAGATGCAGCATATTCTGACTCATGACCCACCAAGGCAGTGTTGCCTTGTATAAAGTCTTCAGTGAGCTTTCCAGATGAAGACAGCTTTCTCTTCTGTTCTATCTCTCTCTCAAAAGTGAGCAATTTCCCATGGAGTTGGGTGAGAGATAGTTTGTCCAAACTTGCACTGGAGCGTAGGACAATAGTATATGTGTCCCATCTCTCAGGCAGTGATCTGAGAAATCTGTTATTCATCTGAATATTGGTGTATTCAAGTTTGACCATTTTTAGTTCAGAGATCAAACAAGAAAACCGCTCATATTGTTGAGTCAGTGTCTCACCCTTTCTATGAGAGAATGTCTCATATTGTTGGGCAAGAATTTCTCTATTATTTGCCAAGACCTCATCTGTTCCTCCAATTGTTCTTTCAAAGCAATCCAGAGGTCATGGGCAGTTTCATGATGCATTAGCCCAGAATAGATTTCATTGGGCAAAGCCATGGCCAGAATTCCATGGGCTTTTGCATCAATCTCAAGCAACTTTTTATCCTCATCTGAGTATTGCTCCCTCCTCTTCGGAACCATTTGATTGGTTTCCGGGTTATTCACCATAGGCTTGTGTGGACCATGTACCACAGATGTCCAACACCCTGCGCTGTTAACAGACAGGTGATGGAGCATACGTCTTTGCCATATGTTATACTCATTCCTAACCAGCATAGGAGGCTTGGTTGAGGAACCAGTATTGTGAGGATCATTGGAGGGAGTGGTCATTTTCAGTTCAAAAACAGTTTAGTTCAAGTTTAAAAAGTTTTAGACAAACCACACAAACTCAATGAGAACCAAGAAAAGATCTCAGGATGAATGAGCAGAAATACAGAAAATTCAATCTCTATAACCGTTTCTTGCAAAAACAAAAGCTAATTCAATCAAACTTGGATCTTGAATAGCAGTTTCAATGATCAATTATTAGATCGATCAATGATTAACCTGCTCTGATACCATTTGACAGGATCAGTGATCACAAGTTTGATGTATCAGAATATAAAGCAGCGGAATACACATGAATAGACAAATTGTAGCAAGCAATCGATACTTGTAAGCGTTAAGATCGCATACGGTTATAGGGAGAGAATATGAATTTCTGATTTCTAGGAATGTTTATAGATGTAAATATTTCTAATCGAATCAATCATCATTCCATTCAATTGCTCATATCCCTCCTTCATTACAATAGGTTGTCACTCCTTATATAGAGTGCAACAGTCACTGCTGTTATCACGGAAAGTGACAACTGGCAGATCCAATACAGAAATAACTAATTCTTAACAAACTACTGAAATGTTCACAACTACTGAGAACATATCAGCAAGTTAAGTACAAAATATAAACTACTGAAACTACAACGACTGAAGAACAAGCTCTTCAGTCGTTTACAAAACTACTGAAACAAAAAATAAAACTACTGATATCACAACTACTGAAGAAGTACTCTTCAGCAGTTGTGACAAACTACTGAGGCTTCAGTACTTGATCTTCAGACTTTGACCTTCAGGCGTTTCATCAGCTGATGACTTCAGTAGATATCATCAGCTGATGTCTTCAGTCTTTGTCTTCAGACTTTGTACATCAGTTGTTGATCTTCAGTACTTGTGAACTCTTCAGCTGTTGTACTTCAGTACTTTGGTCTTTCAGCTTCAGCACTTGTGTTCTTCAGCTGTTGTACTTCAGCACTTTGGTTCTTCAGCTGTTAAGGTTTTCAGCACTTGATCTTCAGCTGTTGAAGTCTTCAGCACTTGTCAAACTACTGATGAGGCTTTCAGCAGTTGTTGTGATACCGTGTGGGACTTAGAGGTTTTCTGATCTTGGCTCATTGGTTCTTTTGGTCCAACAGTTGGGGTTGAAAAGTCGTTGTGTTAATTGATTGGATAATTGATTTAAAGAAATTTTACACTTAACCTAAATACCATACATTGGGGACAATGTATCCCAAGTGTGGGGATGAGAAAAAAAAACATATGGAAAATTTTAAAACCATTGTTCTTTTAGAAATCCAATTGAGCATAAAAACAACAGTTAAACCATTCCAATTGATTCCTACAGTGTTCAAAAATAATGGTTATTAGTCATGGTCTAATTCCAAGATAGCATAAGAAAGTGTGTTTGGTAAGTTTTTTTAGAAGAAGTTAAGAATTACCTAATTGTGGTTAACAAGCTATTGGTGCAATAAATTCATACACACATCGGCATCCTATATTTCCTAACTTGGTGAGATGTTTAAGCTTACTAGATTGTTAGTTCATATAAAACCTATTTTATTTGTTGACTGTAGGCTGTATGACTCTTTGTTTTAGAACTTGTGTGATTTGATGCATGCTTAGACGGTGGACTTGATAAATGCACATAGATGATAGAGGCAATCTAGGATTTTTTTGTTCCTTTCACCCATTTTCATGTGTTACCATTGCCTAAAATTTTCCCTAGTATCCCCTTTTGAGCTTTAAACCTTTCCTTTTGTTAAACCCATATCATTAAACCCAATCAACCTATTCACCCTTACAAAATACAATGATAGACAAATTATTCTTTTTACCCAATATGACCTATTATCACTGATGATGACATTCCAAGTGTATCAGTATTTGATTTTTGGTAATAGTTTGAGATAAAAAAACAAAAAAAAAGAAAGAAAAAAAGAAAAAAGCAAAAAAAATACTAAGTATGGGATAAATATGTACCCATGGTTGTTGTTTTATTTTTAGTGGTATCTATTTTATAAGAATGCCAACAGTGATGTTTACCTTGATTATTTTAGCCACTTTCACAGCCAAACATTCCTACCCAAACGAACCTAAAAACCGATAAGTCCTGTTGATGTGTGCATTATTATGTTTACTGTGGAAGTTTGATCATCACTCAAGCATGTGATAACAAAGTTTCATACGTGGACCTTTTGAGTGATTTATTGGTGCAATTTCACCAATCCAGAATAAACCGAGTGGAGTGAAAATAGTGAGGGGTGTGTTGCATGAAAATAAAAACCAAAAGCCTATTAGGCTTAATTAGGAGGATTCTATTTTGAAATAAATGTAACATATTAACTTGTTAACCAAACACGATTGTTGTAATTCTGGAATGGGGTATGACTTTGAACCATATCTAAGACATAGTAAGGGACCTTGGTTTATATTGTTGTTTTGTTTTCAAACGGATTTGCTTGAGGGCAAGCAAAGGTTAAGTGTGGGGATGTGATGTGAGTGTGTTGAAATGCTATTTCAGTGTTTAAATGTTAAATATTAAGTTTGATTACTCGTATTTATGCATTTGATCATGTTGAATAGGCTAATTAGGAGTTTGAAGTGATTTTGTAGGTAAAATAACAAGTTAGAAACTTTCATGGTGAGACAAAGCGTTGGGGGTTCGAAAAACGAAGATTCAAAATACAGCAGAAAAGTTTCCACCGTAGCCTACTACAGCCACCGTAGGCTACGCCATCATCAGCAAAAAAACAGCAGAATACCCCCCAGCGTAGGCTACGCTGGCTGGCGTAGCCTACGCCAGGACCTCCGTGAAACACCTATAAAACCACATTTTTGTTAGGTTTCACCAACCACTTGCTCCTCATTCGATCTAGGACAATTTGAGACAAATTTTGGGCGTTTCTAGACCTGTGATTCACTATTCTACATCGTTCTAACACCATTCAATCATTCGGGATGCATTTCAACAACGATTTTGAAGATTATTCAAGAACAAGGAGCGGCTAAACTTCTTGTGATCTACTTCGGGTAATGGGTTTTGTGTGATTAGGTTCTTGTTCTTGTTAGACTTGTGTTGGGATTAAACTTTCAAACCATTTAAGTTCTTTTATAAGTTTAACTTGTGTTTTGATTATTTAAACAATTATGTTGGTTGACCTTTATTTGAATGTTGTATGATCTTGCGTGAATCGTATGGTTGTAGAGTTTTGGTTACTAGTTGAATTGGTATTGTGTATTAAGACCTGTTAAGTCTTGATTATCATTATCACTTAATCATTACACGTATAGAATCCCCGTTAAGGATTTTCCACCAAGTTGAACTAAACAATTACTGAAAACCAAACCTTAACCCCGAAGTGGATTACTTTTTCTCATAATTGTCTTCTTAATCAAGTTTATTCCTTTGCAATTTGTTTTCTTAGTTAATTTCTTAATCATTCCAAAATCCAATTTTTACAGCTACGAAGCAATAGTTTAAGTAATTTGATAATTTAGTTAACCGTTACTTATAATCAATTTACAATACATCGACCACTAATTCCACAAGGTTCGACAACCCTACTTACCCTAACTAGTTTAAGGTGAATAGAAATACAATTTAACATCTTATTTGATTAGTACTTCGACATTGATCAATATTTAGTATGCATTTCCAGCCCCAAACTAGTTCACAATCTTTAAAACAGGGGACCTAGAACTCACCTAGACTCAGTGAGCAGTTTCTCAATCAAGCTTTCATAGCAAGAATCACACTACGCAGCCTGCAGATAAGTTAACACTTAAAGGAGTTATTTTTGCCTAATTTCGCTGCTAATTTCGTTACCAGATCAGCAGTTTTGCTGCTAGTTTCGTAGCAGTTTTGCTACCACCTTCACTAGCATTGTCGTTGGCAGTTTTGTTGGCATCTTCGCTGCCAGTTTCACTACCAGTTTTGCCCAACTTTCGTTGGATATCCAGGTCTGCGAAACTATAGTTTCGCAAAAAGTCTTCATAGTTTTGCCGGATGACTACGTATTTTCACCTGGATGCACACCCAATTTCGTAGAACGGGTTGAAATTACGAACTAACCCATTTTTGACCCAAAACATCAATCATTTACACCCAAAATCTTGGTTTATCACCCAATAAGCTATATCTAAGCTTCTTACATGTTTTATTACACAAAAACATGAGTTTTGGGTAATTCTTTACCACTTTCAAAAACCCCAAGCCCTGGAATCCGGGTTTACATCAAAAGGAACGATTAAATGATGTTTCTTACCTGGATTCTTGGTCTTCCTTGTTGTTTTGATGCCCACAAACATTGATATTCAATCTCCTGATCAACCGAGCCTTAAATCACCACTTCTCTTCACTTTCTCTCTTTACACTCTCTCTCTAAAAATTGGTATTGAGTTGCAAATGAGAGTTTCTCAAGCTGATCTATTTATATATACCGGTCGTTCCCAGGATCTTAAACTCTCTGAACACATAACCTGAAAGGTTAACGCGGTCTATAATCCATATCCATCTTGTTTACAGTAAATGATCCCGTCTAAGCCCATTATTATTAATTGGCTCATTTCGACTTTATTCTAGGCGTTACATAAACGTTGACCCTAGTTATCAATTATGGAAATATTCTATTGGATGTTTAATCCTTTTAATTTGATTAAAAACATGAAATGTTGAATACAGGACCGCCTGGATACATGTAGACTGAGTCGGTCTTCACCAAATGTAATTGTCCAGCAGCGGACCAAGTGAAATACGCAACAAGGACGCTTGAGGGTGCGATACTCAAATGGTGGAATACGCAGGTGTAAATGCTTGGCCAAGCGATGGCAAACGCATTACGATAATGAAGTTCAGAAGCTAAAAGCTGAATTCTGGCAATTAAAGATAGAACGTTATGATATCGAGGATTATACTACGAGGTCTCATGAGTTGGCGTCATTCTGCCCTGGCATGGCCGACATGCCAAGTAGACAAATTGAGCTCTATCTGTGTGGCTTGGTGCCCGAGATACAAAGCATAGTGAGTGCTACAAATCTCACTACTATACAACAAGTTATCCAACTAGCTCATAAACTCACTAATCAAGCTGTAGAGCAAGGAATTTTACCCAAATGGGGTGTTGTGGCAAGCGTGTCTGACAAAAAACACAAGTAGGATAACACTAGTAACAAGGTTGATCGTCTAGTAGCCTACCCCAGTAGCATAAACCACAATAGCAGCAAAGAAGATTTGACAACGATTACAACTTTAATCAATCAACTTTCTCAAGGACCAAGTGGATACATGGGGAAAATCCCAATTGCAGTCGATGCAACTTCCACCACACTGGCAGGTGTGACAACTTTCGATGCTAGTGTTGTGAGAAGGTTGGACACACAACAAAGGATTATCATGGAGAGTTGAGAGAGGCCCCAACAGCCCTAGGAAATTCTAAAAGTTAGCTTCTATTATGGAAAGGAAGGGCATTACAAGAGGAATTGCCCTTAATTTAAGAGAAATGGAAATGGCATCGGGAATGGTGGCAATAACAACAATAGTGGAAATGGCGACAATAATGGTGTTAACAATGGTGGAGCTAAAGGGAGAGCCTTTGTCATGGGTTCAAGTGAGGCTCTAACGACCATACTACTATTACTAGTAAATTTCTTGGTAATGGTCGTTTTGCTTCTGTACTGTTTGACAATGGAGCCGATAGGAGCTTTATCTCTACTAAGTTTTTTAGTCTCTTAAATAATATGCCTTTCTGTGTTGGAATCTAAGTACACCATAGAATTAGCTGATGGTAAGAAAAATTCTGTTACACACATCCTCAAACTTTCCATGTGGAAGTCATTCCTTCGATATCGATCTTATGCCTATTACACTTACAAGTTCGATGTGTAAGTCAGCGGATTGGCTATCTGAGAAGCAAGTAGAGGTAATTTGTCATGAGATGCTCATTCTCATTCTTCTAATGGACGGGGAAATTCTCTTGGTCAGCACCAAACTAACTATAGGAACTATATGCACAACTTCAAGAGATGTTGCTCATTACCATGGTGAGCACATGTTCTCTTTGTTAAGAAGATAGATGGCATTTTCCGAATGTGTATCGACTACAGAGTGTTGAAAAAAGTCATAGTGAAGAATCGATACCCTTTGCCTCGTATAGATGACTTGTTTGATTAGCTTCAGGGATCAAGCTATTATTTAGAAATTGATTTAAGGTCCGGTTATCATTAACTAAGAGTTCAAGAGGAAGACATCTTGAAGACTGCATTATGTACTTGTTATTGTCATTATAAATTCTTGGTCATGCCATTTGGGTTTACTAATGCACTAGTAGTATTCATGGATCTCATGAATCGTGTGTGCAAACCCTACCTCGATCATTTTGTTATCGTGTTTATTAATAAAATTTTGATCTATTCTAACACCAAAGAGAAACACGATGGGTACCTATGTTTAATCTTAGAATTACTTAGAAAGGAATAGTTGTACAACAAGTTTTCTAAGTGTGATTTATGGATTGATGAAGTGAAATTCTTGGGTCACATTGTTAACGAGAAAGAAATACATGTGGATCCTATGAAGATTGAGGCTATAAAGAACTGGTCGGTTCCTAAGAAGCCTAGTGAGATAAGGAAATTCCTTGGGCTGGCATGATATTATCAGCATTTCATTAAGGGATTTTCTAAGATTGCTCAACCTCTCACAGCTTTGACCTATAGGAACAATGTATAACTGGGGTGAGAGTCAAGAAGCCGCTTTTCAATTATTGAAACGGAAACTCTATAGCATACTGATTTTAGCATTACAAGAAGGAAGTGATGATTTCGGGGTTTATTATGATGTTTCTATCCAAGGACTTGGTTGTATCCTGATGCAACGTGACAAGGTAATAGCCTATGCCTCAAGACAACTGAAAGTGCATGAAAAGAACTACACTACTCATGATTTGGAACTAGGTGCAGTGGTCTTTTCTTTGAAGATCCGGAGACATTACTTGTATGGTACCAAATGCACTATTTCCACCACTCACAAGAGTCTTAAGCATATCTTTGAGCAAAAGGAGCTGAACATGAGGCAATGATGTTGGGTGGAATTGCTAAATGACTATGATTGTGCTATTAAATATCACCCAGGAAAGGCAAATTTAGTTGCTGATTCCTTGAGTAGAAAGGAGAATGCTAAACCCTGACGAGTGCGAGCTTTACAGCTCACGATTAGCACTCACTTACCTTAACAAGTCAAGGAAGCTTAGACGGAAGCCTTGAAAGCAAAAAATATTGGATTTGAATCTTTACGTGGGATGGACAAACAGTTGGAGGTGAAATTCAATGGAATTCAGTACTTCAAGGATAAACTTTGGGTACCTTTGTATGGAAATCAAAAAGACTTGGTTATGATTGAAGCACATAAGTGTAAGTATTCTATACACCCTGGTTCTAACAAAATGTATAATGATCTGAAGGCACACTATTGTTGGCCTAATATGAAGGCAGATGTAGCCACATATGTGAGCAAGTGTTTGACATATTCTAAGGTTAAAATATAATATCACAAGCCATCTGGGTCACGGAAACAACGTGAGATTCCTTTATGGAAATGTGAACATATTTCTATGGATTTTATTACTAAGTTACCCAGGACTCCCAGTGGTTGTGACACGATATGGGTGATCGTGGATCGACCGACTAAGTCAACTCACTTCTTGGCAATCAAGGAAACTGATAATATGGATAAGTTAACCCGAATTTGCTTGAAGGAGGTAGTATCGAGACATGGCATGCCGATCTCGATTATTTCTGATCGTGATGCTTGTTTTACATCTTATTTCTCATGGTCATTACAGAATCTTTAGGTACGAGTTTGGATATTAGCACTGCCTATCATCCGTAGAGCGATGGACAAAGCTAGCGTACTATTCAAACATTGGAGGATATGTTACATGCTTGTGTGATTGATTTAGGGAATAATTGGGAAGTTCATCTACCGTTGGTGGAGTCTTCTTACAACAATAGTTATCACACAAGTATCAATGCAACACCATGTGAGGTGTTGTATGGGCGAAAGTATAGATCACCTGTTTGTTGGACGAAAGTTGGTGATAATCAGCTGACTAGCCCGAAATTAGTGCAAGAGACTGCTGAGAAGATCATATAGATACGGAATCGTATGGCTGTAACACGAGACTGAAAAAAGAGTTATGCTGACAATTGACATAAACCTTTAGAGTTTTAGGTTGGTGATAAAATGTTACTGAAAGTATCAGCGTGGAAAGGTGTGATTTGATTCTGCAAAAGAGGCAAGCTTAGTCTGATATACGTTGGACCATTTGAGATATTAGAAAGGATAGGTCCAATGGTGTATCGATTGAACCTGCCTGACTCATTGAGTGGAGTTCATAATGTATTTCACGTCTCAAATCTAAAAAATTGTTTGTCTGACAAGACTTTGGTAGTTTACTCGAAGAGGTACAAGTAGATGAGCAGTTACGCTTTGTTGAAGAGTCGGTTGAGGTAATGGATCATGAAGTCAAGACTCTAAAGCAAAGCACGATACCCATAGTCAAAGTTCATTGGAATTCAAGATGTGGACCAGAATTCATGTCAGAACGTGAGGATCTGATGAATCTTAAGTATCCCCATTTGTTCAAAACGACGACAGTCGGGGATGAAGTGACAACTCACTCGATTTTGTTATGCTAATGCAGTAAACCAGTGATGTAACACAACCATGGAACGTAATTTTCGGGACGATAAGTTACTATGCTTGATTAGACGAGATTTCAATTAAAATTTCACAAACCGGTCAAATAGGTCAACTAGGTCAAATGAGTCTTATTTTCCAAAACCTTAGGTCAACGTGTTTATTAAGCACCTAGGGTTGTTAAGCTTTCTGTGTACATGTACTTATGTATTTGCATGTTCTAGGTAACCTTTGAAGGATTGTCTTTCTACAAGGTCTGACGAGCCACACTTGTGCGACTCGAGGTCAAACGGGTGCAGTTTTGTCCTAAACACAAACATTGTCATGACCTGGTAAGTCGTGACAAGAGACAACAAATGAAACACAGTCAACTTCAATCGCTGAATCACTATGGTTATTACTTTTGAATATAGACTAGCTATCTATTTCAATGTACCTCATATATTTTATAATTATTACTGATTATGTTAAATGCAAACTCTTGAACTCACGAACCATTATGTTGACTCTTTTAGTATGCTGTTCTCAGGTCATTAACTATGATTGCTTATAGGAGCACATCACAAGTCCAACATGCATTTCAAAGCTTCTTGTTATGTCTTGACATTTGGATGTTAATTTATGTGATTATAAATACTTGGTTGGCGTGTGTTTTGCCAATGTTACACTTTACATACTTTAGGTTTGACAAACTTACAAAACGCTTCCACACACTTTTAAAGTTTTAATATTTGGTTTTTTAAAATGTTACATATAGTATCGTTTTGAGTAACTAATAACTAAGATTCTAGTTTGTTCACTCGCCTCGTAGTAAAACCCCGCATATGGATTTTGAGGGTGTGAAATAAACAAATCCATTTTCCTCAAAATTCATAAAAACCCTTGGTTGCATCAGAAGAAATCATCAACTAGTTCTAAAAATTAAAAGAAAAATTAACTCAAATTAAACCACACTTGAGTAAGTAAAGCCTAAAGAATAGAAGAAAAGCCGACAAAATTTATCAAATTGGCTCGATTAACATAAATAAACTACCAACATTGGTTTGATTTTATGGTTTTCAACCCCCAATAAAAAATCATAGTAATATCTAGCAATATTTTCATAAAAAGTGAATTTTTATACCTTCATTGTACCAAGAAGGATAAAGGACATGAGGGAAAAACCCTAAAATGTGTCCTTTCTGTGAGGAGCTTTATAGTTAACATTGACAACCAAACACTCACTTGATTGTGGGATCGAGAAGAGTAATATGCAAGACTTAGGGTTCATTGAGTAGCATAATTGGTGAATCCACAAGGGTATAAGAATCATTGATGGAGGTTCTTCTTGATGAATCCGTAAGCGTAAAAGAATCAATGTTAATATCAATGTTAGGTTTTTAAATATATAACAAACATAGATTTTAATAACAATAAAAGAAGAAGATGTAGAAAATAAAACGAAATCAAAATTCAGCCTCAAATAGAAAGATAATGAAAATGAACATAGTAGATGTTGTTCAGATCTCTGATTTGGTTTGGGAAGAAGATTACAAGATTCAGGGAAGAAGTTAACATGGTGTTGGATCTGAGAGATGATGGATGATGATGATTTTAATCTAGGGTTTTGTAAGGCCCCAATCCCGGAAGCCTCACGGTTGGTCATTCATAGCAATTAAAAACATTATTCATTACAAATAAATGAGCTTATGTAGCGGAATACGTTTATCAAAAGCCATTCATTTCATTTAAAACCCCTGTTGTTAAGAAATACATCATCGTTTAACTAATTGCAAAAGAATTGTTTATATGCATTACAAAACAACAACAACATAGAATACGAATGGATGTCAGTCTTCCCCTTGCCGAGTAGCTTCACTCTTGTGCCATCCTCAGCAATGATTACCTGCCAACTGAAAATGTATAAAAATCAGCGTTATTGAGTGAGCTCTAGTTTTAAAAGTAATAAAATACTTTCTATATGTTGTATAAGAAAATACTCTTTTCTGTAAAATACAACTCTGTACTGTATATGCGAGCACGCATCATCTATATGAACAAATATTGTTCGTTCTCTGTATTGTATGCCTTGTCTGTAAACTTTTAACTTTATGTTTCACTTTCAATATGGACTAGTGAGCAGTACCCCAACTATATGCGCGATGGAAAACGGGTGATGGGCCATCTATGTCCCTCGAAAGGGTCAACTATATCCCCCGAAAGGGTAACTGTATCCCCCGAAAGGGTCAACTATATCCCCCGAAAGGGTAACTGTATCCCCTGAAAGAGTGAACTATATCCCCCGAAAGGGTAACTGTATCCCCCGAAAGGGTCTGTGTACTATGTACAAGGCCGACCCAATCACCCAGAACACGCTACAAAGGTCCTGCCAATCTCAATTGATTGACCCTATGTGCATAAAAGGGTAGCTAACCCGCAGCACAGTTGAGCTAATGACAACACGGTCGTGTCCCTCCTGTAAGCTTGCAAGACTTGTTAACATTTTATTAATGTTCATCTTCTTTCTTTATTGCTCTTTCACTTTATTATTACGGAATACTTTACGTTACGATAATAACATACCACGTAAAGTCACATACTATGGGTAATAATATTAATAGCAATAACCATAATAAGGAACAATCATAATCAATCATATCATGCATGAAACAACATCATTAATAAGCACTTAGTCAACCTCGGTCAAATCCCTAAAGCACAGACTCCCAGAAAATTCTGTAAAAATTTCTAAGTCTTAGGCGCATGGGAACTATTTGGGCGCATGAGCCCTATTTGGGTGTTTCATCACTATTTAGGCGCATCAGCCTAACACTTAAACATGTTCACTTTAGGCGCATGAACTCATTCAGGCGCATGGGCACTATTGGTGCGTATGAACACTTAGGCGCATGGGCCACTTGGGCGCATGGGCACTATTGGGGCGCATGGCCCTACACTTAGTCGTCCGACTATTATTTTCTAGGCGCATGGACAACTGTTCAGGCGCATGGGCTGTACTTTATTATTTCTAAGGTAATCTTAGGCGCATGGAATACTGTTTGGGCGCATGGATCACACTTAGTTCTTACTATGGCATTTTTAGGCGCATGAACCTTATTTAGGCGCATGGACCTTCTGTACTAAATGTTCCAGTATGCTTTCAACCCAAATCATCGAATCTATCCGTTCTAAGCTTAATGTGGTTATTCTAACATCAATAACCTATAGCATTCAAGAATCATATTCATTCATGCACAATGCACACGGATAAACATACATGAACTTGTAAAAATCATTTTAATACATTTTCAGCCCCAAAGATCATTTAAAACAAATAAAACCGAGGTCTAGAACTCACCTGATGTAGCTTGGGTGTTTCTTCCTTTATAACCCGCTTGCAATGATTTCAAACACCTAAAAACAACGCCACACACGCACACCCGAGCAAAAACACAACACATAAGCACATAAGCATGAAACCGTGACAAAACCCGTCATAAACATGTAAAAACCACGAATTCTTACCTTGAATTCGACCACTTCTTCTTCTTCTGCAAAAACTGAGAGTTTTCTCTGCTCTCTCTCTCTCTAAAAACCGAAGAAGATGGTGATGTGAAAAGAGGGTGGGCGGCCATGCCCACCTTTACACCAACTTTACAAGATATTGTCCTTTTTACACATTTAGTCCCTCCACTTGGACTGAATTACCTTTCTTTCTTTCATTCCTTATTTCTTGTCTTTTAAAGTATAACCGGGTGTTACAAGTCCACCCCCCTTATATAGGTTTCGTCCCTGAAACCTGTTATTCCTCGACCAGACGAGGATAATGCTGCCTCATCTCCTCCTCAGTCTCCCATGTAGACTCTGGTCCCTTCCTGTGTTTCCACTGTACACGCACAAGAGGAACCACTTTATTTTGCAGCCTCTTTTCTTTACGATCGATGATCGCCACTGGTTGCTCCACATAATTGAGCCTTTCATCCACTTCAATGTCCCCCAGGGAACAATCATGTCTTCATCAGCTATACACTTTCTCAGATGAGACACATGGAATGTCGGGTGAATCCCACTTAACTTAATCAGCAATTCCAGCCTATAGGCCACCTCCCCTACTCGAGCAATGATTTGGAAAGGGCCTATGTATCTTGGGCTTAACTTGCCCTGCTTTCTGAATCTGATAATTCCCTTCCAAGGTGAGACCTTCAACATAACCCGGTCACCCACCTGGAACTCAATTGGTCTACGTCGTTTATCGGCATACGACTTCTGTCTATCCTTGGCTGCCTTCATGAAGGCTTTAATCTTTTCAAGCTTCTCAGTCGTAGCCTCAATTACCTCGACGCTTCCCAACTCTTTCTGACCGATGTCACCCCAACAAACGGGTGTTCTGCATCTCCTACCGTATAGCATCTCGTATGGTGGCATGCCAATACTGGCATGATAGCTATTGTTGTACGAGAATTCAGCTAATGGTAAGTGGTCATCCTAGCTTCCCCTAAAATCGATTACACATGCCCGAAGCATGTCCTCTAATGTCTGAATGGTCCTTTCCGACTAACCATCAGTTTGGGGATGATAGGCCGTGCTAATATGTAACCTCGTCCCCATGGCATCGTGGAATTTCTTCCAGAATTGGACGTAAACCGGGTGTTACGATCAGACACAATGGACACTGGCACACCATGACGAGTTATAATCTCCTTGATGAACAGGTCAGCCAACCTCTCGGATGAATATGTCTCACGGATCGGTAGGAAGTGAGCACTCTTCGTCAGACGGTCAACTATCACCCATATGGCATCATATCCTTTCGGAGTACGTGGCAACTTCGTTATGAAGTCCATGGTGATGTGCTCCCACTTCCATTCCGGTATATCCAAGGTTGTATTTTCCCATACGGCTTCTGATGTTCCGCCTTCACTCGCAAGCAAGTAAGGCACTTACTCACATACTCCGCCACGTCACGTTTCATACCCGGCCACCAATAATTTTTCTTCATGTCTTGATACATCTTTGTGGCACTAGGATGAATGGAGTATCGAGTCTTATGAGCTTCATCCATAATCCTCACACGTAGATCCCCGAAACAAGGAATCCACACCCGTCCAAATCGAGTTTTAACACCAAGTGTGTTTTCACTCAATTCCCTAATCAGTCCTCTCATTCTTTCAGAGTTTAGATGATCTTCTTTCAGTGCCTCATCCTGAAACTCCTTAACTTGCTTCATTACATCAGAGGTCATGATTAGTTGGTATGCTTTCACCCGAATCGGCTCGGGCCTCTCCTTCCAGCTAAGAGCATCAGCCACCACGTTGGCTTTGCCCGGATGGTAATGGATCTCGCAATCATAATCCTTTATAAGCTCCAACCATCACCTCTGCCTTATGTTCAAATCTTTTTGCTCAAAGAAGTACTTCAAGCTCTTGTGGTCCGTGAAAATGGTGCACTTCGTCCCGTACAGATAATGCCTCCAAATCTTTAGTGCAAAGACCACAGCTACTAGCTCCAGGTCCTGAGTAGGGTAGTTGACCTCATGAACTTTCAACTGTCGAGATGCATAGGCTATGACCTTTCCTCTTTGCATCAGTACACACCCCAACCCCGAGTAAGAAGCATCAGAATATACCACCAAGTCCTCGCTTCCTTCGGGTAATGACAAGACAAGAGCTTGAGTCAACCTCACCTTTAACTCTTCGAACACCTGTTCTTGGGCTTAACCCCATATAAACTTTAAATCCTTCCGGGTCAACTTAGTCAGTGGAGAAGCAATCTTAGAGAAGTCTTGAATAAATCTCTTATAGTAGCCCGCCAAACCCAAGAAACTACGAATCTTGGATGGCGTCTTTGGAGACTTCCATTGCGTCACTGCCTCTACCTTAGCCGGGTCTACCATAATCCCCTCCGGATTTATCACGTGACCTAAGAATTGAACTTCACGTAACCAGAACGCACATTTGGAGAATTTGGCATACAACTTCTCCCTTCTTAACGTCTCTAGAACCTGCCGAATGTGGCCGGCATGCTCAATCTCACTCCTTGAATAAATCAGAATATCATCAATGAACACAATCACTGATTTATCCAACATAGGCCGACACACACGGTTCATCAGATCCATAAAAGCAGCTGGCGCATTGGTCAAACCAAATGACATAACAAGGAATTCATAGTGACCGTAGCGCGTGCGAAAAGCTATTTTAGGAATGTCCTGCTCCTTCACCTTCAGCTGATGGTAACCAGATCGAAGATCTATCCTTGAGAACCAACTGGCACCTTGGAGCTGATCAAACAGATCCTCTATCCTTGGTAGGGGGTATCGGTTCTTCACCGTTAACTTGTTCAGCTCTCGGTAGTCAATACACATCCTCATACTAACGTCTTTCTTCTTCACAAATAGGACCGAAGCACCCCAAGCAGAGATACTCGGTCGAATGAACCCCTTATCGAGCAGCTCTTGCAACTGCTCCATTAGTTCTTTCATTTCTGTGGGAGCTAATCGATACGGTGCTTTGGTAACGGGTTGAGCACCGGGTATCAAGTCAATTTGGAACTCAATCTCGCGATCCGGTGGCACGCCAGGTAAGTCTTCCGGGAACACGTCCGGAAAGTCACGCACAACTGGTACATCAGACAGCCGCGGTGTTGGCGCGTCCACATCCTTTACGTAGGCCAAGTAGGCACTACATCCACGCCTCATGCACTTTCCTGCCACCGCCATCGAAATCACTTTCGGGATCGTCGCGACGCGATCTCCATAAATCGTAACCAAACTCCCATCGGGCGCAACTAATCGAATCATCTTCTTGCGACACATGATGTTTGCTTCATAGTTTGCTAACCAGTCCATCCCTAGTACTACATCAAATCCACCTAGGGGTATCACATGTAAACTAGCAGCAAACCTATGACCTTCTAGTTCTATGGCACAGTCCTCTATCACATCAGTAGTTTTAGTGGACTTACCTATAGCAGTTTCTACGTCAAATAGTGCACTGACCTTTCTACTGACAACAGGCAACTTAGCACAGAAAGTAGTAGAAATAAAACTCCTACTAGCACCAGAATCAAACAATACAGAGGCATAAGTTTGGTTTACTAGAAACATACCCGACACAACATCGGGATCAGCTCTGGCTTCCTCCCGGGTCATGGTGTAAGCTCTAGCACCTGCCCTCTGTCCTCCTTCCTCTGGCTTCTTCTTCTCTGCCCCAGAGCTCTCTACCCTCAGCTTCTTACAGTCTCTAGCAATATGGCCAGGCTGACCACACCTGAAGCATACGTTCATCCCCATTCTGCACTCACCAGTATGCTCTCTCCCACATTTGTCACACCTCCTCAGCCCTGATCCAGATGTGACCACACGTCGATCACCCACCTTTGCCACCTTCTTGTTTGGAGCGGTTCTACCACGTCCAAACCGTTTCCCATTCCAGTTCCGACTACCACCATCCTTCCTATCCGCCTCAGTCACCACCACTCCGCGCTCATCGTATAATCTGCCAGCCAAGTCAACTACCGACCTAAAAGTGTTCGGCCAGGCGGCAATCATATGTCTACGGATATCCGCTGGCAGCCCCTGGATGTATCTTTTAATCTTTCGTGACAGTGGTGTCACTTGATCGGGCACCAGCCGCGCCATTTCATTAAATTTGGTGGTGTACTGCTGGTGTGTCATCGTTCCCGCCTCCAGCTGCAGGAAGTCTTTTTCTACCTTATCCATCTCTCTGTGAGGACAGAATTCCTCGATCACTAGCTTCTTCAGTTCAGGCCATCTCATTCTTCCAATGGCCCTGCTACCCTCGGCTTGGACAATGTTGTCCCACCAGCACAAAGCCGAGTCCACAAAGGAGTGGGTAGCGAACTTCACCTTTTGGTCCTCATGACACTCACTGATATCGAGGACAGCCTCCATCTCCCTCACCCATTGGTGAGCAGCTGCAGCAGTGCCGTTCCCATCAAAGGTAGGGGGCTTGCATCTCATAAATGCCCCATAGTTGCAGCCTCGAGTCGCCTCCGGCGTAGGCTCTTCTTCCTCATCCTCATCATCAGACGGAACCGTCTCAATCTCGGGCTGTCTTCTTTTGCCCGTAGGTTCGCCCCTTTCCTTTCTCTCTCCTTCTCTAACTGCCTTGATCACTTGGTTACTACAGACGGTAGAATCGTCTGCATGACCTGGTGAACCTCTTCCACCACAGCCTCTTTTACTGAGGCTCTCAGATTGGCGCTCTTGTCGCCACCCTCCGGATAAGGGGTCACTGGTTCTTCATGAACCACTTTCTCTACTTTCGGTCTCCCTCTCTTAGGTCGCGGAGCAGCACCATGACCCCCACCACGAGAGGCCTTTGAAGATCTACCTCCAGCCATCCTCTATAAGCACACTATAAGATTCAAACACTAACACGGTCATTCAAGGTAATACTCAGTTCATGTCTGTTGATACATGTATGTCCCTAGATAATGATATGTGATGTAATAGATCTTGTTTGGTATGCTTAATGACATGATATTGATAGTTTGTTAGTTATAATGTTTAATGTTTCATTAATGGGTCGACATTGAATTGGTTAATTAGGTTAGTGATTGCTTGAATGATTACATATAATGTTTATTAATTAATACATTCAAACTTAACAGAATGAAGTTCTCATGCGAATGGCTCATGCGAATGAATCATACGCATGAATAACTTCACACGATTGACTCAGTCGCACGACTGAACCAGGAGACTGGATCAGTCGTACGATTGTAACATAAGATTGGCTCAGTCGCACGACTGAACACTCAGTCGTACGAATGATCAACCGCATGGTTCAATCGCACGACTGAACCATACTAATGGTTCAGTCACACGATGGATAGTACCAACCTATAAATACACCTCAATTCGTGAAAAACAGAACTCTTGGTTAATTACGATTCCAGACGTACCCTAGCCGTCCAGAAACCTCTCAATTCGTTCTCCAAGTTCATAGAACACATTAGATCGATTCCCAATCGATTTCTAACGTTAGTTTCAATTCTTGATTGATTCTTCGTGTGTTCTCATTGATTGGATCACTAATCAAATAGGATTCAGCACTATTTGATCTGGTTTACACGTTAATCTCTAGGTATTTCGGTCAAATACCAGGTCCTAACAAGTGGTATCAGAACTATTGGCTCTTGATTACGTTGATTCAATCAAGATTGATAAAAAGTTTGTGTTTTTGCACTAAAAACACAATCTTTTGTGTCAAAAGTGATCTTGGACGTTCCCTGCTCATCAAAGTTTGGTTTCTACGGACTTAGGCAATTCAACCTTGCGAAAGTTCGATTTTTTACGGCTAAAACACGTTTAACCTAGAAATTTTCGCATAACAGCAGCTTCAGTCGCACGAGTGAGCCATTTGCACGACTGGACTCATTCGCATTGCTCAGTCGCATGATTGGACATAGTCGTATCTCCATTCGTACGATTGAACCGTTCGGTCGCACGGTTCATACACATCAGATTCATTCGCACGACTGAGCTAATCACTTAGTTCAGCCGCACGATTGAACCAGTCGTAGAGTTCATATGCACGACTGAGTGTTCATACGCACGCCTAGTCCATTCGCACCCTTCAGTCGCCGACTTAAAATTGCTTATTAGACTTAAAGTTATTTACAATGGAAGATGAATTGTCAGCCTTTACTGCTGGGAAGGACTCTAGGATCCAGAACCTGCTGCTACTTGAGAGTGAGGTGGGTAATCATAATAAACCACCAAAGCTTTTAACGTTAGATGAGTTTCCCCACTGGAAACAACGTTTTGAGATCTACCTCAATGGAGTGGATCCGAATCTATGGGAGGCCATCGAGATTGGATATAGTACACCGATGGGAGCCGATGGAGTAAAGTTAACCTTAGGAGGGATGACAGACGCGCAGAAAGTCAAATATAATGCAGAGAAGAGGGTCTATGCATTGATTACACAGTCTATCCCTAAAGAGATATTCCACCAGTACTCAGAGAATAAACAGTCCAAGAACTATGGGATGAGCTAGAGAAGAGGTACGACGGGAATGCCTCGTTGAAGGCAATCAAGGCTAAGGAGTTAAAGAAGGAATTCGACAACTTCTCATCGATGGGAAACGAGAGTTTGGACGATGTTATAGATAGATTCTACCATCTGATGAGTGAACTGCATACACATGGGGTGGTTACTACCATGGAAGAGAAAGTTAATAATTTTGCAGACGGATTGCCTGAAAAATGGGTTTCATTCGTGTCTAATCTTAGACAGAATGGAATGCTGTCAAAACTGGATATTAATGACTTCATTCTGAAGTTCCGAGAAGAATCACTTAGAATGAAGTACAGAGCTCAGAAGTCTACGTACAATCAAAATCCAGCTTTATACAATGCCACTCCTCAAGCTAAGACATCTGGAGCACCCCTCCAGACTGCATTCGTGTCTAGCTCATCGAGTCCTACACATGCACTTGCTCCAGGTTCAGAAACGTCAGGGTCTTCTTGTACCCAATACATTGGATCTGAAGCGAATGTGACTAGACTGAAGACCGAGAACCTCGGTAATGTGACTGTGGAAGTAGCTCGAGAGCACATGGATCTATTAGCAGCAATGGTCCATTCCTATGATGAACTTGTTGCTGGTAAGATTGGAAACTGCCATCTGGCATACGAGGACTATGAGCAGGTGGACGAAATGGAGCTTGAGAGAATGGACATAATGTGGGCCTTAGCAAGTGTTGTCCGGAGGGCGAAGAAGTTTGTGAAAAAGACTGGACAGAACTTAGTTGCTACTAAGGATACCACCTTTGGCTTCGACAAGAGTAAAGTGACCTGCTTTAACTGTGGTGAAAAGGGGCACTTCAAGAGAGAATGTGTGAAGCCAAAGAAGACTGGGAACGGGAACCCGTTCTCATCCTTCACTCGTCTAGACAAGCAAACTACCAGCTCTACTTCCTCAAACAAAGACTCAAAAGCCTTGACTGCTCATGATGATGAAGGATAGGATTGGAGCTTTAGGTTTGTCTCACCAGGGGAATCAAACATTGCAAATGTAGAAGATATTGATAGTGATTCCGCTAGTGAGGAGATCTAGCAGTTGAGATAGTAATGTCACATAGTGAAGAAGCAACTACAACCGAGGTCAGTTACAAGCCAAAAGTGGAGACTACCATGTCAGAGACAGAAAAGACAGAAGCAAAAGAATCAGAATCATCTGATATTGCATTGATGGCAAACGCTTCTGAATCAGCTCAGGTAAGTACTACTGACACAATGTTTAATAATCATGCTTGTTCTGATTGTGATGCCTTTAGGAATAGCATAGATGCTAAATTTGCTAGATTATTAGATCATAATAATACTTGATAAAAGATTTGCATCTATGCACTGAGGCTAATAGGGTATTAAAACAAAATGAGCTCAGTTATAAAGAAAAGATAGACCTTTTAACTAAACAGCTTAGGGAAACCGAAGTAGTTGCCTTTAATCAAGCTAATGACATTAGGTATTATCTAAACTCCCTAGAAGACACTAAGAAGCAAAAGGCAGTTCTAGAAGTAGAAGTAAATTCACTAAAACAGAAACTGCATAGTTGGACGAGTTCGTCGCACATAGTCCAACACTTAGTGAAAGAAAGGAACAATGGGGAGGGACTGGGTTATAAAGTGGTTCCGCCACCACCTGAGACTTTGATGAACACTAAAACTAGACCTTCAAATAGTAATCCCATCAAGGATCATGTAGTGTTTACTCCTCTTGTTAGTGATCCAGATTCCTTATGTTCATCTATTGACACTGCAGAAACAAAAGGAGACCACTTCAAAGGCAAAAGGTAAAATGTCTTGTGTTAATCTGGAAAAGGAATTTGAAAAGGTTAACTTAAAGTCAGGTTCAAACAAAGTCAAATCAGAACCAAAAAGGGCTTTTAAGGATAATCTTTCACATACTTCAAGTCAAAGACCAATTAACCAAAAAGAAAAGGATGTCAAACAGGTTAAATCAGTTAATTTTGTTAAACCAGTAAACACATCAAAAGAACCAGAGTCAAAACCTAAAGTGAGTGATGTTACTAGAGTGTCACACACGTCTCCACAAAGAAAGTTTAATCATAAGTTGATAGCAGGGCGTGCTACAACTGTGGAGAATGTGGACACATTGCTTCCTACTGTCCTCATTATCAGACACCTAGGAAGAAGATTGCACTTCAGGACTCAAAACCTAGGGATTCTAAGAGGAGCTCTTTAACTCCACCTAGACGAACTAGTGAACAGAAAGTTCATCTGTTAGCCAGTCAACTGTTTATCACAAACAGGCATTGCACAAATCTGGCTTATGGAAAGAGAAGTCAACTTCGGCGGCTGATAATGAAGACAAGAAGGAACCGAGCAACCCTCACCTTCTAAGGGTCAATGGGTTGAATTTCTGATGTGTGATGCCTCTGGGAAACCCAAGCCAGTAAAGGCTTGGGTTCCTAACCTAAACTAATCCTTTACCTTGTATGTGCAGGCTGCTCAATACAGTGCTAAACTAAACACGTGGATAGTAGACAGCGGAGCATCCAGGCACATGACAGGAAACCAGCCCTTTTATCAAATGTCAAACAAATAAAAGGAGGGCATGTTTCGTTTGCTGGAAACAAGGGAGGATATATCACAGCATAGGGAGAAGTTGGAAATCAGAAAGTTAAGTTTGATAGGGTGAACTACGTCCAGCAACTTCAAAACAACTTACTCTCTGTTTCACAAATATGTGATAATTTAAAGTCATCTTCGACAAAAAGAAGTGTTATGTACTGAAGAAAGACTACGTGATCCCAGAGGACCAAGTTTTGATGACTGCTTCAAGATATAAAGATCTTTATGTCTTGGATCTGTCAACAGCTTCTACAATGGATCATGAGGTTCAGTGTTTTCTATCCAAAGATACTGAAAAAGATTCCATCTCCTGGCATAGGAGAATGGGACACATCAATCAAAGGAAGATGAATCACTTGATTCAGAAGGATCTGGTGAGAGGTGTAAATATCAAGAACTTTCAGCTTCCTGATTTTGTATAGCTTGCAAGAAAGGTAAACAGACAAAGAAGTCTCATAAGGAAAAGAAAGTTAATTCAATAGAACTTCCTCTTGAACTTCTACACATGGATCTGTTCGGTCCAGTCAGTACAAAGAGCATTGCAGGCGACTTGTACTGTTTTGTGGTCACCAATGGCTACTCAAGGTTCACTTGGGTAATGTTTCTGAAATCCAAATCAGAAACATTTGAGTCATTCAAGGAGTTGGTAACCACACTGGAATCTCTCTACAAGCTGAAAGTTAGACAAGTACGCTCAGACAACAGAACGGAATTCAAGAACCATTGGATGGAGGAATACTGCAAGGAAAAGGGGATGTGCATCAATTCACTTCTGCTTACACACCTCAGATGAATGGCGTCGTGAGAGAAAGAAAAGGAGCTTGATAGAGACAGCACAGACTATGCTGGCAGACTCGAAACTGCCTATCCAATTCTGGAATGAGGCAGTGGCAAATGCATGTTATACACTGAATCGAGTCCTGATAGTCAAGCGCCACGGAAAAAACATGTTACGAGCTACTACAAAGACGCAAACCGAACTTGGAGTATCTCGAACCATTGGGGGCGCCGTGCACACTTCTGAAGAAGACACAAGAGGGTAAATTCAGCGAGAAGGCAGATGTAGGCATCTTTCTAGGATACAACATACCTAACAAGCGAGTTTACAATAACTCAACAGGTCTAGTAGAAGTTTGGTGTAATGTTGATGTTCAGGATTCACCACTCCGCCTACTGGCAAAGGACCCGCCTACTTCTTTGACTATGATGGATTCTTCAAGTCCTTCAACATTCCTCTCTCCCTCGGATGACGAATTAGCTACATGAATGATGTATGATAGCTTGAATCCACCAACATCTAGCTCACAGGGAGAATCATCTACTCATTCAGGGGGAGTAATAGACGACAGACACCTCCTCTGAAAATGAAGCTGAAGAAGATACCCAGAACAGTCAGGAGGAACAGGTTCCAGTTCCTGAAAGTCCACAAGCATCTACCAGTGGTGCACCTTCAACGTCAGAGCCTCAAACTCCAACTACCTCAGATGAAGAAACAAATGTTCATCATCTTGGCTCTGAGGTAGCTGTTCCTACTACTCCAGGATCACGTCTAAACGTTATCATCCCTTAGACAATGTCATTGGGGATGTCCAATCAGGAGTACAAACCCGAAATCAGCTGTACTCAGCTGACTATGCCTCTGTTATGGAAAAGGGATATATTCATGATGGTGCCTATCGGTGTTTTGTCTCACAGTTGAGCCAAAATATGTCAGTGAAGCACTAAATGATGAGGCATGGGTGAGTGCAATGCAAGAAGAACTTCTTCAGTTCAAGAAGTTGGGTGTATGGTCTCTGGTTGATAGACCTAAGGTGCTAAGGTCATTGGCACCAAATGGGTTTTAAAATGCAAGAAAGATGACCAAGGGATCATTATCAGGAACAAGGCTCGACTGGTTATCAGGGATTTCGCCAAGTCGAGGGAATTGATTACAATGAGGTATTTGCACCCGTGGCAAGGATGGAAGCCATTCGTATCTTCCTTGCCTATGCATCGTACATGAAGATTAAAGTCTATCAATTAGATGTGAAGAGTGCATTTCTTCATGGGGAAATTAGAGAAACAGTTTATGTCAGCAACCCGAGGGATTTGAAGATCCTTATCATCGGGATAGAGTCTACAAGCTCGACAAGGCTTTATACGGGCTTCATCAAGCTCCAAGAGCTTGGTATGAGAAACTCTCGACTCATCTTGTGAAACACGGCTTTCGCAGGGGAGTCATTGACTGCACGCTGTTCATTAAAGAAAAAGATGGCGACCTACTGCTCGTACAAATCTATGTTGATGACATAATTTTTGGTTCAAAGAACGAAGAGTTATGCAAAGAATTTGAAGCAGTTATACAGAAAGAGTTTGAGATGAGTGCTATGGGGGAGATGAATGAAGTCTTTCTCGGGCTACAGGTGGATCAAACACCAAATGGGATCTTTCTACATCAGACCAAGTACGTAAGCGACATTCTCAATCGTTTGACATGGAGAATGCATCTGCTGCAGGTACTCCACTGGCTACGAATCATGACATAGCCCCTGATGAAAATGGAGAGATGGTGGATGCCACGATGTACCGAGGAATGATTGGATCCCTCATGTATCTCACTGCCTCTAGACCTGATATCATGTATGCGACATGTTTATGTTCTAGATATCAGGCTAAACCTAAGGTCAATCATCTGATCGGGGTCAAAAGATTTTTCGCTATCTAAAGGGTACACCCACACTGGGGTTGTGGTATCCTCATGATGATGATTTTGAGCTCACGGCGTATAGTGACTCGGACTACGGAGGCTGCAAGATGAACTACAAGTCTACATCAGCAGGGTGTCAATTCTTGGGAGAAGATTAATTACCTGGCAGTGTAAGAAGCAGACATCGGTTGCATTGTCAACCTATGAAGCCGAATATGTTGCTGCTGCAAGTTGCTGTTCACAAATCATCTGGATCAACAGCAAATGTGGGATTACGTTTTAACGTTCCATTCTACTCCTATTTTTGTAGATAACTCTGCTGCAATTGCAGTAACTAAAAATCCGGTCCAACATCCTAAGACCAAACATATCGGCATTAAATATCACTCATACGAGATTGTTTCGAAAAGAACTTAATGATGTGGTAAAAATTAATACTGATTTTCAACGTGCTGACCTCTATACTAAAGCCTTTGATAAACCACGTTTTCAATATCTGCTAGAGGTCAACGGCGTTAAAAAGAGAAGTGATGTTATTCCTGATGATGATCATGAGTAGTCCGATGTAGTTTAGTATATTTTCTTTTTCTTTTATTTTTTTGTTTATTTTAGTCTGTTTAAATTAACTCATGTTATTCTGCTGTTTATTAAATCCTAAAATAATTAAACCAGGTTGATTTTAGTATTTTAGGGGGGAGAATAAGTCAGCAAGCAACATTAAAAAAAAGGGAAACCGAGGGAGAAGGAGTGGAAAGCTGATACAAGGTAGATCGTATCTGTGATACCGATTCAAACCCTTTGGAATATGATAGTACACAGGAACAAGTCAAGAGGGACTTTAAAATCCTAATTTAGAAAAGATGGAAAAATTCAAAGTATAAGTCTGTGTAGTCTAAGCAATATAAAAGGGAAGATGATAGAAAAACTGGTAACTCCTAAGGTAACACAATGAGAGTAGACCTAGAGGTTGCTAGACCACAATTGATATGTCGGTAGATTCAACACAATAGATGATTAGACCGGACTGGTGATCTCAAGATCAAACTAAACTGTTCAATTGACTGGGGGCTTCCATCTTATCACTGGTTAACACAATCAAAAATATTCCAATAAGGGGTAGTGAGCATGTAAACGCCACAAATGTATGCGGTTGACCATAAATAGAGCAAAGCATGAAAAAATGAAAGAAAAATGCTATCAAGCTAATGACCTATGTTGTTGGTGCATTTGGTGCAAAATAAAAGCTGCTCTAACAAGGAGATAGGTTGTGTGCCTCTCTGCTGTGCGATGGCACTGACCTGAGGATAAGCATAACCTAGATATTCTAGAATTCATTGTTGTTTACCGCCTCTTTGTTGTGCGATGGCACTGACCTGAGGACTGGTTTCTCTATGAAAGATCTAAGAATAGTCTCTTCTTGTAACAATACCCGTAGACCGCTCAAAAGCTCTGAGGGATGTTGATTACCATATAAGTGTGGGATCCACAAATGTTCGTTGAATAAATAAACCAAAAACAATCACCGGTTTGAGTCAAGAGTCTGTGTATGGTTTTAAGTGGACAAACATATTGACAATCATTGTGGCTGCAATTCTTGAAAGTTCAAATCAATGTGGTAATCTAAGAGTTCTAGTATGATTCCCTAAAGCTGCTGATGACTCTGGATGAACACCAAGAATTGAGCATCGAAAGAGTTTGATAACAAGACCCAATGATTTGATGTTCTGTATGATTCCAAAATTGAATTGGTCCAGGTGTGGTCAATCTAAGTTGAAGCTTTCGATTCCGGAACCAAATCCCGTAGATTTCCATCTTAGGGTTTTATCTCTCACAAAAGTCCAAAAACAAATTCTATTTGTGTATTTAGTTTAAGTTTCTAGTTTAATCTTTTAGTGTATGTGTCTGTCGGACTACATCAGGAAAATTAGAATGGAATTACCTCACCTAAAAGGGTCATGTCTGAGATGGCCACATGTTTTTCAAAGTTTTAAGAGTCACGTCAGAGGTGACAACGTGATTTAAAAAGAGTCACGTCTGAGGTGACTGAATTGGTTAAGAGCTTATAATGTTATTGTCAAAAGTTAAAAGGGTCTTAAAAGTAAAATGTTCAAAATGATTGTAAACTCACTATGTGTGACCCATTCGCACGATTGGATCATGGTTATGGACCAACTATGTGAATGGCTTCCAATCGGCCGAATGGACATGAGAATGATCCATTTGACCGAATAGAAGGGGGAGAATGAAACAGGAGACCGACTGAGGCTCAGTCGGTCAACTAAAGATGCGAATGAAGGAGACCGAATGAGGCAATCGACCGACTGAGGACTCAGTCGCCCGAATGAACTGAGCGAATGAGGCCAGTCGGGCGATTGAACTTAAGTTCAGTATTTAAGGGCCTCAGTCGATCGCATGTTCCTCATCACACCAAAATCGCACTCAAATCGCATTCTTCTCGTTACTCTGCCAAAAATTGCTACAGATCCTGATTTACATTGCTGTTGAGTTTCTTACATTCGAGTGACGATTTTACAGGTACATTACTCTTGAATCTTACCAAAATCAGAAGATTACCGAACCTACATAAGAGACACTCGATTGAATCAAGAACCGAACTGTGAAATGACCCAATCACCTACGTAAACTAAGCAAAATGTTAAAATTAAGTTTAATAGGTATTAGTGACAAGTAGGCGAGTCTAATGGACCATTAAACACTATTAAATGACTTAAATTGGTCAAGATTGACCCACAGGTGATCGAACAGTGGGGCAAGCGACTGGTCGTTCAATGAACTCCATCGCACGATTGAACCTTGCGATTGGGTCATTCGGCCGAATGAACCACCCGAATGAGTTCAGCGGCCGACTGAACCAATCGAAGACTCAGTCGGCAGATTGAACTCAATCGCATGTTCAATCAACCGAATGAACTCAGTCGTACTTAAGAACAACCAAATGACTCCAGTCGCATGATTCATTCGCATAATGAATCAGAATGGAAGTGAAACACACACTTAGAACTGAATTCTGATGTATTATGTACTAATGATCATGGTTTTGTGTTTCAGGAAAAATGGCTGACAGATGGTCTCTTAATCCAAAGCACAACATATGTGCCCATTTGGAACACACAACTCAGAACGGGGCCAAGTTCTCCGAGATTATAGCCTTCCTCAAACGCTCACGGATACATAAGGCTATCTACACCGTGCACGCCTTACAAATCACTACACCAGGCATTCTGGGAGAATGCCTCAGTGGATCGCTCTCATGAGCCATACAGCATCCAAAGCACCATTTTGGGTCAAGCTATCGACATTACCGCTACAGACATCCAGAGAATCCTTGAGTTTGGGGATGACTCCACTCACCCCACTAAGTTACATCCTTTGACAGTGAGAGGGTGTTTCCTCCGAATCAAGTATGCGGGGGACATTAACTTGGGGGTGATAAATAAGAGCAACCTGTGCCCACAATACAAATATCGCACATGTGATTCTTAAGTGCATTGCTTCGAGAAGAGGTGGTTTCGATGACCTATCAATCAGATACAAAATGCCTTCGTGGCTCTGGTGCTGAACCACCCTTTCAGCTTCTCTAATATGATCTTTGCTTATTTGGTAGAGAACATTGAACAAAAGGGAAAAGAGGTTTTTGTATGTATCCATGGTTCTTCAGATGATATTCAATGAGAAGCTGCCTCTGCTCCCAAGGAAAGTCACGATGTAGTGACTTTGGAACTTATGGATGACACTACTTTGGGTAGGATGGTGGTGTACGGGGCAAGCAAGTGAAGCCCCAGGCAAAGAGGCTAATTGGCCATTTAGCAGATGAAAGTTATGTGGCACCGAGGAGACGCCAATGGCGTCACGAGGACAGTGACTCCGACGTGGAGCCAATTGTCCTACCTACTGATGATTCAGATGATGATGATAGTGGGGGTGCCAGAGACAATATGCCTGTTCCCAGAGAGGCACTACGTCTGAGGTCGTGCCTCCAGCATCCGCCCAGCTGCAGAAGTTACCGAATCAGCTGGGTTTCATCATGACTTTGTCCTTGAGACAGAAGTAGAAGAAGAAGAGTCTGATGAGGAGCCCCTCACCAGGACTGTGGGAAGAAAAGTGTTCCTATAGTACATGGGCTTCGGGTGGTTGGTGAGCACCCAGAGACTCTGGAGAGACAGAGACCGACCCGACCTATGTTCCAGGGTCAATCGGCAGGGTAGGAGGGGGAGCATCCACCTCGAAGGGAACGAGGAGAAAACGGATGGCTCAACCCCATGGGCAGAAACCAAAGAAGAAGCGCCGTTTGACCTTCATCACTACTACCTCAGCCACTACAGCCACTACCACCACCACTACCACCTCTTCAGACACACCATCCACCACCATAGCCACCACAGCCCCACAGCAACCACAGACACCACCAGACCTACCACCACAATACAGATCCCAACCACCACTACATCATTCACCCCTTACTCACCACCACTATCATCCCGACCTGACCCGATATTACCCAGCCACCACCACCACCACTAGCCACCAAAGCGAGCCCTCAGCCTATCCCTCATTCACTTACAAATCACCTCTACCTACAGTTACGGTAGAAGAACAGTTGTCGGCACTAAACAGAATGGTAATGCGTTTGCTGGCTGCCGATGAGGAAAAGGCCTCCCAAATCGCCAGCTTACTGACCTGACGGCTGCAAAAACTCACCAAATGGCAGAGCAGGCTCAAGTGATAGAAAGCAGGCCCGACAGATGACTGCCCAGAGCAACGAGATAGCCATTCTCCAAGCTCAAAGCGTCACCTCAGGGAAGAAAATAGAGGAGTGGAAAAGGCTAAAAAGACCATTTTGCTAAAGCTGAAAGGATCGAAGGAGGAGCATAAAGATAAGGGATAGGGACAGAAATGATGATAATGATAAAGACGATGATGATGATGAGAGTGAAACTGATGAAGAGAAAACTGAAGAATGGCACGAAGATGAAGACATGACGGAGGAGAAGCAGCTGAATCTGTCTTAGCTCCAGGGCAAGAGAAAAAGATCAAAGAACAGACAAGATCAGTCGCTTCTGCTTCTGCATCTTCACGAGATGAGCCGAGTATTCAGGATAAAAGTAAATAGTAGATGCTTATGTATTTATTTACTTTTGTATTCTGTATTGAAACACCATGTATTAAATGTTTATATTAAGTTAATGCATTTTGTTTGATAAATTACTAATGATTTGAGTGTGAAATGTGTAAATCAAACAGATCCAAATTACAAAAGAGATGAGTTGATATTGCTCCCCTTCAACAGGTCAAGTCTCAACTCACAATGGTTCTTGATCTGCAAGGGATTGTCAGAAGGTCAGTGAGTTATACCCCTGAAGAGGGGGAAATAATTCACGATCTATCGAACGAGCAACTGGCAGAAATTTTCAAGCTCAATCCTGATGAAATAGTGAAAGATGCTCCGACATGTAATTCTACCTGTGATGATGAGCTAAATGACGTTGATGAAATAGAGATAGAAGATGTCACTGCAGAGCACTATCTTCATATGCTGACAATGAGGGCAATGTGGTTCCCAATCTGGGTGAATCCCTTGTCGGTGATACATTTGAGGTGTTAGACAAAATGGAACAAGAGTCAGAGAAGACAGAGGGAATGGCCCAAGCCTCAAAGGATGATGTTGATATCCGTAAGGCTGAATGGGCTGCATGTTTTAAAGAAATTAGAGCCCAACGTGCTGCACCGAAGAGGGATGCCTACACCAAGCTCTATAGAGTCAAGAAACATCTTAAGGTGTCAGGCAGGATTATAGCATGGGCATATTTTGAGGACCTTAACGTCTATGCAGTTAAGAGGGAAAAGGTCATAGAGTACTTTAGATTTCCACATGATCTAAAGACTCTACCAGGTTTTGAGCTCAACCAGCTGGCCAAACTGAAGCTGTTGTATGTTGACCCGAGAAAGATGTCAGGCTGGTTTGAGGCTGCCCTAAAGAAAGAGTACCACACCAGGTGGATTAACTTCAGACCTCAACAACCTACAAGGTATATTAGAAGGTCTGAGATGGATGCCATTACTGGAAAACCAAAGATAGTGTTGAAGTGGAATCCTCCGCGCACAATGTCAAGAATCCCACTCCGGGAAATGACTAAGGATTTCACACCACACTTAAGTGGTGGTACTACGATTGGAGAACAGCAAAAGCGGTCATAGTTCTAAATAAAGAGGGCCAAATGGATACAATCAGAGTATTCGACCGATGGCTTACCAACTTGTCTGAAAAGGATGTCTTATACACTATACAAGTGGCCACTATTCTATGATACGCAAGATATTGTACAGGCACTCCAGTTCCAAAATGTCATAGACTTTGCTTCGCGTTTGATATTCACGCGGGAGTCACAAAAGAGGATAAGTACAAGAAATATGAGGAGGTAATGAAGAAAACAAGACATTAGAGAGATCTAGGTCCAAGGGGGAGTTTGTTGATACATGTATGTCCCTAGATAATGATATGTGATGTAATAGATCTTGTTGGTATGATTAATGAATGATATTGATGTTTGTTAGTTATAATGTTTAATGTTTCATTAATGGGTCGACATTGAATTGGTTAATTAGGTTAGTGATTGCTTGAATGATTACATATAATGTTTATTAATTAATACATTCAAACTTAACAGAATGAAGTTCTCATGCGAATGGCTCATGCGAATGAATCATACGCATGAATAACTTCACACGATTGACTCGGTCGCACGACTGAACCAGGAGACTGGATCAGTCGTACGATTGTAACATAAGATTGGCTCAGTCGCACGACTGAACACTCAGTCGTACGAATGAATCAACCGCATGGTTCAATCGCACGACTGAACCATACTAATGGTTCAGTCGCACGATTGGATAGTACCAACCTATAAATACACCTCAATTCGTGAAAAACAGAACTCTTGGTTAATTTCGATTCCAGACGTACCCTAGCTGTCCAGAAACCTCTCAATTCGTTCTCCAAGTTCATAGAACACATTAGATCGATTCCCAATCGATTTCTAATGTTAGTTTCAATTCTTGATTGATTCTTCGTGTGTTCTCACTGATTGGATCGCCAAGCAAATAGGATTCCGCACTATTTGATCTGGTTTACATGTTAATCTCTAGGTATTTCGGTCAAATACCAGGTCCTAACAATGTCGAGTGTAGTAAGTCCCTAATTATAGTGGCCAGTTGTGATTAGCCACTTACTTTACTCTTCATACCCCAAGCATCTCCTATCCTGACTAAATCAGTATCTAAATCTACTATGAGCACATAATCAAATAGCATGCGCAAGTAATACCGGTTAACTTTAAGAAAAGACATACCTGATGGCATGTAGCTACTCGGGCTGACATCCCTCCATTTGTCCCATTTTCAGTTTAAGTTTAGGTTTTAAAAGTTTATTTAACCCAATTCCCTAAACTTTGGCTCTGATACCAACTTGTAAGGCCCCGATCCTGGAAGCCTCACGGTTGGTCATTCATAGCAATTAAAAACATTAATCATTACAAATAAACGAGCTTATGCAGTGGAATACGTTTATCAAAAGCCATTCATTTCATTTAAAACCCCTGTTGTTGAGAAATACATCATCGTTTAACTGATTGCAAAAGAATTGTTTATATGCATTACAAAACAATAGCAACATAGAATACGAATGGATGTCAGTCTTCCCCTTGCTGAGTAGCTTCACTCTCGTGCCATCCTCAGCAATGATTACTTACCAACTGAAAATGTATAAAAGTCAGCGTTGCTGAGTGAGCTCTAGTTTTAAAAGTAATAAAATACTTTCTATATGTTGTATAAGAAAATACTCTTTTCTGTAAAATACAACTCTGTACGTATATGCGAGCACGCATCATCTATATGAACAAATATTGTTCGTTCTCTGTACTGTATGCCTTGTCTGTAAACTTTTAACTTTATCTTTTACTTTCTATATGGACCAGTGAGCAGTACCCCAACTATATGCGCGATGGAAAACGGGTGATGGGTCATCTATGTCCCTCAAAAGGGTCAACTATATCCACCGAAAGGGTAACTGTATCCCCCGAAAGGGTCAACTATATCCCCCGAAAGGGTAACTGTATCCCCCGAAAGGGTCAACTATATCCCCTGAAAGGGTATTGTATCCCCCGAAAGAGTCAACTATATCCCTCGAAAGGGTAACTGTCACACCCCAACCTTGACGCGGAAACGTCGAGATGTGAGGGCTAAGATTGTTCACAGCCACATAACGCTATATTAAAATGTAAATATTATTATCATAAATCTTGAAATGAAATACAATCATAAGTCTCAAACAAGTAATAAGTTCAAACATAACATAACATGATGTAAACTTTTTATTTCATTAACTAGGTCCAAGTCCTAGATTATTGCATGCTTCAAAAGGATTACTTTAAACTTGAGGTTGACCTGAAACATGATAAAAATAAGAGTCAACTAAAAATAGTTGGTGAGTTTCCAAGGTTTTCATACATAATATGAAAAAGGTTACAAGTAGCAATTCATGTCATAGGTCATAAGCAAGTAAGGTTATAGAACACATATCGTTACAACCAAACCACGACTTGATTACAAGTATAAAAGATTGGCTAAGTGTATTTGGTTCCCATGATGAACAAGCATACGTCATCAGGAGTCGGCAATACCTCGACTTTAGCACCAAATAGGCTTGTCGGGCCCAAAGATCTAAGACGTCGCCAGGCTAACAATAGTTAATGATTGTAAACAAACTATGTATCTCATATAATCACTTACAATACACCAATAACCATGACAAAATAATAAGTTGAATTGCATGTGATTTACAAGTCTCAAATGTGTATAAGTGTATCATGTATAAGCTATCATGTTTCACCCCAAATTAGTGTGAAAATATGAAAAAGGGCAAGGAAAACTCACTGTCAAATAAGTATATAATGAAGATTAATAAGAATAAAATATGCCGTTCCAAGATAAAAACGTCACAAGGCACCTAAATATATAAATATTATAAGATTTAAGTTAATAATAAGATTAACGAGTTAACATGAACTAGAGTATTAGAATTTTGGGGATTTTTATAAAGTTAATAAATTATTATAAAAATACCATTTATGAGATTTATAAATTATTTTTAAGAAAATTGATCCTTTATAAATCTTGTGATTTTATTTATAAAATGATACTTAAATTCTATAAATATCATGATAAATCCATAAACATAAGGTCTAATATTAATTTAATGTCTTTAAGTATAATAATCTACTTTTTATAAAAATATTAATTATTACATTTGTAAAAATTTTATATTAAAATATTACAAAGTTTTACAAGAATAAATTTCTAAGAAATAATTAGATGGCTTTAAAAATATTTAGAGTTTATAAAATTCATTTTTATAATTATTATAAATTTTCTATAATTAATTTTAAGCCAAAAAGGCTTTAAAAAAATACATGAAGTGCCCGGGTTCGAATCAGTGACCTCATGTATGGGGAACAATGTCTTAACCAGTGAACCAGGCTTCCAGCCGCGGTATAACCTGGTTTTAAATCTTAAGAACCATTGCGAAAGAAAAACCCCAATTCTCATATAAACCCTAGAATTTGTTTACCCCAAATCGAACCCCAATTTGTTAATGTAAACGTGTGCAATCATAGGGCTTTTGTTCCCCTTGTTTAATCGAGCATATACACGTATCTAATTACCTGGTTACGTTGAATTGAAGTTGCCACAACAATGAACAAGTCGCGGTCGAGAATCGAATTCGATGGATATGCAAATGATGATCGAAACCAAATTAAACTCGTGGACAGATTCGAGAGTTGGTCTTGATGCAAAGCCCTATGTCAATTCCAACAATTGAAGCTCGGAAGATGATGAACACGTTCGTTGCAGGTCACGACGAAGATGATGTTTGATTTTGGTGATTTTGAGCGTTTCAGGAGAAATTGGCAATGAGAATAGACTAGAGATAGTTAAATGATTGTGTATGTTCGATTAATTGGATTATTATGAGATTTTAATTGCCAAACGGTTGTGAACTTGATGTCGTCGGTTACCAAGTTAAATCGACACCCATAACCGGCTTAAACACGAATTAATGTGCATTAACGGGGTCGAGTTTTGCTCGGTAACCGATTGGTAACGATTTGGGATCAAATTCGGGTGGTTTTAGTCGGTTTAGAGTCCCGACGGACTTGGCGGAGTCCGGCCGGCGAGATCACCGGAAAAACGGGGGAGAAAGGGGGAAAAGGTTTGAGTTTTCATTATTTACACAAATGGTCCCTCTAGTTATTATTTACCATTTTATGTATAAACCTATTAATTAAAGTTTCAAATTTTGCAATTAAACCCCCAAACTTTAACTGCTTAAAGTTTTAACATTGTTAAGTTTAGTAACTATACAATTTATTTTATTTATTATTATTAATGTTTATTGTTATTATTTTCTATTATTATTACCAAAGTTGTTATATTATTATATTATTATTATTATTATTATTATATTGTTATTATTGTTTCTTATTATAATAAAATTATTATTCTTACTATTATATTTTTAACTTTCATACATAAAAACTCAATGATAAGCACAAACAACACATGAGTTTCAAAATTGCAATAATAACCCTTGTAAGAGTAAACGAAGTTAACCTTTAGTTAACAAAGATATGAGATGTTATAGTCTCCCCAACTTAAAATAATTTCGTCCCGAAATTAAAAGAAATGAAACTATACAAATAAGAATGGGTATCTCTTCTTCATGTGCTCCTCACGTTCCAAGTAAATTCAGCGCCACGTTTATTTTCCCAACGAACTTGACAATTGGGGTTGTCGTGGTTCTAGTCTTCTTCATTATACGATCCATGATTTCAACATGTTTCTCGACAAAATACAAGGACTCGTCGATCTGAATATCTTCCAACGGAACATACAGACTTTCGTCGGCCAAGCACTTTCTCAAATTTGAGACGTGAAATACAGGATGAACTCCACTAAGGTCGGAAGGTAGCTCCAGTTTATAAGCCACTTTCCCAATCCTTCTCAGGATTTTGAAAGGTCCTACAAACCTTGGAGCCAGTTTGCCCTTCTTTCCAAAGCGAACCACACCTTTCCACGGTGAAACCTTAAGAAGAACCATCTCCCCAATTTGGAATTCCAATGGCTTACGTCGTTTGTCGGCATAGCTCTTTTGTCGACTTCTCGCCACTTCAAGGGTCTTGCGAATAATAGAAACTTTATCGGTCGTCTCTTGTATAAGTTCAGGACCAGTGATGAAGTTTTTACCAATGTCGGTCCAACAGATCGGTGAACGACATTTTCGACCATAAAGTGCTTCAAACGGTGTCATCTTACTCCGAGTGGTAACTATTGTTATACGAAAATTTCGCGAGCGGTAGATGCGTATCCCAATCGCCACCAAAGTCAAGAACACAAAGGCGTAGCAAATCCTCCAAGGTTTGGATCGTTCGCTCGGTTTGACCATCAGTTTGAGGATGGTAAGCCGTGCTTAGGTCCAATTGTGTACCCAAGAGTTCTTGCATAGACGACCAAAAATGCGAAGTGAAACGAGCGTCTCGGTCGGATATGATGTGCAGAGGTACCCCATGACGACTTACAATCTGATCAACGTATATGCGAGCTAACCTTGATGTCTTGTAAGTGTCACGTATAGGTATAAAATGTGCCGATTTGGTTAATCGGTCAACGATCACCCATATGCTATCATGTCTTCGAGAGGTTCGGGGTAGCTTGGTTATGAAGTCCATGGATATGTGTTCCCACTTCCACATAGGGATCTCGGGTTGCTCAAGTAATCCACTCGGACGTTGATGTTCGGCTTTGACCTTCGTACACGTGAGGCACTTAGCTACATATGTCGCTATATCTTTCTTCATTCCAGGCCACCAATATTGACCACGTAGGTCCATGTACATCTTATCGGAACCAGGATGAATAGAATAACGAGTTTGATGAGCCTCATTCATGATAAAGGTTCGAAGGTTATCGCGATTTGGAATCCAAATTCGATTTGCGAAGTACATCAACCCATTGGGTTTCGTTTCCAATTGGGTTAGAAGATTATGCTCCAATTCATCCTTCATTCTTCCTTCTCGTTGAACCATTTGTTGAACCTCCAGGATGCTAGACTCAATTCACTATCTATTCTCAGGTTTTGTAGCAATACGGTGGTCTCGTTGACATCTAGTCGGATCTCAGTATCGAACTCACCCAAAGTGTCAAACCATTGACGTCGATCACGAATTTCTTGAAATGAGATCATCTTGTTGTGAATCTTTCGGCTTAGTGCATCGGCTACAACGTTTGCTTTACCAGGATGGTAATGAATGTCACAATCATAGTCACTAATAAACTCCACCCAACGACGTTGTCTCATGTTGAGGTCTTTTTGATTGAAAACGTGTTGAAGGCTTTTGTGATCGGTGTAGACTATACATTGCGTACCATACAGGTAGTGCCTCCAAATCTTCAAAGCAAATACAACAGCACCAAGCTCGAGATCATGAGTTGTATAATTCACCTCGTGAACCTTCAATTGTCTCGATGCACAAGCTATGACCTTCCCTCGTTGCATGAGAACACAACCAAGGCCTTGTTTAGATGCATCACAATACATGGTGAAATCACCGTTTCCATCGGGTAGGGTCAAGATAGGAGCATTGCACAACTTATGCTTTAACGCTTCAAAAGCTTCTTCTTGCTCGGAACCCCACTCGAATGGTTTATTCTTTTGTGTCAAAGTAGTGAGCGGTTTCGCGATCCTCGAGAAATTGGCAATGAATCGCCGATAATAACCAACAAGACCAAGAAAAGAACGAACTTCGGTAGGAGTTATAGGAACACACCAATTCTTCACAGCTTCCACCTTTGCACGATCAACGTGAATTCCTTGGCTATTCACCACATGTCCTAGAAACTGAACTTCCTCGAGCCAGAAATCACACTTCAAGAACTTTGCGTACAACTGCTCTTTCTTTAACAACTCAAGAACCAATCTCAAATGCAGTTCATGATCGGTGTTGGACTTGGAATAGATAAGTATGTCATCAATGAAGACGATCACAAACTTGTCTAGATAAGGCTTGCATACTCGGTTCATGAGATCCATGATGACAGCAGGAGCATTGGTTAAACCAAAAGGCATCACCATAAACTCATAGTGCCCATAACGAGTACGGAAAGTGGTCTTTGGGATATCATCATCATGGACTCGCAATTGATGATAACCAGAACGTAAATCGATCTTCGAGAAAATAGCAGCTCCTTGAAGTTGATCGAACAAGTCATCGATGCGAGGAAGAGGATAACGATTCTTGATGGTAAGCTTGTTAAGCTCACGATAATCGATGCACATACGAAACGATCCATCTTCTTCTTCACGAAAAGAACAGGTGCACCCCAAGGCGAGGAACTAGGACGGATGAAGCCTTTCTCGGACAGCTCTTGAAGTTGACTAGAGAGTTCTTGCATTTCCGATGGTGCAAGCCGATATGGTGACTTAGCCACGGGGTTTGCTCCCGGTATCAAGTCGATTTTAACTCAACCTCACGCACGGGAGGTAAACCACTAAGGTCATCGGGAAATACTTCAGGAAAGTCTCGTACGATAGGGACATCCTTAAATTCTTTCCCTTTGACTTTCGTGTTGATCACATAAGCCAAGAAAGCCATATACTTCTTGCTTAAGCATTTTCGGGCTTGAGTGCAAGACATGAGTTTAAGTCCTTTGGAAGATTTTTCACCGAACACCTTCAAAGTATCACCAGAAGGTAACGGTATACGGATGCACTTCTCGAAACAAATGATCTCGGCATGGTGCTTGGCTAACCAATCCATACCAATGATGACGTCGAAGCTTCCAAGTTTCATAGGGATAAGATCGATAAGAAAATCATGCGTGTCAAGACTTAAGATGCAATCCTGAATAATGACGTCAACGGTGATCGGTTCCCCATCGGCAACTTCAACGGTGAGGGGTCTTTCTAGTCTCGTATGTGGTTTAGCAAGTATGGGTTCAAACTCTAATGAAACAAAACTTTTATCGGCTCTAGAATCAAATAGGACATAGGCATAAGTTTTGTTAATAAGGAACATAATTGATCAATTTTTAAGATATTGAACGATTTAGGTATAGTATGAAGAGAAACGGATCACAAAAGTTAAAGGTGAGTTGACATACCATTCACCACATCGTTGTTTGCTTGTGCTTGGTTGGCGTTGATGTTGAAAGCACGTCCTCGGGCTTGTGGAACATTACCCACAAGACGAGGGCATTGTGAGCGAAAATGACCAGGTTCCCCACAGTTGTAGCAAACACGGTTTGTGACCACAGCGGCATTGTTAGGTGCACGGTGGCAAGTCGCCACCAAATGACCATATTTACCGCATAAGGTGCAGATGCGGCATGGTTGATTCCCCGGATGATGATACCTACACGTGTTGCACATAGGCTGAGGACCAGCATAAGCCCTAGCCCCAGGCACTTGTGCCACAGGTGTAGCCGCATGTACAAGTTGTCTTTGGGGTTGTTTGGGTGCAGCCACAACATAGTTACGTGCCGGTGTGAACTTGCGCTTCTTGTTGTTGTTGTTGTTGTAAGACGGTTCAGCTTTAGTCTCCTTAACAGCCTCGGTAGCCATCTTCTCTACCTTCTTTGCACCCTTCACAGACATGGTGCCCGCTCGTATATGGTTCGGTGAGTTGAGCGGTGATAGTAATGGCTTCCTCCAAGGTTGTGGGTCGGCTACCCACCACAGCATCTTGAATTTGGGGTGGTACACCCTTAATGAACTTCTCGATGTTGCGGGGAACAGTGTCGACCATATGGGGCAGCAGTATACTCAACTCATGATGCCTATTTGAGTAGGCCAAATGACCACCATCATTTTGCTTCAAATTCCAAAACTCTTCTTCCAACTTTTGCAATTCACTTCTTGGGCAGAACTTCGCGATGGCGATGTTCTTGAACTCTTCCCAGGTAAGTGCTAGCACAGCTTCAGGACCACGGTTTCTTCTCGCTATTCCACCAGGTAAGAGCCCTTTGTTGGAGCATACTAGTGGCATAATGAACCTTGAGTGCATCGGGACACTCACAATTGATAAAGGTATTCTCCATGCTTTCGAACCACTCAAGAAGACCAGTGGCTCCTTCCTTGCCACTAAAACTAGTGGGCTTGCAAGAGCTAAAGTGTTTGAAAGTGCAAGTTTGATTATTCCGTGTTGATTGTTCCGTTTTGGTTGTTGCTATTCTCTCCATGACCATTTCCATTGTTGCTAGCGTTGGTCATTAAGGTGCTATTAAGTTCAGCAACCATGGTCGGGATGACAGCAGCCATTTGTCGAGCAATCATGGCGGCTAACTTACGATCGGAACTTCCACGCTTTCCATGATGACGAGACATGCTGGAATATACAAATGAGTTAGATATGAGAATTGGAGTAACAAGTATTATGTTCAACAAGGAGAAGGCAAAAAGTTGTAAGGCACATGGAATGGTTCCATTTGGTAACGCATTACCATTTGGAAACGTTGACACGTCAAGGTAAGTTGACCCACTCGCCTTAGAAATTTGTGTATGTTGACCATATCACTCATCCCAGAAATCCCCAGGTAAGCATAACTAGTCCCGTAGGATTTATGTGATATGCTTGCCTTAGCCCGAGGGCCTTTTGCCAGGAAATCCAGAATACAGGTGTCCATGTGTCACACAAATTTCTTAGGTTCATGAAATCAAAACCATGATGAGATTTAACATAGATTAGACATAAGTCTAAGGACCCAAGCCATAAGCATAAATATACAATTCCACGTGTCGTCGAGAATAAGATTAGGAAGTTTCATTTGTTGGGGAGAGTCAAAGTGTCAAAGGTAAGTTTAGGGAGACAAATAACAAAGTTTAAACAATTACAAGGCAAACCTATGCTAAGGCATCATGTTGCACATAAGTAAGGTATAGCATTATGTAGCATGTAATAATATATATATTTCCAAGAATATAAATATTACCTATGAGGTTCATGCATAAGCTATAGTCTAGGTCACCATTTCTAATAACCTATATCCCTATAGTTATGGGCTCTGATACCAATCTGTCACCCCAACCTTGACGGCGGAAACGTCGAGATGTGAGGGCTAAGATTGTTCACAGCCACATAACGCTATATTAAAATGTAAATATTATTATCATAAATCTAGAAATGAAATACAATCATAAGTCTCAAACAAGTAATAAGTTCAAACATAACATAACGTAATGTAAACTTTTTATTTCATTAACTAGGTCCAAGTCCTAGATTATTGCATGCTTCAAAAGGATCACTTTAAACTTGAGGTTGACCTGAAACATGATAAAAATAAGAGTCAACTAAAAATAGTTAGTGAGTTTCCAAGGTTTTCATACATAATATGAAAAAGGTTACAAGTAGCAATTCATCTCATAGGTCATAAGCAAGTAAAGTTATAGAAGACATATCGTTACAACCAAACCTCGACTTGATTACAAGTATAAAAGATTGGCTAAGTGTATTTGGTTCCCATGATGAACAAGCATACGTCATCAGGAGTTGGCAATATCTCGACTTTAGCACCAAATAGGCTTGTCAGGCCCAAAGATCTAAGACGTCGCCAGGCTAGCAATAGTTAATGATTGTAAACAAACTATGTATCTCATATAATCACTTACAATACACAATAACCATGACAAAATAATAAGTTGAATTGCATGTGATTTACAAGTCTCAAATGTGTATAAGTGTATCATGTATAAGCTATCATGCTTCACCCCAAATTAGTGTGAAAATATGAAAAAAGGGCAAGGAAAACTCACTTGTCAATAAGTATATAATGAAGATTAATAAGAATAAAATATGCCGTTCCAAGATAAAAACGTCACAAGGCACCTAAATATATAAATAATTATAAGATTTAGGTTAATAATAAGATTAACAAGTTAACATGAACTAGAGTATTAGAATTTTGGGTATTTTTATAAAGTTAATAAATTATTATAAAAATACCATTTATGAGATTTATAAATTATTTTAAGGAAATTGATCCTTTGTAAATAACTTGTGATTTTATTTATAAAATGATATTTAAATTCTATAAATATCATGATAAATCCATAAACATAAGGTCTAATATTAATTAATGTCTTTAAGTATAATAATCTACTTTTTATAAAAATATTTAATTATTACATTTGTATATAATTTTATATTAAATTATACAAGTTTTACAAGAATAAATTTCTAAGAAATAATTAGATGGCTTTAAAAATATTTAGGGTTTATAAAATTCATTTTTATAATTATTATAAATTTTCTATAATTAATTTTAAGCCAAAAAGGCTTTAAAAAAATTACATGAGGTGCCCGGGTTCGAACCCGTGACCTCATGTATGGGGAACAATGTCTTAACCAGTGAACCAGGCTTCCAGCCACGGTTATAACTTGGTTTTAAATCTTAAGAACCATTGCGAAAGAAAACCCCAATTCTCATATAAACCCTAGAATTGTTTACCCCAAATCGAACCCCAATTTGTTAATGTAAACGTGTGCAATCATAGGGCTTTTGTTCCCCTTGTTTAATCGAGCATATACATGTATCTAATTACCCGGTTACGTTTGAATGAAGGTTGCCACAACAATGAACAAGTCGCGGTCGAGAATCGAATTCGATGGATATGCAAATGATGATGGAAACCAAATTAAACTCGTGGATAGCTTCGAGAGTTGGTCTTGATGCAAAGCCCTATGTCAATTCCAACAATTGAAGCTCGGAAGATGATGAACACGTTCGTTGCAGGTCACGACGAAGATGATGTTTGATTTTGGTGATTTTGAGCGTTTCAGGAGAAATTGGCAATGAGAATAGACTAGAGATAGTTAAATGATTGTGTATGTTCGATTAATTGGATATTATGAGATTTTAATTGCCAAACGGTTGTGAACTTGATGTCGTCGGTTACCAAGTTAAATCGACACCCATAACCGGCTTAAACACGAATTAATGTGCATTAACGGGGTCGAGTTTTGCTCGGTAACCGATTGGTAACGATTTGGGATCAAATTCGGGTGGTTTTAGTCGGTTTAGAGTCCCGTCGGACTTGGCCGGAGTCCGGCCGGCGAGATCACCGGAAAAACGGGGGAGAAAGGGGGAAAAGGTTTGAGTTTTCATTATTTACACAAATGGTCCTTCTAGTTATTATTTACCAGTTTATGTATAAACCTATTAATTAAAGTTTCAAATTTTGCAATTAAACCCCCAAACTTTAACTGCTTAAAGTTTTAAACATTGTTAAGTTTAGTAACTATACAATTTATTTTATTTATTATTATTAATGTTATTATTGTTATTATTATTCTATTATTATTACCAAAGTTATTATTATTATTATTATTATTATTATTATTATAATTGTTATTATTGTTTCTTTTATTAATAATAAAATTATTATTTTTTACTGTTTATATTTTTAACTTTCATACATAAAAACTCAATGAATAAGCACAAACAACACATGAGTTTCAAAATTGCCAATAATAACCCTTGTAAGAGTAAACGAAGTTAACCTTTAGTTAACAAAAATATGAGATGTTACAGTAACTGTATCCCCCGAAAGGGTCTGTGTACTATGTACAAGGCCGACCCAATCACCCAGGACACGCTACAAAGGTCCTGCCAATCTCAATGATTGACCCTGTGTGCATAAAAGGGTAGCTAACCCGCAGCACAGTTGAGCTAACGACAACACGGTCGTGTCCCTCCTGTAAGCTTGCAAGACTTGTTAACATTTTATTAATGTTCATCTTCTTTCTTTATTGCTCTTTCACTTTATTATTACGGAATATTTTACGTTACGATAATAACATACCACGTAAAGTCACATACTATGGGTAATAATAATAATAGCAATAACCATAATAAGGAACAATCATAATCAATCATATCATGCATGAAACAACATCATTAATAAGCACTTAGTCAACCTCGGTCAAATCCCTAAAGCACAGACTCCCAGAAAATTCTGTAAAAATTTCTAAGTCTTAGGCGCATGGGAACTATTGGGGCGCATGAGCCCTATTTGGGCGTTTCATCACTATTTAGGCGCATCAGCCTAACACTTAAACATGTTCACTTTAGGCGCATGAACTCATTCAGGCGCATGGGCACTATTGGTGCGTATGAACACTTAGGCGCATGGGCCACTTGGGCGCTGGGCACTATTGGGGCGCATGGCCCTACACTTAGTCGTCTGACTATTATTTTCTAGGCGTATGAACAACTGTTCAGGCGCATGGGCTGTACTTTATCATTTCTAAGGTAATCTTAGGCGCATGGAATACTGTTTGGGCGCATGGATTACACTTAGTTCTTACTATGGCATTTTTAGGCGCATGAACCTTATTTAGGCGCATGGACCTTCTGTACTAAATGTTCCAGTATGCTTTCAACCCAAATCATCGAATCTGTCCGTTCTAAGCTTAATGTGGCTATTCTAACATGAATAACCTATAGCATTCAAGAATCACATTCATTCATGCACAATGCACACGGGTAAACATACATGAACTTGTAAAAATCATTTTAATACATTTTCAGCCCCAAAGATCATTTAAAACAAATAAAACCAAGGTCTAGAACTCACCTGATGCAGCTTGGGTGTTTCTTCCTTTGTAACCCACTTGCAATGAGTTCAAACACCTAAAAACAACGCCATACACGCACACCCGAGCACAAACACAACACATAAGCACATAAGCATGAAACCGGGACAAAACCTGTCATAAACATGTAAAAACCATGAATTCTTACCTTGAATTCGACCACTTCTTCTTCTTCTGCAACAACTGAGAGTTTTCTCTGCTCTCTCTCTCTCTAAAAACCGAAGAAGATGGTGATGTGAAAAGAGGGTGGGCGGCCATGCCCACCTTTACACCAACTTTACAAGATATTGTCCTTTTTACACATTTAGTCCCTCCACTTGGACTGAATTGCCTTTCTTTCTTTTATTCCTTATTTCTTGTCTTTTAAAGAATAACCGGGTGTTACAGGTTTTGGTTTAGAAAGAAGAAAAATGAATGAGAGCAACTAGGTATCATCCAACATTTGAAGATATGTGTGAAGGTTGAAACCGGGTCAACATAAGTAGGCGGGAATAGCAAATGGATGTCGGCTGAGAGAACGACACGTGGTAAAGAGATGGTTTAACAAAATGACATGTGGCTCAAATAGCCTTCTTATATTAGAGTTTATAGATTATAGATATTCTAAATATAATTTGTATAAAACGTTAAAAAAAGTACTTTAATGATAGTTCCCTACAATTTGTTTTCATCAACAATTAGAATTTATCTTAGAGTAAAATACGATTTTAGTCCCTATGGTTTGTGGTTATAATGCTTTGCATCCAATAGTCTAAAAACACCGAGTTTAACCGCTATGGTTTAAAATTTGTCTCAATCAAGTCCAACCTATTAACTCCATCCAATTCCACCGTTAACTTTTGTATAAAAGACCAAAATACCCTTGGACTAAAATATTTGTTATAATACAAAGAGTGAATTGTCATTTTCCTCCATGTGGTTCGGTGATATTTGATATTTTCATTCAAAAAGGTTTTTTTGCTTATATTGGGCTCCTCAAGGTTTGAAAAAGTTACTATTTTCATTCAAAAACATGAATTATGTGGTAAAATTTGTTATTAACAACACGTAAACATAAATTAAGATTTTGTTTTTATATAAAAATTTACGAAAGTACTATTTTAACGATAAAATATTTAATATTTTTAAACAATATAACTAAGATTTTTGGATAAAAATAATAATATTTCCAAACCTTAAAAAGACAAATACAAAAAAAATTAAATAAAAATAATAAATATGATCTAACCACAAAAAATAAAATAATAATTCACTCCAATACAAATATATAAAATCATATGGGACGTACGTAATAAATAAATATTTAACAAACTAAAACCCTCTCATATTTCAATTCACTCTCTCTCTTTTTCTCTCTCTATAAACTATCAACCCCCAAACTAACCCTAGCCACCATCACCATCTTCATTTTCTCTAATAAAGTCGCCAAAGCCACCACCATTAAAATCTTCCCCTGCGAAGTCATCATAGCCACCACCTTCATCTTTATCTTCTAGATTTCTTCATAAATTAAATCATTTGCCCCAAACAAATCTGAAACTATGGCTTGCCTCTCCCTTTTTCTTCTCTACCTTCCTTTTTCTCTCTAAATTTGTCAAATGAACAATGTGGGTGAGAGACACTGCTTATTAGGTGGTGGTGGTAGAGGTTGAATGTCAGATGGCTTCGGGGGTTGAAGGGTCAACAACAATGGTGGGGGTGAAGGTTCAGAGTGAGAGAGTGTAGATCACAAGATGAAAATGGGCGGGTTATGTGTGGTGGACGTGGTTGTGGTGTTTGTGCGACGGAGGTGGTGATGGTTTCAAAGATGAGATACTGGAGCCGGTGGAGGTTGATAATCGTTCAAAAATTGAGCATTTTGACTCAAAGATGAAGAAAACGTTTTTGGCTCTGATGGGTTTGGTGATGGGGTTGCCAATAACATGCCGGTGACCGGTGTGAGGGTGGTCGACGATGGGGTCGAAGGTTTGGTTTTGATGTCTGATCAACTGAGCTTTATTGTATAGATTTAGTCTTTTTATATTTAGCTAATTAATATATTAGTTTTATATTATTTTACTATTCTAATAAAAAATTAATTATGATTGTTTTATAATGTCACATATCAACTTGATATTTAATAATAAATATTTTTCTCGTTCAAAACAATTAAATTTATCATTTTATATTAAAATTTTTAAATACATATTTTGTTTTCAAAATTAACACGATATAAATTAAAACTCTTTAATTCTAAACTAAATAACATATATTTTTTACTTTTATTTTTAACAAACTCTATTGGTTAACGTTTAAAATTATCTTCCTATTAAATTTTTATTATTTGAAAGACAGAATAAGTCATAAATTATAATTTTAAAATAAATATTTATTTTAAGATTGTATGGTATCATTTAAAGACACAACAATTATAATGTTTTATATATTTTTTCTATAAAAACTACTATTAGTAAAAACAAAGAATTTGTTTTAGAAATTAAAATAAATACAATTAAAAATGATAATTTAGACATCAATATTTTCAATTGTCTTTTACTTTATTCTCTCTTTTTCTTTTTTTATTTGTTACCATCAACAAAATCATTATTTTTCAAAATTTAAGATGTTTTTAACTAATATTTAAAATCTGTTCTTATTTTGCTAAAAATATTTTATTTTATAACTGGTTTCTTTAATTTATTAGATAATGTTTTTTTCTGTTTTTTTATTCAGTTTTATTATAATATTTTTTGTTACTATAAAATTATTTAATTAAATCTATTAAGATATAAAGTAGTCATTTTTTTTTAATTTCGAATCTAAAACTTTTAATTGATTTTTGTATTATCTATGCTTAGTGTATTATCATGTGAGCGTAAGTTTAATAGTAAATTCAACTAAATATGTACATGATTATATGTTATAATTAGTACGGAAAAACATCATAGACCGTTCTTTCTATGAGACTCTTTCTTTAATAAATTTCCAAGCAATTTTTACTTACAACATTATATTTTACGTTTTTTGTCATTTACAATTACTCAAGACGAGGTTAGTCAATATTTATTTTTTAATGGTCACGTTAGGTTATTTATTTAAATCTTAAACTCATGTACATATCCGATGTTTTCTCATACAAAAATTTGATAAAAAATTGATATAAGTTTTTATTACTTATAATTTTTACTCATACGTAATTTTAATCGTATTTAAAATATCGTTTTATAATTAATAAGAAAAAATTATTTAATATTTTATTTATTCAACCCGTGTAATACACGGGTTACTAAAGCTAGTTTATAATAAAATAATAATTTAAATCCAATGATATATTAATCGTTTTACATAAACTCAACAGAGAATATGCATGACAGTTAGTGTTTTAGACGTGATTGAGACAGATTTTAAAACCATAGTAGTTAAACAAGACGTTTTTAAATTATTGAATAAAACTCGTTATAACCACTAAACCACAAGGACTAAAATAGTAATTTACTCTTTATCTCATATACTTAGTATGACAATATGTTTTAAAAGCAATTTCACTTTAGTAATTTAAGATGTAGTTACGTGTAGCGACGTTTATTAGCGTGTTATGAGAAACATATGATGCTTATATTGTTTAATATTGTTCAAAACGTTTATTACTTTGTTGTGTATTAATTCAATCACCAGTAGAAAAAGGGGTGTTTGGGCGGTTATAAATTATTTTTTTGGGCGGTTTGAAGGTCAAAACCGTCCAGAAAAACAAACATTAAAATTTCAAAATATATCATCAAAAAAACCACCGGAAAATCCCTAGAAAATACCTAGAAAATTAAAAAAGCCGCCTAGAAAATATAATATGTTAGATATTATATATATTTATATACATGATCTATTATACAAATGTATATAAGTACATAAAAAGTATATTAAATTTATTAAAAATTAAATATGTATATGGACATATTTGTATATTAGTATGCATATTCATTTAGGATATATAACCATTTAAAATTATGCCCGTCCGATAATTATCTAATAAAGATAAATTTCTCATTGTACCCTATTTGGGATTGTTTTTTGAGTATTATATCTCATTAGGATGTATATACATTTTAACGAGTGACTATTTAAGTAAAAACGGTTTTATTTCCTTTTAACTCTTTTGAGTTTGCAGTTTATGAGCATACTTGAGGAGTTAAAAGGAAATGCTGTTGATTTTTTTATAAACAATCACTTGTTAAAATGTATACATATGAGATATAATACTTAAAAAGAGGGTTGGGATTCATAATCTTAGAATACCTAAACATGTTCATAAATGCATATTATAACTTATTTGATTATTTTAATTTTCAGATGGAAGGTAAAAAATTTTGAATGTACAAAAATAGACGTACTACTGAAATATATACGAAAGGTGTTTCTTTCTTTATTAAGAATGTTGAAGCTAATCGGATGTTGGCTCTAAATGGATTTGGTGACCATGTGCAATTTGTAAAAATCTTCAAAGATTTGACAATATTAATGAAATAGAGTATCATTTGTTCATAAATAATTTTATGCATACATTAACTTGTTGGTTAAAGCATGGGGAATCACCGGTTAATTGTGACACGACATCCGCTAATTTAGATGATGTGGAAAATGACATCTTAAATTATGCCAATGACGATACATACGATGGAAATTTAAATGATGACAATCTAAATAACATGTTAAATGATTCAGACGATAATACAAGTGATAACAACAAAGAAAAATTAGAAAACCTATTTGATGATGCAGAAAAACCATTGTATAAAGGTTGTGAGAATTTTTCAAAACTTAGTGTTATATTAAGATTGTTTAACTTGAAGGCAAAAGACAGATGGAGCGATAAAAGTTTCATAGATTTATTAGTTCTTTTGCATGGCATGCTTTCAAAACATAACAAGTTACCAGTTTCGTTATATCAACCAAAGAAATTGATGTGCCCGATGGGATTGTAAGTTAAAAGAATACATGCATGTCCAAATGACTGTATCTTCTATAGAAATGAGTTTGAAAAAGTCATAAATGTGTTACATGTGATGAATCAAGATATAAAAATAAAAATAAAGGTGTTGAATAAAGGGTGGCTAAAAACTGCCCAAAAAATCTTTTTCACCGCCTATAAAAATAATTTTTGTACTAGTGCAAATTATTAACAACCATTTTTACAATAATAATTATTACATCATGAGACTATTTACAATAACCACATGTTGATACTTGTAACACCTGGAATAAAGTTGAAACGAGCTAATTAATAATAATAGGCTTAGCAGGGAATATTTAAAGAAAAGAAGCGTGTAAGGCTCCGTTCCCGGGACGCTTACAGCTGGTAAATCATTGCATATAAAACATATATTTTCATTTATCTTACATACATATTGCAGCGGAAACATTCAGAAAGGACATCTCATTTCATCATAAAAACTTTTGCAAAATAATACACGTTAATCAGTTACAAAATACATTGTTGCATTACATCACAAAAGCATTATATAAATGGATGCCATCCCAAAAGAGCTGAGTAGCCGCCCCGTGCCATCCTCAGCAATCATTACCTGCCAACTAGAAACACATCAAAGTCAACATTGCTGAGTGAGTTCTAGTTTTATAATAAAACATACATTTTATTCGTTAAAACAGTTCTTTACATTCATGCATTCATACAACATACGTACACATAGATAATATCATTATTATCTTCATTGTTCGTTCTTACATTCATTACATCTTTTCCTTTCATCAACACCATGAACTTTACCCTTCATGCTCATGGTACTGGGCCTAAGCCTATCATAGACCTTCATTCAAGGTGCCTAGCACCTCTGGCCACAGTACCTAAGATAAAGTTCAGGTATACCATTGTTATGTGTTATGCCCTTCATGCTCATGGTACTGGACCTAAGCCTATCATAGACCTTCATTCACGGTGCCCAGCACCTCTGGTCACAGTACCTAAGGCAAGCAACAATGGTTCCATACAAATGGTCAATCACAAAGAAAGACCCTAATGTGCATCCTCCGGGGTAGCGAACCCGCACACCGTTGGGCTAACACCTTCTAATGGCGTGTCCCGACCTACAAGGCTTGCAAGACTTTCTTTACTTTCATCATTCATTAATGCATGCATTCTTACTTCATGTTCCTCTTTCATTATCTTTCGCTTTACATTACACACTACTTTCATTTCATTAACAAAAAACGTAAAGCCACAGGAAAGATAAACATACATCATAATAAGGAACATATCATACACAGTCATCAGCATCATACAGGACAACATCATACATACATAACATGCATAATCATGCAACATCATCATTATCATGCCAACATACTCTCTAAGGCCTGAACAGTCATCTTACATGAACTTACGGGAACCTTTACGTCAAAACTTACATCTGCATTTCCCCCCGAAAGACAGAAGTTAAACTACGCTTTTCCTCGGGTACACCAGCCCTACTTGGGCGTATGGGCACCTTTCAGTCGCATGGCCTCCAAGCGACTGAACATCATGCGATTGAACCAATGCGGATGAACACCTATGCGAATGAACATCTAATCGTGCGAATGAAACTAATGCGAATGGACTCCATGCGGATGAGTCCCATGCGAATAGACCTAATGCAAATGAAATTAATGCGGATGAGCATTTATGCGACTGGGCTCTCAGTTGTGCGAATGAACCCCAAACGTGCGAATGAACCCCAAACGTGTGAATGAACCCCAATCATGCGAATGAACCCTCAATCGCACCTCAATCGGCCGTATGGCCTCCATTCAGTCGCCTAGCCCTAGCTGGTGTAGAATGCAGTTCATCCCGAACCCAATCTTCCATTTTCGACCTCCAGCTCATCTAAACCCATACTAAGCCCAAATCAACCATTCTAAACCTTAGGAATGCATACCACAACACCATTCAAGCACACACAAGCTCAAAAGCAAAACCCAAACGAAGCATACACATACCCACACATACACAAATGGGTCAAACACATACACACTAAAAAAACCCGATTTCAGATGTGTTCCAGCCCCAAATCATTCAAAAACGTGTAAACGAGGGGTCCTAGAACTCACACAAACGACCACAACGAGAAGAGCTTCGATTTGACCCGCTCCTCAACGATTTTGCTCACTCGAATCAACCCAAACCAACTTTTCTTCCTCTTTTTCTCTTCTTTCTCTCTTTTCTCTTTTGTTTGCTAAAAATGAGAGTGTCGGGAGAGGGTAATGACTTCCCTCTCCCTTCAAATATCACCACATACCCAACTTTCTCTCATTGGCGAGTTTGGTCCCTTGACTTTGGACTTTATTTCTTTTCCTTCGTCGGCTTTAAAATGAATAAATAATCGGGCGTTACAAGTCCAACCCCCTTAAAAAGGTTTCGACCCCAAAACCTGTTATTTCTCGAACAAACGTGGGTAATGCTGTCTCATTTCTTCCTCAGTCTCCCACGTTGACTCGGATCCCTTCCTGTGCTTCCACTGTACACGCATAAAAGGAACCCCTTTATTTCTCAACCTCTTCTCTTTTCTATCGATGATTACCACTGGTTGCTCCACATAATTGAGCCGTTTGTCTACTTCGACATCCTCTAGTGGAACAATCATGTCTTCATCCGCCAAGCACTTTCTCAGATGAGATACATGGAATGTCGGATGAATCCCACTTAACTTATCCAGTAACTCCAGTCTATAGGCCACCTCTCCTACTCGAGCAATAATTCGGAAAGGGCCTATGTACCTTGGGCTCAACTTGCCCCGATTTCAGAAATGAATGATACCCTTTCAAGGTGAGCCCTTCAGCATAACTCGGTCACCCACCTGGATATCAATTGGTCTGCGTCGTTTATCAGCATACAGCTTCTGTCTATCTTTGGTTGCCTTCATGAAGGCCTTGATCTTTTCAAACTTCTCAGTCGTAGCCTCGATTACCTCAACGCTCCCTAGTTCTTTCTGACCAATATCACCCCAACAGACGGGTGTTCTGCATCTTCTACCGTATAGCATCTCATAGGGTGGCATACCAATACTGGCATGATAACTGTTGTTGTATGAGAATTCAGCTAACAGTAGGTGGTCATCCCAACTTCCCCCAAAGTCAATCACACATGCCCGAAGCATGTCCTCCAATGTCTGAATTGTCCTCTCTGACTAACCATCAGTCTAGGGATGGTAAGCCGTGCTAATATGTAACCTCGTCCCCATGGCATCGTGGAACTTCTTCCAGAATTTGGATGTAAACCGGGTGTCACGATCAGACATGATAGACACCGGCACACCATGATGAGTTACAATTTCCTTGATAAACAGATCAGCTAACCTCTCAGATGAATATGTCTCGCGGATCGGTAGGAAGTGAGCACTCTTCGTCAAGCGGTCAACAATCACCCATATAGCATCATACCCTTTTGGAGTATGCGGCAGCTTCGTAATAAAATCCATGGTGATGTGTTCCTAATTCCATTCTGGTATATCCAAAGGTTGGATCTTCCCATACGGCTTCTGATGCTTGGCCTTCACCTGTAGACAAGTAAGGCATTTACTCACATACTCTACCACGTTGCGTTTCATACCCAACCACCAATTATCCTTCTTCATGTCTTGATACATCTTTGTGGCATCAGGTTGAATGGAGTATCGACTCTTGTGAGCTGTCACACCCTCGCTAAGAGCGGAAACACGGGGATGTAATGAGACGGGATCGTCATAACACATGGTAAACAATAGAGATGCAATATAAATAATGTTGACAAAGCGTGTCATGACGACACCCGACACAAAGGAGACTTGTGTCGTGTTTAATCAATATTCACGACAACATAGCCATAAGCATATCATGATAAATGTTTCACATAGTCAGAGTAGTAACAATTGTAATGTAATTCCCACAACCCGGGAACAAGTAACAAAAAATGAAGTTGTTTAAATCAGACTACAACAATGATTCCAAAATGAATGTTTGTCAAGTATGTTTAGTCTCAAAAATACATCCTGGGGTCTCCACTAAGGAAGCACACCTAGATCTTAAATTAGCATTGTCACCTAAAAAGATATGCTCAAAATGGTCAACAAAATTGTTGGTGAGCTCGCAGGTTTGAATAGTAAATAAGTAATTGATGCTGTATAGTAATTATTATGGAATACCGTGAATACAGTTATAAGTAAGCCAAATCACATGACATTGAGCTTTACAACCAAACCTAATGACTTACACACAAAATCTTGTCAGAATATTCGCCCAAGGGCCCGTTCCTGGCCACTGTTGGTACTACTAGTATACCAACAAACAAGGGTGGGGGTGTCAACCCAGTAGTACTACCAATACCTATCCATCGGTTCCCACACTGGAATTAAATAGTTGCAAAGAAAGTACCACACAGCAAACTCAAGCATGTATCAGATAAGTACTCACAAAACAGTAACACGTTGATTCCAAGTATGTAAATTGTATGTAAGTTGTACAGCATGAAGAAAATGGGTGAGCATACTTTTCCCCCATGTTTGTAAATGATTGAAACGTTGTATAAGCATAAAAAGAGCCCACGAAACTCACTTGTTAAGTGGTAAGTATGAATGATCAAAGTTTCCAAAGGTTGTATGCAATGAACGTCAAACACCAATGACAATTATAGTTAAGCATTAATGATATGTATAAAGTAAATAGCAATGTTCGGTCGATTCGGGTTGTATCGGTTCGGTCGCGTGTAATACACACAAGCAGACATGCGTATTAGATCTTATGTAGATCCAAGTACTAGAAATCGTTGTCATTGCCGATGATATTTATGTAGAAGTGTCATTGTTATTAGAGAAATGCTTAGTAATTATTAAAGGTTACCATTCGGTTGGTGATAATCGTAAAATGTTATGTTGATTTGATTTGGAATAGTGTTAATAAGTTTGATAGTGTTAACTGAAATATTGTCATTAGCAATGATAACCGTGTCAACGTCTCCTTAACATCACATGACAAACACACACCACACATAGAAGAAACTCACACACAACAACTTCAGTCGCACGATAGGACCACACGCACGACTCAACACTCCATCTGCACGAATCAACCCTCATTCGTACGAATTAGCTTCATTCGTATGATTGAACCTTCATTCGTGCGATTCAGCATTCAGTCGTACCACACAGCACCCAATCGCATGACTTAACCTCCATACGCACAAATCAACCTTCATTCGTACGAATCAGATTCATTCGTACGACTGAACCTCCATTCGTGCGATTGGCATTCTGTCATGCGATACACGCACAATCGCACACATTCATCCGCATTGACTCAATCGCACGCATCATTCATCCGCATAACTCATTTGCACGAAAGACACAGTCACACGACTCAGTCGCACGACTCAGTCGCACAACTCACCCAGTCGCACGGCTTAGTCGCATGATCGACCAATCGCCCAAACAGAGGAATCGTGACTACAGAAGTGCAGAGCAGCTTTGGCTGCCCCGTGCATGAGATTTACACCAAAAGGACTTCCAGAAACATATTTTGCACACACCCAAACAAGAAGAACACACAGAAAAACATCACACACACCCACACGACCTCATGTGCTCGGGTTGGCCCCGAGCACCCGAAACCCTAATTGGACAGCAAAAAACGAGCAAGAAAAAGGACAACCAAGGTTGTCTACCTGCAAGAAAGGAATAGCCTCAACTGTAGCCGAGGTTTTATCGGTGAAGACGCGAAGAAACGGGGCGGTTCGGTGCAACGAGGGGGAGAAAAAGTGGAGAAGAAGAAGATGAAGAAGAAGTTGAAGTAAATGAGGCTAGGGCTGGAATATGGGTATTTATACCCAGCCCTAGTTTGGCAAAATGTCTTGTTTGGTCCCTGCACTTAGCCCCCAAGTCTCTAAATTTGTTTCGATTGAAAACGACTTTAATAGGCTAATTATATTAATGATAAGAATGTAATTAATGATGTTGGTAACTTAAAAATGGTCTTATTAATGATAATAATATTATATAAAAATGGTATAGTTAGTGATAACGATGATGAAAAATTGTAAAAGTTTTAAAGATAGCATGCATTTACGATGAGAGCACAAGTTTAAAGATGATAAAGCAAGTATAATATCCACACAAATAGTTTATAAGGATGAGGAATGAACGATCAAAGAAAAGTTAACGGAAGTCACGTTAAATGACGGACCTTGTGGTGACGGATGTCACAGTATCCCCCAGTTGAGAGAATTTCGTCCCGAAATTCAGCTGTAGTTAGGCCAAGAGTGTCATCCTCGAATAGATGTGGATATTTAAGTTTTATCTGGTCTTCCTGTTCCCATGTAAACTCTGGCCCTCGTTTCGAATTCTATCTCACACGGACAATTGGTATTCTATTGCGCTTCAATTGCTTGACCTTTCGATCCATGATCTCAATGGGTTCCTCGAAAAAATGGAGCTTTTCGTCAATATTGATTTCCTCAATTGATATGTGAAGGGATTCATCAGCCAAACACTTTTTGAGGTTCGACACGTGGAAAATATCATGTACGCCGCTGAGTTCTTGTGGTAACCTTAATCGGTAAGCCACTAGACCGATTCTTTCTGTAATCTCGAATGCTCCTACGTATCTCGGGGCTAACTTCCCTTTCTTTCCAAATCAAGTGATTCCCTTCCAAGGAGAGACTTTGAGTAAAACGTGATCCCCAACGTTAAATTCTAGAGGCTTCTAACGGTTGTCGGCATAGCTCTTTTGGCGATCTCTGGCAGCTTTTAGTCTATCTTTGATTTGGAAAATCTTGTCGGTTGTTTCTTGAATGATCTCTGGGCCTGTTAATTGGCTTTCACCAATCTCGGCCCAACAAACGGGTGATATGCATTTCCTTCTGTACAATGCTTCGAATGTAGCACATCCAATGCTCGTATGGTAGCTGTTGTTGTAAGAGAACTCAATCAACGGTAGATGAGTGTCCCAACTACCACCAAAGTTGATTACACACGCCCTCAGCATGTCTTCCAACGTTTGTATAGTTCGTTCACTTTGGTCGTCTGTTTGTGGGTGATAGGCGGTACTCATATCTAATCAAGTGCCCATTGCTTTTTGCAGTGTCTGCCAAAATCATGAAGTAAACCGGCTGTCACGGTCGGATATAATCGACACCGGTACTCCGTGTCTTGTCACGACCTCCTTTATGTACAATATCGCCAACTTATCCATTTTGTAGTATTCTTGGATCGGCAAGAAGTGAGCTGACTTCATCATCCGATCCACTACGACCCATATCGAGTCATGCCCGCTGCTCTTCTAGGGAGTTTGGTAATAAAATCCATGGCTATGTTCTCCCATTCCACTCGGGAATCTCAGGTTGTTGTAATAATCCTGATGGTTTCTGATGTTCAGCTTTAACTTTCGATCATGTTAAGCATCTGCTTACGTACATAGCAATGTCTTTCTTCATGCCTGGCCACCAGTACAGATCCTTAAGATCGTGGTACATCTTGTCTGCACCAGGATGAATAGAATATCGCGTCTTGTGTGCCTCATCCATGACTAAGGTACGTACACCTCCCCATCTGGGTACCCATATACGATCCATGAAGTACTGTATACCATCATCCTTGCAACTCATTTGTTTATCGAACCCTCGGAATTCTTTTTCCGCAAGGTTTTCTTCTTTCAATGCCTCACTTTGTGCAGTTTGAATCTGAGCCTTAGACTCGTTTGAATAGTCAATCCCAACGCTCGAGCACGTAGTGGTTTCATGCGTTCCTTGCGGATTAAAGCATCAGCCACCACGTTCGCTTTCCCCGGATGATACCGGATTTCACAATCGTAGTCACTAAGTAGTTCTACCCAACATCGCTGATGCATATTAAGTTCCTTCTGATCCAGGATATGTTGGAGGCTCTTATGATCTTTGTAGATGATGCATTTGGTTCCATATAGGTAATGCCTCCATATCTTAAGTGCAAATACTACAGCGCCCAACTCCAAATTATGGGTTGTATAGTTCTTTTCGTGCACCTTAAGTTGTCGCGAAGCGTAGGCAATCACCTTATCCTTCTGCATTAGTACACATCCATTCCTTGATTTGAAGCATCGCAGTACACCACAAAATCATCAGTTCCGTCTGGGAGGGACAATATCGGTGCGTTGCACAACTTCTCTTTCAATGTTTGGAACACTTGTTCTTGTGCATGTCCCAAATCAAACTTCTTGTTTTTCTGAGTCAGCAGTGTTAACGGTTGAGCGATCTTCAAAAAATTCACGATGAAGCGACGACAGTACCCTGCCAATCCTAAGAATTACTATATCTCTAAAGGTGTCTGGGGTGCATCCCATTTCTTCACCGCTTCAATCTTACCGAGATTTACATGAATCCCATCCTCGTTCACCACATGACCCAAAAATTCACTTCCCGCAACTAGAATTCACACTTTGAGAACTTGGAGAAAAGTTTCTCTTCCCGTAATAGTTCCAGTATTGCCCGAAGGTGTTCTTCATGATCCTCTTTCGATCGGGAGTAGATAAGTATATCGTCTATGAATATGATCACAAAATTATCCAAGTAAGGTTTACACACCCGATTCATTAGGTCCATGAACACAGCTGGTGCGTTAGTCAACCCGAACGGCATGACCAAGAACTCATAGTGCCCATAACGAGTTCTAAACGCTGTTCTCGGTATGTCCTCCTCAAAACCCTTAGTTGATGATATACAGAATGAAGGTCGATCTTGAAGAAATATGAAGCTCCTTGCAGCTGGTCAAACAGATCGTCGATCCTGGGGAGAGGATACCGATTCTTCACGGTTAACTTGTTCAAATCACGCTAATCGATACACATTCGGAACGACCCATCTTTCTTCTTGACAAATAATACCAGTGCTCCCCATGGTGAGTGACTCGGCCGGCTAAAACCCTTCTCCAGTAGTTCCTGTAATTGACTGTATAACTCTTGCATATCTGATGATGCTAACCGATATGGCGTCTTTGCCACCGGTGTAGCTCCAGGAACCAAATCTATATGAAATTCCGCTTGTCGTGGAGGAGGCGAACTAGAAAAGTCATCAGGAAATACCTCTGGTTAGTCCCGTACCACTGGAATATCTATTAGTTTCCTCTCCTCTTCCTTCTTTTCTATTACGTGAGCCAGAAACACGTAACATTGCTTTCGTAAACTTCGGCGTGCTTTCATGCAGAGATAAGCTTTGGTTCCTTCCTGGTCGTTCTCCTTGAACTCTGAGCACCTCCCCGTTAGGCATGGGGATTCGTACTACTTTGTCCCGATAGAAAATCTCATCTCCGTGTTTCGACAACCAATCCATTCCCACAATCACGTCGAAACTCCCTAACTCAAAGGGTATCAAGTCTATATCTGAGGCATGGTCCTCCAATATTATCGAGCACTTTCTAATGATTTCATTGCCTGTACAACCCTACCATTAGCCATTTCTATGGAGTAGCTAGTTTCTAGCCTACTAGGACTCAAATCAAGCAATGGCACAAACTCAGAAGATATAAAGCTATTGTCTGCCCTAGTATCAAATAATATGGATGCGAAGTGATTATTGAGTAAGTGCGTACCCGTGACAACATTCATGTCCTGATGGGCATCGTTGGCTCCAATGACAAATGCACGTCCTCGAGCTGTATTTCCCTGATTCCCAGCTATGGCTGTCACCGGTTGCTGGTTGTTCCCTTGTTGACCCGGCGCCTGATTCAGTCTAGGGCACATGTTTCTATAGTGATCAGGGCCTCCACACTCATAACAGACCCTGGCATTCCCGACGGGGTTAACCACGTTGACCGTGCCACCAGATTCTACGCCACTCTGCAGTCTTTTGCTAGATGCCCCGGGCGTCTACAGTTCACGCATACCCAACACGACATTCCTAGGGGATGATGGAAGTTGCACCTATCACATTTGGGGTGCGGCCCAACATACTCTCTTTTGCCCTGTGTCGCGGCCACAAAATTCCTGGTTGTCTTGGCCCTTTTGTCAATTTCCCGGCACTCGACCGGCTCGTATCCCTAACATCCTTTCTTTTCTCCGCTCCTCTTCCCAAGACCCCTATTCTCACCATCTCATCTGTCAGAGCGCCAACCTTCAGAATTGTGCTCTGGATTGTAGGAGGAGCAACTGCTGTTACCATCGCTCGGATTTGAGGCGCAAGTCCCCAAATATACCTCTCAATCCTCTTTGATTCTGGAGTGACCAGATGTGGAACCAATCTTTCCAACTCATGAAAACGGTTAGTGCATGCTGCGTGCCCAGCCCCCACCATAGCATGATTCCAGAATTCATCTCCAGTTTTTGCATCTCATTGAGGGGGCAATACTCCTCGGTGATCAGTGCTTTAAACTCATCCCATGACATCTGCATCACTAATCCTCTTCCCCTAGCCTGAACCTGGGTGTTCCACCAAGTTAGTGCTTTGCCCTGTAGTGAACACGTGGCATACTTGATCTTCTGGCTATCGAGGCATTCGCTGATGTCAATCATTGCCTCCATTTTCTCAAGCCATCGGGTTAGGGCTATCGCTCCACCTTTTCCATCGAACTCCTTCGGTTTACAAGCCGAAAAATCCTTGTACAACATCCCCTTCTAGCATTAACAACCCCAGTCTCATTACCAGCTGTTCCACCATTCCCGGTCTCCTGATTACTCTCGTTCATAGTCGGGTTACCATTATCCTCATTATCATTGCCACCATCCCCGTGGGGGTGGTGATTCTGAAGAGCATCGCTCACGTGGGCCACAATAGTCGGGATCAGTGCGGCCAACTATTGAGCGATCATAGCTGCCATGTCAGTGTTTCCTGTTCCTTGATTGTTGCTGGCAGGCCATCACTTGTTCTTGGTGCTCTACCTCTGCCTCTGCCTCTGCCCCTCGGGGCTTCACTTCTGCCACTGTTGCTGCGGGTAACTCTTCGAGGCGGTATTTTCTAATCATAAAAGTAGTAAACACATAAGCTTTAACCATTTCATAGTATATTATCGATACCACTCATCAAAGTCCAGCATTCCAAGTTAATATCACACTTGTTGTTACCACGCATCACATACAAGTCGTGTAGTTCTCACAGCATGAATTGGTAATGTTCCAACAATAGTCCATCATAATAATTGCAAACCCATGCATATAATCACGTTAGTCTAGCGAAGGTTTTCTATCTCCTCCTCTTTTGAGGTTTCAGACATAACCTCTCAGGGTAAATCTCAATGTCAAAGGTCAAGTGCAATAGCATGATCTGTGAAGATCTCTTAGGGTTTAATACCCGGGTTTGATAAACCAACTCGGTGCATAGAGGGAATGGAAGATCCAATAGAAGCATCCCATAAGAGTGAGCATAAGAGCTCTCTCATAGGGTGAATAGATCACAAAACGGATAGATAAACGAATCAAGTAAAGAGGAACACATACATGGGATATAAAATGCACACAGATCCTAGCATGCAAATCTACATGAAGGTTCCTAGGTTATAGTCTAGCTCAAGTGAATCGCCTATTCTCTATAACCAATGGTTCTGATACCAATCTGTCACACCCCCGCTAAGAGCGGAAACACGAGGATGTAATGAGACGGGATCGTCATAACACATGGTAAACAATAGAGATGCATATAAGTAATGTTGACAAAGCGTGTCATGATGACACCCGACACAAAGGAGACTTGTGTCGTGTTTAATCAATATTCACGACAACATAGCCATAAGCATATCATGATAAATGTTTCACATAGTCAGAGTAGTAACATTGTAATGTAATTCCCACAACCCGGGAACAAGTAACAAAAGAATGAAGTTGTTTAAATCAGACTGCGACAATGATTCCAAAATGAATGTTTGTCAAGTATGTTTAGTCTAAAAACTACATCCTGGGGTCTCCACTAAGGCAGCACACCTAGATCTTCAATTAGCATTGTCACCTAAAAAGATATGCTCAAAATGGTCAACAAAATTGTTGGTGAGCTCGCAGCTTTAAATAGTAAATAAGTAATTGATGCTGTATAGTAATTATTATGGAATACTGTGAATACAGTTATAAGTAAGCCAAATCACATGACATCGAGCTTTACAACCAACCTAATGACGTACACACAAAATCTTGTCAGAATATATTCGCCCAAGGTCCCGTTCCTGGCCACTGTTGGTACTACTAGTATACCAACAAACAAGGGTGGGGGTGTCAACCCAGTAGTATTACCAATACCTATCCGTCGGTTCCCACACTGGAATTAAATGGTCGCAAAGAAAGTACCACACAACGAACTCAAGCATGTATCATATAAGTACTCACAAAACAGTAACACGTTGATTCCAAGTATGTAAATTTTATGTAAGTTGTACAGCATGAAGAAAATGGGTGAGCATACTTTTCCCCCATGTTTGTAATTGATTGAAAAGTTGTATAAGCATAAAAAAGGCCACGAAACTCACTTGTTAAGTGGTAAGTATGAATGATCAAAGTTTCCAAAGGTTGTATGCAATGAATGGTCAAACACCTATTCACAATTATAGTTAAGCATTATTGATATGTATAAAGTAAATAGCAACGCTCGGTCGGTTTGGGTTGTATCGGTTCGGTCGCGTGTAACACACACAAGCAGACATGCATATTAGATCTTATGTAGATCCAAGTACTAGAAATCGTTGTCATTGCCGATGATATTATGTAGAAGTGTCATTGTTAGTAGAGAAATGCTTTGAAATTATTAATGGTTACCATTCGGTTGGTGATAATCGTAAAATGTTATGTTGATTTGATTTGGAATAGTGTTAATAAGTTTGATAGTGTTAACTGAAATATTTTCATTAGCAATGATAAACGTGTCAACGTATCCTTAACATCACACGGCAAACACACACCACACACAGAAGAAACTCACACACAATAACTTCAGTCGCACGACAGGACCAGACCCACGACTCAACACTCCATCTGCACGAATCAACCCTCATTCGTATGAATTAGCTTCATTCGTACGATTGAACCTTCATTCTTGCGATTCAGCATTTAGTGGTACCACACAACACCCAATCACACGACTCAACCTCCATACGCACGAATCAACCTTCATTCGTACGAATCAGCTTCATTTGTACGACTGAACCTCCATTCGTGCGACTAGCATTCAGTCGTACGATACACGCATAATCGCGCACATTCATCCGCATTGACTCAATCGCACGCATCATTCATCCGCATAACTCATTTGCATGAAAGACACAATCGCACGACTCACCTAGTCATATGGCTCAGTCGCATGATCGACCCAATCACCCAAACAACAGAATCGCGACTACAAAAGTGCAGAGCAGCCTTCGGCTACCCTATGTACAAGATTTACACTACAAGGACTTCCAGAAACACATTTTGCACACACCCAAACAAGAAGAACACGCAGAAAGACATCACACACACCCACACGACCTTATGTGCTCGGGTTGGCCTCGAGCACCGGAAACCCTAATTGGACAGCAGAAAAATGAGCATGAAAAGGGACAACCAAGGTCGTCTACTTGCAAGAAAGGAGTAGCCTCAGCTGTAGCCGAGGTTTTGTCAGTGAAGACGCGAAGAAACGGGGCGGTTTGATGCAAGGAGGAGGAGAAAAAGTGGAGAAGAAGAAGATGAAGAAGAAGTTGAAGTAAATGAGGCTAGGGATGGAATATGTGTATTTATACCCAGCCTTAGTTTGGCAAAATGTCTCGTTGGTCCCTGCACTTAGCCCACGAGTCCCCAAATTTTTTTCGGTTGAAAACGACTTTAATAGGCTAATTATATTATTGATAAAAATGTAATTAATGATGTTGGTAACTTAAAAATGGTCTTATAATGACAATAATATTATTTAAAAAGGTATAGTTAGTGATAGCGATGATGAAAAGTTGTAAAAGTTTTAAAGATAGCATGCGTTTACGATGAGAGCACAAGTATAAAGATGATAAAGCAAGTATATATCCACACAAATAGTTTATAAGGATGCGGAATGAATGATCAAAGAAAAGTTAACGGAAGTCACGTTAAATGACGGACCTTGTGGTGACGGATGTCACATGAGGCTCATCCATGATCTTCACCTGTAGATCCCCAAAACGAGGAATCTACACCCGTTCAAATCGGGTTCTAACACCAAGTGTGTTTTCACCCAATCCCCCAACTCTCATTTTTTAGAGTTAAGGTGATCTTCTTTCAATGCCTCATCTTGAAACTCCTTGACTTGCTTCATCACGTCAAAGGTCATGATCAACTGTATGCTTTCACCCGAATTGGCTCGGGCCTCTCTTTTCGGCTAAGGGCATCAGCCACCCTGTTGGTTTTGCTTGGATGGTAATGGATCTCGCAATCATAGTCCTCTATAAGCTCCAACCATCGTCTCTACCTCATGTTCAGATCTTTCTGCTCAAAGAAGTACTTCAAGTTCTTGTGGTCCGTGTAAATGATGCACTTTGTCCCGTAAAGATAGTGCCTCTATATCTTTTGTGCAAAGACCACAGCTGCTAGCTCCAAGTCATGAGTAGGGTAATTGACCTCATGAACCTTCAATTGTCGGGATGCATAAGCTATAACTTTTCCTCTCTGCATTAACACACACCCAACCCCTAATAGTGAAGGGATCGAGATCTAGTTTGATCAATTAGATTAGGATTTGCAGCGGAATAGCACACGAATTAGACGAAATTATAGCAAGAATAATATGAATATTCAATCAAATAGTAACAGTTATAGAGAGAGAAAGTTTTCTGCAAAAAGAATGTTTTCATTCATGCACAAGCTTCCTGTACAAGGAAATTAGGTCAACATTCCTTTTATAAGGAATGTGACATCAGCTGGCATCACTTGATAGTGACATCTAACTGATTTATACAAACAACTAAAAGTAAACAAAACTACTGAAGATGTCCACAACAACTGAGGACACCTTCACTAAAAGCTAAGTATAAGCTAACATTACAACTACTGAAGTTATAACATCTGAAGTGTAAGAACTTCAGATGTTTTACATAATATAAAACTACTGATTACAAACTACTGAAATGTAAACCATCACAACTACTGAAGAGAACTACTTTAGCTGTTGTGACAACTTCTGAGAACTTGGTCTTCAGACTTTGTCTTCAGCAGTTGTCTTCAGACTTTGTCTTCAGACTTTGTCTTCAACTTGTCTTCAGCTGTTGTCTTCAGACTTTGTCTTCAGCAGTTGTCTTCAGACTTTGTCTTCAGACTTTGTCTTCAGACTTTGTCTTCAGACTTTGTCTTCAGACTTTGTCTTCAGCTGTTGTAGACCACTTTAGTTGTTTTGATGTCTGTGGGACTTAAAGGTTTTTCTGATCTAGCTCATTGGTTCTTTTGGTCCAACAAACTCCCCTGAACCAATGCAGCCAAAACCTTTAAAATTATTAAGGTCCCACTTATTGGCACAAACATTATCTGGATCAGCTTAGAAATCTTCAATATAAGCTCAGGCCAGGGAAGAGATTTTAGAAGGTTTGATTGGCAAAGGATGAATGGGAATTCTGTCTTGGGGAATTGGACACAGAGCTGTTACCCCATCCATGAAACCTACTTCCCAATGATAAGTTTGTAAGACTCTTTGACATAGGCCTCAAGGAAAACAACTTGTTCTTCCATTGTGAGTTATTCAGCTCCACTTTCAAAGAAGAACTCAGTCCCATAGTACTCAGATAAGTACTTAATATGCTTTCCATTTTTCAGCTCCGTAGTAGTTATTTCTTTATATGCAAACTCATCAGGATGAGTGCCTTCAAGCAACAACTGGAGCTCATTTCTTCAAGCTTCTTGTAGATTAACCCCTTCTTTACCATTTTGTTTTCTAGTAAAGTTTGTGGAGTCATCTTAGACTTGTAAGCTCTCTTGAAGTCATCAAGGATTTCCAGGGTGACACTACAATGGCCAGCATTATCACAGCATCTACAATCTTCTTTACTTGGCCATTGTATCTGCTTGGAATCTTCTTTTTGTGAATTCTGTCACTTACTCTAGGGTCAGGCCAAATTCTCACTCTCTCTTTCTGATATTGAAATGTAAATCTGAGAGCATACAACCTCTGAGCATGTTTCTTCATAGCTTGTATGGATGAAGACTTGGGAAACTCTTTATCAATCATCCTTAACAGCTGCTCATCATGTTGTTTGTGTTGTTCTTCTTCTTCAAGTTTGACTTTTACAATTTGCCTTTGGAAGTCAGGTGTGATTGTTGTTGGTTGACTCCTGGGCTCAGGCATCTTTATTTTGAGAACATCATAGATTGGCAGACTATCATCCTCTTCTTCTTCTTCCATCCTCAACACCCTTCTCTTCCTCTTAGGTGCATCATTGGTAGTGGGTTGAGTAGGTTTATGGGTAAAGGAGTTGGTTTTGAGGGTTGTGAGGGTGGTTGTTTTGCTTGGGTGATTGTGCAGGCTGCTCTAGCATCTTGGATGTGAGTGAAGCTTTGGATAATTTTGCCATATCAGTCCTTTTCCCAGCACCAGCTTCATCAAGAGCTTCTATGATCAATCCTTTGTTAAATACTTCAGAAGAACAGATTCTGGTGGTTATCTCCAAAATACTGTCTCTGGACCATGACTTTACTTCAATGATTGATCTTCCCAGATGTTTTGATATAAATCTTGCCATAGCTTCCAGCCTTTCCCTTTCTTTCTCACTCCAACTTGCCCATCTTTGTTCAATCTCTTGAATCTCTAACCTTCTGATTTCAGAGTCAAGTTTGGCAGTGTCAAATCCTTGTCTGAAGAGTTGATCAATAATCTTATCCATAGATCTGCTATGTTGCTCATCAGCTTCTTTGATCAATTCTTCTAACTTTTTCTCACCTTTAGTCTTTTCAGAGCTTTTCTTCCTCTTGTAGGTGATCATTTCCTTTTCTTTCTTCTTTTTTTCTTCTTCCCCTTCAGCTCTCTTTCTTTTGTCTACTTTCACTGACTTAGACTCCCCCTTTTTGGTTGCATTGGGTTCAGGGTGTGAATGTCAGAAAGTCTCTTAGAAACAGCAGCATCAACTAAGGATTGAAGATTTGAGGAAAGCCTCTCATCAATGGCTTGATGCACAATGTTTGTGATTAGGGAAGTGATTTGAGGTAAGGATGTGTGAAAGGAAGAAACCATTAGCTTAGAGGGGTTCTATCCCTGAGAAATGGTACCTGAAGCAGAGGCTGGTGGCAAATTTGTTGGGAGTGGCTCAGTGTTTGGGATAGTTTCAGGAGAAACTACCATCTGTTGGTGAATGTGGGCAGATGGACTTGATTCTTGTGACATTTTGGCAAGCAGTTCTTGTAGTCTGCATACCTAGTCTCAAGAATAGTATTGTGGGCTAGAACATCAAAGAAAAAGCCCAGGTCATCATCAGTCTGTGCTGAATCAGCTGACCTCCTAATGAAATCAGGATGAACATGTGCTGAGTGTAGATTAGTATTCACATGTGCCCCTATTTCTTGGAACTGGGGACTTCCTGCCTTAGGATGATGTCCTTCATTGGCAGTTGCCTCTGGTGAGGACTTAGAAATGATACCATCTTCATCCTGATCATGTGCTAAAACAGGAGAAGAGGCAGCCTCACCAAATGTTCTAATCTCCTCCTCTACACAGGGAGATTGAAATCTGTAATCCTTATGCTGTGGGTTATCAGCCACATTATAATCCCCTCCCTCAACTGTTGAGGCTTTCCCAGTGGTAATAGGTTTCTGGGGAGGGTTAGAGGAATGTAGTTGAGTCAGCACTTGTGCAATAACCATAGTTGGGCTTGTAGGGGTGGCTTCAGTGGGAGATAGGTGTGAAGAGGATTGCACCTGGGGTGAATGGTGCTCTTCAATGGCAATCCTCTCAAGTGAGAGAGATTCCAGTAATGTGGTTTCCCTATTTTTGGTTGCATCAGGATCCTGTTGAGAGGATACCTGAGCGGTTTTAGCTGGTAGAGTCCTGGAAACTACAGGGGGATTACTACCCATAGTTTCATCCTGCCTTTGTGTTGCAGGGGCATCATCAAGGGACTCAACTCCCTGAGTAGCCTTTTTGGTTTGTTTGGAATGTGGTTTGGAGGACTTTGGATCTGGAGGATGAGGCTGTGGGTACCTTCTGCTTGGGTTTTAGCAGTTTGGCAGCCTCTTTGAGGTGTGGGTCAGAGTTGTGCCTGGAGTATACCTCTAGCAAAACTACCACAATAGGGACTCCAAGACCAACAGGACCATCAGATTGTAACTGATTCATGATTATGGCCGTAAGAAACCTTGGATATAATAGCCATCTGTTAGCCACAGGTTTCATTGTCAGATCTTTTAATTCTAAAAATATAATTTCAGAAAAATTAAGCTTTGGCGTTCAAGGATAGAATACAATACCTGTTGCCACCTGGATGACATTTGATCCCATGAAGAGGTTTTGGGGGCAAGGCAAACATTGATCATGTGGAAGATTAGGCGTTCAGCATCATGGAAGTGCTTCTTCAGAATGGTTGTAGCACTTAGGTCCCCCGCATATCCATGGTTGATGAATGAAAGATCAATGGTGCCCTTCGGGTATTTGGTGACAAACGTGGCATCATTCAGATCTAGCATTTCTCGAATGATAGCAGGAGTGATTACCACCTTCTTCTGGTTTACAAATGACTGGAGAGTGATCGCGACATCATTCTCAGCAGTATGGATTGACATTTGTCTAGAATTGACGAAGAGTATCTGGATAGATGGTTGGATTCAGAAGAAAAGCAGTTCGATACGGGGAATCAACCATCAGATCAATGGCATCATCAAACTTAGTCCAAAAGGCTGATTTTGTGAGGTAGGCAACACAGTTGTGTCGGGTTTGATTTGCATGGTCGCCATTAATGGAAGATGAACGTTCGGAAATCGATTTATGAAAAGTTTGAAGTTAGGGTTAGGTATGTATAGGTATGAAACGGCTGAAAGAAAACAACTGAAAGTTTTGGTATTAGTCATTAGTTGTTAGAAAACGACTGAAGACATGGTTTTAACTTTCAGATGTTGTAAACAACTGAAGACTTGGTGTTTGTCATCAGTAGTTGAAAACTACAGAAGACTTGGTTTAGGCTTCAGTTGTTTTGAAATGAAACATCAGTTGTTTGAAACAATTGAAGAATAAAATTACTCATTAGTTGTTGTCGTCAATTCACATATCTCAGTTGTTTCATTTGACCTTAACACTTACTCAGCAGATTATCTGATTTTCAGATGTTTCATTGGTCATCAGTACTTATCTGTTAGAACAGACTTCAGTAGTTGTAACCACATCAGTACTTTGCAACAAATAAAGTACTTCAGTACTTTTAAGTAATTTAGTCTTCAGTAGTTATGAAGCTGCTGAAGATAAAATAACTTCAGTACTTATTTTTGACAGCTGTATACTGATACACATCAGTACTTGTGAGCTGAGATCATCAGTAGTTGTCAAATCATTCAAGCTGCAGCATACCAAGCCTTAGCACTAGATTTTGGAAAGTTGCACTGTCCAAAGGCTTAGTAAATATATCTGCAAGCTCATCAGCACTAGGAACAAACTTTGGATCAATCAGACCTTTTTCATAACAATCCCTGCTAAATGATGTCTGATCTCAATATGTTGGTCCTAGAATGCTGGACAGGATTCTTAACAATACAAAGAGCTGAACTGTCCATCAGTAAAGGAGTCTTAGTCTCTGTAATGTCATAATCCAGTAATTGATTCTGAAGCCAGAGTACCTGAGATGTACAACTTGCATCAGAAATGTACTCTGCTTCAGCAGTGGATGTAGCAACAGAAGTTTGTTTCTTACTCTGCCAAGAAACTAAACAATTGCCTAGAAATTGGCATCCACCAGAGGTTGATTTTCTGGTTAATTTACACCCTGCATAGTCACTATCAGAGAAAGCAACTAATTTGAAAGAGTGCCCAGTGGAATACCAAAGTCCTAGAGATTGAGTTCCTTGCAAATATCTAAAGATCCTTTTGACTGCAATCATATGGGATACTTTAGGTGCAGCCTGAAATCTAGCACAGACACAAGTTGCACACATAATGTCTGGTCTAGAAGGTGTAAGGTACATCAAGGAACTAAGCATACATCTGTAAAGAGTTTCATCAACTGCTTTACCTTTCTGATCAGCATCCAGTTGTGTGGTGCCGCACATGGGAGTAGAACAGGGCTTACAGTTTTGTAAATCAAAATTTTTCAATAAATCCTTGTATATTTTGACTGATGAATGAAAGTTCCATCAGCCTTTTGTTTGATTTGCAACCCCAGAAAGAACTATAATTCTCCCATGGCACTCATTTCAAACTTTTGTTACATCAACTTAGTAAAGGCATCACACAACTGTGGATCAGAGGATGCAAAAATAATATCATCTACATAAATTTGAACAAGGAGCTTATGCATGCCTACTTTCTTAATGAACAAGGTTTTATCTATGGATCCTCTAGTGAAATTATTTTGAAGAAGAAAGTTAGACAGTGTTTCATACCAGGCTCTGGGTGCTTGTTTTAGCCCATAAGAGCCTTATCAAGCTTATACACCCAATCTGGATGTTTATGATCTTCAAAACCTGGTGGTTGGCACACATAAACTTCTTCTTTTATTTTACCATATAAGAATGCACTTTTGACATCCATTTGAAAAACTTTGATTATGGAAAGCAGCATAAGCTAAAAACAATCTGACTGCCTCCAGTCTGGCTACCGGGGCAAAGGTTTCATCAAATCAATACCTTCTTCTTATGAAAACCCCTGTACAACCAGTCTGGCCTTGTTCTTGAAAATTTGGCCTTTTTCATCAGTTTTATTCCTAAACACCCATTTAGTGCCTATTGCACACTTACCTTGGGGTAGAGGAACCAGTTCCCACACTTGCTACTTTTGAAACTGAAGAAGCTCAAGTTGCATAGCTTCAACCTATCCTTTGTCTCTTAATGCAATATGATAGTTCTTTGGCTCTTGCTGACTGATGAAGAGAGCATATAAGCAAAAATTGGACAATTGACTTCTAGTTGAAACATCAGCATTGATGTCACCAATGATCTGAGACATGGGGTGATTCTTCAGTTCTTGATACTCAATAAGATCTGTGCAAGTGTTTGTAGGTGATTCAGCAACAACAGATGGTGATCCAGATTCTTGAAACCTAGAATGAGATGACAATTCAAATGAAGTAGAGGATTCAGAGATCTCATCAGCATTTGTTGTGGATGGAACTGCTGAAGCTACAGGAACATCAAGTTTAGTAGACTCAGGCAGTTGATCACTAAAACTTGCATTTATACCAACAGATGGATAACAAGTGGCAGGAGATGATGGATTCACAGAACCTGCAACAGTTGGAGACTGATAAGGAACATATTGCAGTATGTCCAAATCAAATAACTCCACATGGTTTTGTGGGATTTTCTCCTTTGGAGATTCATTAAACTTTACATGCAAGGTTTCTTCAACAATCTTTGTTCTGCAATTAAAAACTCTGTGTGCCTTGCAAGTAGATGAATACCCGACAAAGTACCTAGCATCCACCTTTGATTCAAACTTCTAAAGTGGATACTTTATGTTGAGAATATAACAAGGACACCCAAATGATCTAAAGAAGGAAATCAGAATAGCCAAATGATGTAACACCTCATAAGGAGTCTTCATCAACCTTTGATTTACCAATACTCTATTTTGCACATAGCAAGCTGTGTTAACAGCTTCAGCCCAAAAGGTTAGTGGCAAACCAGAATCAGCCAACATTGACCTTGCAGCTTCAATAAGGGTCCTGTTCTTTCTCTCCACCACTCCATTTTGTTCAGGAGTTCTAGGAATGCTAAATTTCTTCTTGATTCCCTTAGAGAAATAAAATTCATCAAGTGTGTGATTTCTAAATTCTGTGCCATTATCACTCCTCACACACTTGACAGAAAGAGAATACTGCTTTTCCACATGCAACACAAAGTAGATGATATTTGACCAGCCTCATCTTTTGAATGTAAGAAGAAGGTCCATACAAATCTGGAATAATCATCCACAATTACCAGACAGTATTTTTTCTTTGCCATGCTCGTCACTCTTACTGGACCAAAAAGATCCATATGTAGTAATTGCAAGCAGGCAGTGGACTTTGGTTCTTCTATTGAAGGGAATGATACTTTATGTTGCTTTCCTTTTAAACAAGCAGAGCAGTTGTCATCACATTTGAACTCCTTTAATGGCAGACCTCTCACTAAGCCATGAAGGATCAGCTGGTTCATATTTCTAAGATTCACATGACCAAGCCTTCTGTGCCAAAGCTCAGATTCCTGAGGAGAGGCCTTGGATAACAGACATGGATGCCTTTTAGATCAATTTTCTTTGATAAGTCTAAGGCATCTACTCTTCCGATCCTGTTGGCTTTCAGAGAGTATGTTCATCCAATATCTTGTCAATCATATTCAAAACATTGAAAGACAGAATTCGACAGTTCTGACTGGTGAAAAGTGCAACATGTCCTTTATCACACATTTGACTGACACTCAACAAATTGTACTTGAGATTCTCCACATGGTTAACATCATCAAACCTTATTTCACCATTTCAAACAAAGCCTTTGCCGATGATGTAACCCTTAGCATCATTACCAAAAGATACAAATCCCTTCTTTCTTGAGAGTAGTCATGAAGAAGAAATCTGCTCCCTGTCATATGCATAGATCCTCCACTGTCCACATACCAGATGCTTCTATGGCATGCTGAAGAACCCTGCATATATCACAACAACTAATTAGCTTTTGAGACCCAAACCATTTTGGTTTTGGGTCTGTTCTCATCAATAGATTTTATACTAACTGATTTGTCATGATTAACAGCCTTTGAAGATGGAGATGGTGCTGAAAAGGATTCCTTTGATTTTGGTTTAGTTTTCCTTTTCAGTGGTTTAATCACATGTACATCTATTTGGTTAACTCTCCCCAACAGATGTTGAACCATCATAACAAGTTGTGTCTGAATGGTTATTAAAGCCTTCAGTTCAGCAGGCACATCAGTACTTGTTTTTGATTGGTTCCTGTGACGCACCATGTCCTCCTTTTTGAAAGACACAAACTTAGTCTATTGTTTTGATACTCCTTGAGGAATATTTTCAGCTGTTTTATGATAAACCACTTCCTTCTATTTAGATTTTTGTGAAGACTTTGGTTTATCAGTTTGAGATGTTTGTGGCACAAACTTGGTTTCAATTCATCTTTCATTTTATTAGTTTTCTTTTTAATGATTTTATCTTTGTTAATTTGGAACCCTTTCTGTACCAACATTCATCAGTGAGATGATTGAATAGACCACATATTTCACATGGCTTTTTCTTTATCTTCTGTTGTTCAACTGCTGAAGAAGATGAAACTACTAAAGGTGTGTTCTTTAGTACTTTCTTCCTTTCAGTACTTATGTGAAGTGCTGAAGGATTTGTAACAACTGAAGACTTGTTCTTCAGAAGTTTTCTATCAGTACATTTGGATTTCCTGATAGACTCTTCAGCAGTTGTTAAACCATGTTTGGTTTCATTTGGTTTGAAATATTCTTTAGGTGTTGTTACTTGCTCTTCAGTACTTTGAATACCTTGTGAGACAACACCTGAAGTGCTCAACTTTTCTTTGATCATGTGTTCATCAGCAAGAAGACCATTAGCAGATTAATTAGCTCATGTACTATTATTGACTTCATCCTCTAATTGTACATTATCACTTGAGGATGAGACACATGATGATGTGGTTTGGGAATTGATTTCACCTTCAGATTTTTCTTCTGTCTTGGGAGTAAAATCTGTAGGAGGTTCAGTGTGATTATATCCAATCCCAAACTTCACATTTGAAGCTGTTTGCTTACTGAGAAGCATTTCAAACCCCTTGCAAGATGTTACCTAGTGTTCACACTCCCAAACAACACCAAGAGTGAAAAAGCTTTGATTTGATTGAGATTGAGATTGAGATTGTTGACTTGATTGAGATGGTTGAGGCTCAAGTAGGGCATGTGGTTGTTGAGCTATGGGTACTGGAACCTGATTGGACCGAGGCACGTAAAAACAAGGATAAGGATATGGCATTTGACCTTGAGGAACAAAATATGCCGGAGATGATTGAATTTGTGAGTGATGACCAGAATTGGTAGAATGTTGCCCTTTGTTTTGTGAATTATTGCCTGGAAAGGTCACAAAGGGTGCAGAAGAGTTAGATCCAGATGATCTACACTCTCTTGCAAAATGTCCAAGTCTATGGCACTCGTGACACCTCAACTTGCTCTTGTCAAAACCAACTTTGGTTTTTCCAGAGAGACCAGGGAATTTGATACCTGTCCTTTTGTAAAATTTTTGAGAGTTGATATTAACTAATGTCATTTGGCTCAAAATATCCATCTCTTCCAAATCATCAGCAATTCCTTTCAAATCATCCATCAAAAAGCACAGATTGTCACTATTACATCCTGAATTACTATCAATGCCAGCAAAAGCATGATCTCCACTGTTTGAAGAGAAATCTATATGCTCATCATAAGAACTTTCTGATGTAGCATATTCTGACTCATGACCAACCAGAGCAGTATTCCCTAGTACAAAATCATCAGTGAGCTTCCCAGATGAAGTTAGTTTCCTTTTCTGTTCTATCTCTCTTTCAAATGTTAATAGTTTCCCATAAAGTTGGGTGAGAGATAGATTGTCTAGATTTGCACTGGAGCGTAGGACAATAGTATATGTGTCCCATCTCTCAAGCAGGGATCTGAGAAATCTGTTGTTCATCTAACTATTTGTATATTCATGTTTAACCATTTTCAACTCAGATATCAAACAGGAGAATCGCTTAAACTGTTGAGTCAGTGACTCACCCTTTCTATGAGAGAATGTCTCATATTGCTGGGCAAGGATTTCTCTATTGTTTGCTAAGACCTCATCAATTCCTCCAAATTGTTCTTTCAGAGCAACCCAAAGGTCATGAGCAGATTCATGATGCATAAGTCCAGAATAGATTTCATTAGGCAGTGCCATGGCCAGAATTCCATGGGCTTTAGCATCAATTTCAAACAGTTTCAGATCTTCATCTGAGTATTGCTCTTTCTTCTTCGGAACCATTTCATTGGTTTCTGGATTACTCACCATAGGCTTATATGGTCCATGAACCATAGATTTCCAACAACCTGAACTGTTGACAAACAGGTGATGGAGCATTCGTCGTTGCCATATGTTGTACTCACTCCTAACAAGCATCAGAGGCTTTGTTGAGGAGCCAGTATTGTGAGGATCATTGATTGATGTAGCCATTTTCACCAATTCAAACAGGTTCAATGAGATTTTAACAGATCTAGCTCCAAAACTCAACAACACAGTTTAAAACAAGAAGAATCTCAAAATAATTCACAGGAAGCAACAGAAAAACAAAGTCTATAACCAATTCTTGCAAATTTGCTAATTCAATCAAACTTAGATATCAAAAGAACAGTTTCAATGATCAATTGTTAAATCGAACAATGATTAACTTGCTCTGATACCATTTGAAGGGATCGAGATCTAGTTTGATCAATTAGATTAGGATTTGCAGCGGAATAGCACACGAATTAGAAGAAATTATAGCAAGAATAATATGAATATTCAATCAAACAGTAACGGTTATAAAGAGAGAAAGTTTTCTGCAAAAAGAATGTTTTCATTCATGCACAAGCTTCCCGTACAAGGAAATTAGGTATACATTCCTTTTATAAGGAATGTGACATCAGCTGACGTCACTTGATAGTGACATCTAACTAATTTATACAAACAACTGAAAGTAAACAAAACTACTGAAGATGTCCACAACAACTGAGGACACCTTCACTAAAAGCTAAGTATAAGCTAACATTACAACTACTGAAGTTATAACATCTAAAGTGTAAGAACTTCAGATGTTTTACATAATATAAAACTACTGATTACAAACTACTGAAATGTAAACCATCACAACTACTGAAGAGAACTACTTCAGCTGTTGTGACAACTTCTGAGAACTTGGTCTTTAGACTTTGTCTTCAGCAGTTGTCTTCAGACTTTGTCTTCAGACTTTGTCTTCAGCTGTTGTCTTCAGACTTTGTCTTCAGTAGTTGTCTTCAGACTTTGTCTTCAGACTTTGTTTTCAGCTGTTGTAGACCACTTCAGTTGTTTTGATGTCTATGGGACTTAAAGGTTTTTCTGATCTGGCTCATTGGTTCTTTTGGTCCAACAAATAGGAAGCATCCGAATAAACCACCAGATCTTCACTTTCATCGGTTAATGACAGGACAGGAGCTTGAGTCAATCTCGCCTTCAATTCCTCGAACGCCTTTGCTTGAGCTTGACGCCATACAAACTTTACATCTTTCCGGGTCAACTTGGTTAGTGGAAAAGCGATCTTGGAAAAGTCTTGAATGAATCTTCTATAGTAGCCCGCCAAACCCAAGAAACTATGAATCTCGGATGGTGTCTTTACAGCACAAGTTCGACCCAAACCTACATTCCCCACTATGCTCTCTCCCGCACCTACCACACTTCTTCATACCCGCACCAACGAGACCATACGGCGGTCGTCCACCCTTTCCTTCTTGTTACCCGTCGAGGCACCACCCTGACCAAACCTCTTCCCATTCCAGTTTCTATCACCTCCACCCTTCCGACTATTCAGCCACCACCACTACAACCCTTTTGTCATATAACCTCCCTGCCAAATCCATCGCCGACCTAAACGTGCTCGGTCAGGCGGCGATCATATGCCTGGGAATGTCCACTGGAAAACCCTGAATGTACCTCTTAATCTTCCATGACAGAGGCGTCACCTGATCCGGCACCAGACGTGCCATTTCGTTGAACTTTGTGGTGTATTGCTGATGTGTCATGGTTCCCATCTCCAGTTGCAGGAACTCGCTCTCAACTTTGTCAATTTCCCGATGTGGACAGAACTCCTCAATCACCAACTTTTTCAGCTCCGACCATCTCATCCTCCAATTGCCTTGCTACCCTCGGCTTGGACTATATTGTCCCACCAGCAGAGAGTTGAGTCCACAAAAGAATGGGCAGCAAACTTTACCTTCTGGTCTTCCCGACACTCACTGATGTTCAATACAACTTCCATTTCTCTCACCCATCGGTGAACAGCAGCCACAATGCTGATCCATCAAAAATAGGGGGCTTGCATTGTTTAAATGGCCCATAACTACAGCCTCGTGTCACCTCCTACACGGGCTCTTCTTCCTCCTCCTCTTCTTTATCATCCGAGAGAACCATTTCAGGCTTCGGTTGCTCTCGTCCTCCTGACGACCTGTATCTCTCTTTCCTTTCCCCTTCCCTACTGCCTTGATGACTTCAATCACTACAGACGGTAAGATCGTTTGCATGACCTGATGAACTTCTTCAATAACAGCCTCCTCTACTGAGGCTCTTAAATTGGCTCTCTCGTCGCCGCCCTCTGGATGAGGGGTCTCTGGTGGTTCAGGAACCACCTTTTCCATTATGGGTCTTCCTCTCTTGGGTCGCGGCTTAGCACCAAGCCTATCACGACCACCTCCACGAGAGGCTTTCAAAGATCTACCACCGGCCATTCACACGCACACTGAAAGATTCAAACACCAACACGGTCATTCAAGGGAACAACTCAGTTTATGTCAAGTATAGTGAGTCCCTAATTACAATGGCCAGTTATGATAGCCACTTACTTTACTCTTCACACCCCGAGCATTACCTATCCTGACTACATCAGTATTTAAATCTTCAAAAAACACATAGCACATAACATGCGCACATAATACCGGTTAACTTTACGAAAATACCTTATGGCACGCAGCTACTCAGATTGGCATCCCTTCCCTTTCCGTCCCATTCTCAGTTTAAGCTTAGGTTTATTTTGAAAATTTACCCATTTCACTTAAACTTTGGCTCTGATACTAACATGTAAGGCCCCGTTCCCGGGACGCTTACAGCTGGTAAATCATTGCACATAAAACATACATTTTCATTTATCTTACATAAATATTTTAGCGAAAGCATTCAAAAAGGACATCTCATTTCATCATAAAAACTTTTGCAAAATAATACATCGTTAATTAGTTACAAAATACATTGTTGCATTACATCGCAAAAGCATTATATAAATGGATGCCAACCCAAAAGAGCTGAGTAGCCGCCCCATGCCGTCCTCAGCAATCATTACCTGCCAACTAGAAACACATCAAAGTCAGCATTGCTGAGTGAGTTCTAGTTTTATAATAAAACATACTTTTTATTTGTTAAAACAGTTCTTTACATTCATGCGTTCATACAACATACGTACACATAGATAATATCATTATTATCTTCATTATTCGTTCTTACATTCATTACATCTTTTCCTTTCATTAACACCATGAACTTTACCCTTCATGCTCATGGTACTGGGCCTAAGCCTATCATAGACCTTCATTCATGGTGCCCAGCACCGCTGGCCATAATACCTAAAATAAAATTCAGGTATACCATTGTTATGTCCTATGCCCTTCATGCTCATGGTACTGGACCTATGCATATCATAGACCTTCATTCATGGTACCCAGCACCTCTGGTCACAGTACCTAAGGCAAGCAACAATGGTTCCATACAAATGGTCAATCACAAAGAAAGACCCCAATGTGCATCCTCCCAGGGTAGCGAACCTGCACACCGTTAGGCTAACACCTTTTAATGGCGTGTCCCGACATACAAGGCTTGCAAGACTTTCTTTACTTTCATCATTCATTAATGCATGCATTCTTACTTCATGTTCCTCTTTCATTATCTTTCGCTTTACATTAGATACTACTTACATTTCATTAACATAATACTTAAAGCCACAGGAAAGATAAACATACATCATAATAATGATCATATCATACACAGTCATCAGCATCATACAGGGCAACATCATACATACATAACATGCATAATCATGCAACATCATCATCATCATGCCCAACATACTCTCTAAGGCCTCAACAGTCATCTTACATGAATTTACAGGAACCTTTACGTCAAAACTTACGTCTGCACTTTCCCCCAAAAGTCAGAAGTTAAACTACGCTTTTCCTCGGGTACACCAGCCCTACTTGAGTGTATAGGCACCTTTCAGTCGCATGGCATCCCGACGACTGAACATCATGCGATTGAACCAATGCGGATGAACACCTCTGCGAATGAACATCCAATCATGCGAATGAAACTAATTCGAATGGACTCCATGCGGATGAGTCCCATGCGAATGGACCTAATGCGGATGAAATTAATGCGGATGAAATTAATGCGGATGAGCATTTATGCGACTGGGCTCTCAGTCGTGCGAATGAACCCCAAACGTGCGAATGAACCCCAATAGTGCGAATGAACCCTCAATCGCACCTCAATCGGCCATGTGGCCTCCATTTGATCGCCTAGCCCTAGCTGGTGCAGAATGTAGTTCATCCTGAACCCAATCTACCATTTTCGACCTCCAAGCTCATCTAAACCCATTCTAAGCCCAAATCAACCATCCTAACCTTAGGAATGCATACCACAACACCATTCAAGCACACACAAGCTCACAAGCAAGACCCAAACGAAGCATACACATACCCACACATACACAAACGGGTCAAACACATACACACTAAAAAAACCCCGATTTTCAGATGTGTTCCAGCCCCAAATCATTCAAAAACATGTAAAAGAGTGGTCCTAGAACTCACACAAATGACCACAACGAGAAGAGCTTCCATTTGACCCGCTCCTCAACGATTTTGCTCACTCGAACCAACCCGAACCAACTTTTCTTCCTCTTTTTCTCTTCTTTCTCTTTTCTCCTCTTTTGTTTGCTGAAAATGAGAGTGTGGGGAGAGGGTAATGGCTGCCCTCTCCCTTCAAATATCACAACATACCCAGTTTTCTCTCATTGGCGAGTTTGGTCCCTCGACTTTGGACTTTATGTCTTTTCCTTCCTTCGTCAGCTTCAAAATGAATAAATAACCAGGCGTTACAAAGCGAGTAATGGAGTATGGACTGATTAGAGCTTGCGGCATATGTGTTGGTGAGTTTAAGGTCCCAAGAACGCCCGATATATATAAACGGATCATCTTGAACAACTCTCATTTGCAACTCAATACCAACTTCTAGATAAAGAGTGTAGAGAGAGAGAGAAAGTGAAGAGGAGGTTAACATTCAAGGCTTGGTTGATCACGGGATTGAAGATCAGTGTTCGTGGGTATCCAAAGAACAAGAAAACACCAAGAATCCAAGTAAGAAACATCATTTAATCTTTGATTTTGATGTAAACCCGGATTCTAGGGCTTGGGGTTTTTGAAAATGGTAAAGATTCGCCCAAAACTCACATTTTTGTGTAAGAAAACATGTAAGAAGCTTATATATAGCTTATTGGATGATAAACCAAGGTTTTGGATGAAAAAGATTGAAGTTTTGGGTCAAAATGGGTTGGTTCATAATTTTCAGCTCGTTCTGGGAAATTGAGGGTTCATCCAGCAAAGTTGCATAGTCATCCAACAAAACTATGAAGACTTCCTGCGACATTATAGTTTCGCCAGTAGTTTCGCAGACATAGTTTTCCAATGAAAGTTAGGCAAAACTAGTAGTGAAGATGCCAACGAAACTAGTAGCGAAACTGCTAGCGAAACTAGCAGTGAAACCGCTAACCTGGCAGCACGACCCCAGCCAGGGGCATGCCCTTTGGACCCCACTATTGGTTGTTGTCCCTAGGACCCCACTGTCAGGGGTTGCCACCCCCCGAACTCCCACTGTCCGGTAGAGGATCGGTTATGTTCTATGATGACTTGTTCTTGTTGTACATATGTTTATGTATGTGACTGAATGATGCATGAATTTTATGATGATGTGTGATGGGGTAAGTGATGTTTGTTTGATGTTATGTATGTTCATGATATATTTCCTTATATTCCTTATTACGTATTATGATGTGACTTTACGTGATGTGATTATGATAATGAACGTAAAGTATTATCTTAACAAAGTGAAAGGTTTAAGATAATGAAAGTGGAACAAAATGAATGAACGAATGGAAGTCTTGGAAGTAAAAGAAAGGAGGTTCACAACTCATTGATAGTTGTTAGCTCAATTGTTTGTTTATAGCGTGCGATCTTGGCTAACCCTTAAGGGTTCACACACAGGGTGAGTTAGTTTATGTGACTAGTCCATAGGTGTGATATGTGCGATATGGGGTACTTGTCGCTTAACCCTAGATGATATGGCTTTGTGCTCAAGAGGGGGGTTAAGCATATGACATGGCCTTGATAGGAGTGAAAAGATAATAATGTACGAAAAGTGGGATAGGTACGAAATGTACAAAACGTGCGAAATGTACGAAACGAACGATCATGAAGATAATAATTATTACCTTGATGTACGTATGATGTGTGATCATGTGTGATAGTAAAGAAAATGTTTTGATGAATAAAAGGTAATATAAAGTTTTATAAAACTAGAACTCACTTAGCGATGCTGACTTTTTATGCATTTTCTAGTTGGCAGGTAATGGTTGTCGAGGATGGCACGGGCGACTACTTGGCTTGTTTTGGATGGCATCCATTTAGTATAATAAACGATGTTTTGTAATTACTCTGAATGTTGTATTATTTTTTAAAAGTTATTATTTATATGATGTGAAATGGTTTAAACTAATTTTGTTTTATTGTTTTAATTATGTTAATATGTTTTATGTGTGATGATTGGTTAGTTGTAAGTGTCCCGGGAATGGGGCCTTACAAGTTGGTATCAGAGCCAAAGTTTAAGTGAAGTGGGTTAAAATTTCATCAGAAACCTAAACTTAAATTAAGAATGGGTCAAAAGGGAAGGGATGCCAGTCCGAGTAGCTGCATATCATCAGGTATTTTTTAACGTTAACCGATACTATATGCACATGTTATGTGGTTTATGTGCCTTTAGTAGATTTAGATAATAATGTATCAGGATAGGAAATTCTTGGGGTATGAAGAGTAAAGTAAGTGGCTAAGCACAACTAGCCACTATAATTAGAAACTTACTATACTTGACATAAACTGAGCTATAACCTTGAGATGACCGTGTTAGTGTTTGAATCTTATAGGGTGTTAGAGAATGGCTGGAGGTAAATCTTCTAAGGCTTCTCGAGGTGGAGATCATGGTAGACGTGGTGCTGGAGCACCGGGTCACGAGAGGGAGGCCTAGGGCTAAAGAGGTGGCTCATGAAGAGCCCGAGACCCCTCATCCAGAGGGTGGAGATGAGAGTGCTAACTTGAGAGCCTCAGTGAAGGAGGCGGTAGTGGAAGAGGTTCATCAGGTCATGCAGACGATCCTACCGTCTGTGGTGACCGAAATGATTAAGGTTGTACGAGAAGGAGAAAGGAAGAAGAGGAACCGATCCTTGGGAGAAAGAGGGCAACCGGATACCGAGACGGTTGTCTCTACTGATGAGGAAGAGGAAGAAGAGCATGTGCCTGAGGCAGCACGAGGTTGTAAGTGTAGGTCATTAATGAGATGCAAGCCCTCGACTTTTGACGGAAATAACACTGCTACTGCTACTCACCGGTGGGTGAAAAAGATGGAAGTCATTCTAGATATCAACAAGTGTCAGGAGGATCAGAAGGTGAAGTTCGCCGCCCAGTCCTTTGTGGAGGATGAGGTGGGTAGAGTTGAAGAAGTTGGTGAGTGAGAAGTTCTGTCCTCGAGAGTTCGATAAGGTTGAGAGAGAGTTCCTGCAGTTGGAGGCGGAAACCATGACACATCAACAGTACACCGCCAAATTCAACGAGATGGCACGGCTGGTGCCAGATCAGGTGCCACCTCTATCGTGAAAGATCAAGAGGTATATCCAGGGCTTGCCAGCGGATATTTGCAGGCATATGATCGCCGCTCAACCGAGTACGTTTAGGTCGGTGGTCAATCTGGTGGGAAGACTATATGATGAGCGAGAGGTGGCGGTGGCTGAGGTGAGAAAGAAGGGTGATGGTGACTGAAACTATAATGGGAAATGATTTGGAAATGGCTGAGCCACTCCAAACAATAAGGTGGCGAAGGTAGGTGACCGGCGTGTGGTCATATCTGGTGTAGGGTCGAAGAGATGTGGTAAATGCGGGAAGGAGCATTTGTGAGAATGCAAATGAGGGTCAAACATCTGCTTCAAGTGTAGGAATCCTGGTCATATGGTGAGAGATTGTGGGGTTATAAGGTGTTACAACTATGGAGAAAACGACCATCTGAGCAGGGATTGCAAGAAGCCGAGGGCGGAGAGTTCCGGGGCAAAGAAGGCAGGGACTGAAGGGCAGAGGGAGAGCGCCCGAGTTTTCACAATGACTCAGGAGGAGGCTAAGACGGACCCTGATGTGGTGTCAGGTACGTTTCTAGTAAACCAAACTCTTGCATCTCTGTTATTTGATTCTGGTGCTAGTAGGAGTTTCATTTCTACTGCCTTTTGTGCTAAGTTGCCCATTAGTTTTAGAAGTATTGATGAGCCCCTTCGATGTAGAAACTACCATAGGTAAGTCTACTAGAATTTTTGAGATGATAGAAGGCTGTGACATTGAATTAGGTCATAAGTTTCCTGTTAAACCATTCGTGATGGCCATAGGCGGTTTTGATGTAGTCCTAGGAATGGATTGGTTGGCGGTCTACGAGGCTAATATCGTATGTCACAAGAAGATGGTTAGACTGACAGCGCTTGATGGGAGTTCGGTGACAATTTACAGTGATCGAGTTACGACTATCCCAAAGGTGATTTTGATAGCGATGGCGGGAAAGTGCATGAGGCATGGATGTAGTGCTTATTTGGCCTACGTGAAAGATGTGGATACATCAACACCATACCTATCCGATGTATCGGTTGTGTGTGACTTTCCGGACGTGTTTCAAGTAGATTTACCAGGTGTGCCACCGGATCGTGAAATTGAATTTCAAATTGACTTGATACCAGGTGCCCAACCTCTTGCTAAGGCACTGTATCGATCGGCTCTGACCGAGATGAAGGAATTGATGGAGCAACTTTAGGAGTTTTTTGACACGGGGTTCATTAGACCGAGTATCTCTCCTTGGGGTGCTCCGGTCTTTTTCGTGAAAAAGAAGGATGGTAGTATGAGGATGTGTATTAACTACCATTAGCTGAATAAGTTGACAGTGAAGAAACGATATCCATTATCTAGGATTGATGACTTGTTTGATCAGCTCCAAAGTGCCAGTTGGTTCTCGAGGATAGATCTTCGATCTGGCTACCACCAGTTGAAGGTGAAGGAGCAGGATATTCCTAAAAGAGCTTTTCGCATGTGATATGGACATTACGAGTTTCTCATTATGTCTTTTGGTTTAACCAATGCGACAGCTGCTTTTATGAACTTAATGAATCGAGTGTGTCAACCGATGTTGGATAAATCAGTGATTGTGTTTATCGATGATATCTTGATCTATTCGAAGAGTGAAAAGGAGCATGCCGGTCACATTCGGGAAGTGTTGGAGACATTGAGAAAGAAGAAGTTGTATGCTAAATTCTCTAAGTGCACGTTCTGGCTACGCGAAGTTCAGTTCTTGGGTCATGTAGTGAATCCTGAGGGGATTATGGTGGACCCGACGAAGGTAGAGACAGTGATGCAAAGGAAGTCTCCAAAGACGCCACCCGATATTCGTAGTTTCTTGGGTTTGGCAGGCTATTATAGGAGATTTATTCAAGACTTCTCTAAGATAGCTTCTCCATTGACTAAGTTGACCCATAAGGATGTAAAGTTTGTGTGGGGTCAAGATCAAGAGAAGGCCTTTGAGGAGTTAAAGGCGAGGTTGACTCAAGCTCGTGTCTTGTCATTACCCGATGGAAGCGAAGATTTGGTGGTTTATTCAGATGCTTCTTACTCGGGGTTGGGATGTGTCTTGATGCAGCGAGGAAAGGTTATAGCCTACGCATCCCGACAATTGAAAGTTCATGAGGTTAATTATCCAACTCATGACTTGGAGCTAGTAGTTGTGGTCTTCGTGTTAAAGATTTGGAGGCACTACCTATATGGGACGAAGTAAACCATATTCACTGACCACAAGATCTTGAAGTACTTCTTCGAGAAGAAGGATTTGAACATGAGGCAAAGAAGGTGGTTAGAGCTCATATAGGATTATGATTGCGAGATCCATTATCCTCCGGGCAAGGCCAGTGTGGTGGTGGATGCCCTTAGCTAAAAGGACAGGCCCGAGCCAATTTGGGTGAAAGCTTATTAGTTGATTATGACCTCTGATGTTATGAAACATGTCAAGGAGTTTCAAGATGAGGCATTGAAAGAAGATCATCTCAACTCTGAGAGGATGAGAGGTCTAGTCGCGGAGTTGGGTGAAAACATGCTTGGTGTTAGAACCCGATTCGGACAATGTGGATTCCTCATTATGGGGATATCTTTGGGAAGATTATGGATGAAGCTTATAAGACTCGATACTCTATTCATCCCAGTGCTACAAATATGTATCAAGATATGAAGAAGGACTATTGGTGGCCAGGTATGAAACGTGATGTGGCGGAGTATGTGAGTAAGTGCCTTACTTGTTTACAAGTTAAGGCCAAGCATCAAAAACCGTATTGGAGGATCTAACCGTTGGATGTACTAGAGTGGAAGTGGAAGCATATTACCATGGACTTTATTACGAAGCTACCGCGTACCACGAAAGGATATGATGCTATATTGGTGATAGTTGACCGTCTGATGAAGATTGCTCACGTCCTACTAATTCACAAGACATATTCATCCGAGAAGTTGACAGATTTGTTCATCAAGTAGATTGTAACTCGTCATGGTGTGCTGGTGTCCATTGTGTCCGATCGTGACACCTGGTTTACATCTAAGTTTTGGAAGAAGTTCCATGACGCGATGGGGACGAGGTTACATATTAGCATGACTTATCATTCTCAGACGGATGGTCAGTTTGAAAGGACTATTCAGACGCTAGAAGATATGCTTTGGGCATGCGTAATTGATTTTGGAGGAAATTAGGATGACCACTTACCGTTAGCTGAGTTCTCTTATAACAATAATTATCATGCCAGTATTGGTATGCCCGCTTATGAGATGCTATATGGTAGAAGATGTAGGACACCCATGTGTTGGGGTGATATTGCTCAGAAAGAGTTAGGAAGTATTGTTGATACATGTATGTTCCTAGATCATGATATGAATGAAATAGATCTTGTTTGCTTGATTCTGATATAATGTTTGGAATGATTAATGAAATGATATTGGTTGTTTGTTATTTATAATGTTTAATATTTCATTAATGAGTCGATGTTGAATTGGTTAATTAGGTTTCTAGTTGTTAGAATTGTTAGACATAATGTTATATTAATTAATACATTCAAACTTAACAAAATGAAGTTCTCATACGAATGGCCCAAGCTAATGGACCATACGCATGAATACGAATGACTCAGTCGCACGACTGAACCAGGAGACTGGATCAGTCGTATGATTGTAACATAAGATTGGCTCAGTCGCACGACTGAACACTCAGTCGTGCGGATAAATCAACCGCATGGTTCAATCGCACGACTGAACCATACTAATGGTTCAGTCGCATGAATGAACAAGACTAACCTATAAATACAACCCAATTCGTGGAAAAACGTATGCATTAATCTATTTCGATTCCAGACGTACCCTAGCCGTCCAGAAACCTCCAAGTTGATACTCCAAGTTCATAGAATGCAGTAGATCGATTCTTAACGTTTGATTCAATACCTTATTGATTTTACGTGCGTTCTCACTGATTGTATCGCCAATCAAATAGGATTCCGCACTATTCGGTTTGGTTTACACGTTAATCATTCGGTATTTCGTTCAAATACCATGTCCTAACAAGTGGTATCAGAGCTTTGGCTCTTGATTACGTGTGATTCAATCAAGATTGATAAAAAGTTTTTGTTTTTACACTAAAAACACAATCTTTTGTGTCAAAAGTTGTCTTGGACGTACCCTGCTCATCAAGCTTCGGTTTCTACGGCCTTAGGCGATTAGGGTTTGCAAAATTTCGAATTTTTACGGCTAAAACACGTTCAACCTAGAAATTTTCGCAAAACAGCAGCTTCAGTCGCACGAGTGAGCCATTCGTACGACTGGACTCATTCGCATACTCCAGACGCATGATTGGACTGAGTCGCCTCTCCATTAGCACGACTGAACCATCCGTTCGCAGTGTTCATACGCATCAGCTTCATTTGCTCGACTGAACCAATCGCTTAGTTCAGCCGCACGATTGAACCAATCACATAGTTCATTCGCACGGATAGCTCATTCGCATCACCCTGTCGCACCAGTTTGACAGTTTGGTTAGTACACTTAAAGGTTAATCGAGATGGAAGATCAGATGTCAGCGTTTACTGCCGGCAAGGACTTAAGGATCCGGAACCTACTGTTGCTTGAGAGTGAGGTGGGGAATCATAATAAACCACCAAAGCTCTTAACGTTAGATTAGTTTCCCCACTGGAAACAACGTTTTGAGATCTACCTCAATGGAGTGGATCCAAATTTGTGGGAAGCTATCGAGATTGGGTATAGTATGCCGGTGGGAGCAGATGGGGTAAAACTTACTTTGGGAGGGATGACCGATGCTCAGAAAGTCAAGTATAATGCAGAGAAGAGAGTTTATGCATTGATTACACAGTCTATTCCTAAAGATATTTTCCACCATTACTTAGAGAATAAGCAGGCCAGAAATTGTGGGATGAGCTGGAAAAGAGATACGACGGGAATGCTTCGTTGAAGGCAATTAAAGCTAAGGAACTGAAGAAGGAATTTGACAACTTCTCATCGATGGGAAACGAGAGTTTGGAGGATATTATTGATAGATTCTACCATTTGATGAGTGAACTGCATACACATGGCGTTGCTACTACCATGGAAGAAAAGGTGTCAAATTTTGCAGACGGATTGCCGGAAAAGTGGGCTTCATTTGTGTCAAATCTGAGACAGAATGAGATGCTGGCAAAGTTGGATATCAATGACTTCATTCTAAAGCTGTGAGAAGAAGCACTTATGATGAAGTACAGAGCTCAGAAGTCTTCGTACACTTAGAATCCAGCTTTGTACAATGCCACGCCTCAAGCTAAGACGTCTGGAGCACCTCTTCAGACTGCATTTGTGTCTTGCTCATCGGGTCCTTCACAAGCTTCTCCTCAGGATCAAAAACTTCCGGGTCTTCGTGTACCCATTACATTGGAACTGAAGCGAATGCTACTAGACTGAAGACTGAGAACCTCAAAAATATTACTGTGGAAGTAGCTCGAGAGCACATGGATCTTTTGGCAGCAGTGGTTAATTCTTATGATGGACTTGTTGCTGGGAAGATTGGAAACTACCATCTGGCAAATGAAGACTACAAGCAAGTGGATGAAATGGAGCTTGAGAGAATGGATATTATGTAGGCCTTAGCTAGTGCTGTCCAGAGGGCGAAGAAGTTTGTGAAAAAGACCGGACAGAACTTGGTTGCTACTAAGGATAACACATTTGGCTTTGACAAGAGTAAAGTGACCTGCTTTAACTGTGGAGAAAAGGGGCACTTCAAGAGAGAATGTGTGAAGCCAAAGAAAACTGGGAACGGGAACCCATTCTCGTCCTTCACTCGTCAAGACAAGCAAGCTAGCAGTTCTACTTCATCAAGCAAGGACCCAAAGGCCTTGACTGCACATGATGATGAAGGACAGGACTGGAGCTTTCGGTTTGTCTGTCCAGGGGAATCAAATATTGCCAGTGTAGAAGACTTAGATGATGATTCCGCGAGTGAGGGAGATACTGCAGTTGATATAGCGATGTCGAATATTGAAGAAACAACTGCAACTGAGGTTAGCAACAAGCCTGAAAAGGAGATTTCAACAGCAAAGAAAGGATCACCAGAACCAGTGACATCTGATGTTGCGTTGATGGCTAGCCCTACTGAACCTTCTCAGGTAAGTACCACTGACCAACTGTTTAAAAATCATGCTGGTTCTGATTGTGATGCTTTTAGAGATAGCATAGATGAGAAATTTGCTAGGTTATTAGATCATAATGATAACTTAGTAAAGGATTTGCAACTGTGCACTGAGGCTAATAGAGTCTTAAAACAAATTGAGCATAGTTACAAAGAAAAGATAGACCTTTTGACTAAACAGCTTAGGGAACTGAAGTAGTTGCATTTAACCAAGCTAATGACATTAGGTACTATCTTAACTCCCTAGAAGACACTAAGAAGCAAAAGGCAGTTTTAGAAGTAGAAGTAAACTCATTAAATCAAAAATTGCACAGTTGGACAAGTTCATCACACATTGTCCAACACTTAGTGAGAGAACGAAACAACTGGGAGGGTTTGGGTTATAAAGTAGTTCCTCCACCACCTGAGACCTTGATGAACACTAAGAGTAGACCTGTAAATAATAACCCCATCAAGGATCATGTGGTGTCTACCCCTCTTGTTAGTGATCCAGATTCCTCATGTTCATCAATTGAATCTGGAACAAAACAAAAGGTGGCCACTTCAAAGGCAAAGGGTAAAATGCCTTGTGTTAATCTGGAAGAAGAATTTGAAAAGATTAATATAAAGTCCGAGACAAACAAAGTCAAATCTGAATCTAAAAGGACTACTAATGTTAATCTTTCCCAAGCTTCATGTCAAAAACCAATTAACCAAAAAGAAAAAGATGTTAAAAATGTTAAAACAATTAATTTTGTTAAACAGGAGAAAACATCAAAAGAAACAGAGTCAAAACCCAAACTAAGTAATGTTACCAGGGTGTCACACACATCTCCACAAAGAAAGTTTAATCATAAAGTTGATAGCAGGTCGTGCTACAACTGTGGAGAGTGTGGACACATTGCTTCCTTTTGTCATTACTATCAGACACCTAGGAAGAAGATTGAACTTCAGAATTCAAAATCTAGGTCTTATAAGAGGAGCTCCTTAACTCCACCTAGACGAACTAGCGAACCTAACGTTTAACCCATTAGCCAGTCGAGTGTTTATCACAAACAGGTATTGCACAAATCTGGATTATGGAAAGAGAAGTCATCCTCTGTGTCTGATAACGATGACAAGAAGGAACCTGAGCTTCCCTCACCCTCTAAGGGACAATGGGTTGAATTCATGATGTGTGATGCCTCTGGGAAACCCAAGCCAGTAAAGGCTTGGGTTCCTAACCTAAACTAATGGTTTTACTTTGAATGTGCAGGGTGTTCACTACAGTGCTGAAACCAACACGTGGATTGTAGACAGCGAAGCATCCAGGCACATGACAGGAAAAAAAGCTCTTTTATCAAACGTCAAGCAAATAAAAGGAGGGCATGTTTCGTTTGCTGGAAACAAGGGGGTTATATCACTCTCAGGGAGAAGTTGGAAATCAGAAAGTTAAGTTTGATAGGGTGAACTACGTTCAGCAACTTCAAAACAACTTACTTTCTGTTTCCCAAATCTGTGATAAAAGTTTTAAAGTCATATTCGACAACAAGAAGTGTTACGTTTTTAAGAAAGACTACGTATTCCAGAGGACCAAGTTCTGATGAAGTTTCAAGATATAAGACCTTTACGTTTTGGATCTCTCAACAGCTTCTACAACGGATCATGAAGTTCAATGCTTTCTATCCAAGCCATTGAGAAGGACTCGATATCCTGGCATAGGAGAATGGGACACATCAATCAACGGAAGATGAATCACTTGATCCAAAGATCTTGTGAAAGGAGTTAATGTCAATATTTCCAACTTCCTGATTTCTGTATAGCTTGCAAGACAGGCAAACAGACGAAGAAGTCTCATAAGGAAAAGAAAGTTCATTCAATAGAACTTCCTCTTGAACTTCTTCATGGATCTGTTTGGTCCAGTCAGTACAAAGAGCATTGCAGGGGACTGTGTACTGTTTTGTTATTACTGATGACTACACAGATTCTCTTGGGTAATGTTTTTGAAGTCCAGTCAGAAACATTTGAGTCATTCAAGGAGTTAGTAACCACACTGGAATCTCTCTACAAGCTGAAAGTGAGACAAGTACGCTCAGACAACGTGACTGAATTCAAGAATCAGTGGATGGAGGCATACTGCAAGGAAAATGGAATTGTGCATCAATTCACTTCTGCATACACGCCTCAAATGAATGGTGTTGCTGAGAGAAAGAACAGAAGCTTGATAGAGACATCACGGATAATGCTAGCAGACTCGAAATTGCCTATCCAATTTTGGAATGAGGCAGTGGCTAATGCGTGTTATACACTGAATCGAGTTCTGATAGTCAAGAGCCACGGAAAGACATGTTACGAGCTACTAAAACGACGTAAACCAAATCTGGAGTATCTCGAACCATTTGGCGCACCGGGTACACTTCTGAAAACCTCAAGACGGTAAATTCAGCGAGAAGGCTGATGAAGGAATCTTCCTAGGATACAACATACCGAACAGAGAGTTTACAATAACTCAACGGGTCTAGTAGAAGTGTGGTGTAATGTTGATGTTTAGAGATATACCACACCACCTACTGGCAAAGGACCCGTCTACTTTTTCGACTATGATGGATTCTAAGTCTTTCAACATCCCTATCTCTCCTTCTGATGATGAGTTGCTACTCGAATGATGGATGATATCTTAATACACCATCTCTTGATTCAACATCATCGAGTTTACAGGGAGAATCATCTACTCAGTCAGGGGGAGTAGTCGACGACAGTGACTCCTCCTCTGAAGATGAGGCTGAAGAAGACGACCAGAATAGTCAGGAGCAACAGGTTCCAGTTCCTGAAAGTCTACAAGCATCTAACGGTGGTGCACCTTCGACTTCGGAACCTCAAACTCCTTCTACCTCAGATGCAGAACCAAATGTTCATAATCTTGGCTCTGAGGTAGCTACTCCAACTACTCCAGGATCACGTCTAAACGTCTATAATCCCTTAGACAATGTCATTGGGGATGTCAGATCAGGGGTACAAACCCGAAATCAGCTGTACTCAGCTGATTATGCCTCTGTTATGGAAAAGGTTACATTCATGATGGTGCTTATCGGTATTTTGTCTCGCAGTTTGAGCCAAAATACGAAGTGATGCATTAAATGATGAGGCATGGGTGAGTGCCATGCAAAAAGAACTTCTTCAATTCAAGAAGTTAGGAGTATGGACTCTGGTAGATAGACCTAAAGGTGCTAAGGTCATTGGCACCAAATGGGTCTTGAAATGCAAGAAGGATGACCAAGGGGTCATTATCAGAAACAAGGCTCGATTGGTTGTTCAGGATTTTGCCAAGTCGACGGGATTGACTACAATGAAGTGTTTGCACCCGTGGCAAGGATGGAAGCCATCGTATCTTCCTTGCCTATGCATCGTATATGAAAATTAAAGTCTATCAATTATGTGAAGAGTGCATTCCTTCATGGGGAAATTCGAGAGACAGTGTATGTCAGTCAACCCGAGGGATTTGAAGATCCTTATCATCGGGACAGAGTTTACAAACTCGACAAGGCCTTATATGGGCTTCAACAAGCTCCTAGGCCTGTATGAGAAACTCTCAACTCATCTTGTGAAACACGGCTTTCGCAGGGGAGTCATTGACTGCACATTGTTCATAAAAGAAAAAATGGAGACCTATGCTAGTACAAATCTATGTCGATGACATAATCTTCGGTTCAAAGAACGAAGAATTATGCAACGAGTTTGAAGCAGTTATGAAGAAAGAGTTTGAGATGAGTGCTATGGGGGAGATGAAATTCTTTCTCGGGTTACAGGTGGATTAGACACCAAATTGGATCTTTCTACATCAGACCAAGTATGTGGGAGACATCCTCAGTCAGTTTGACATGGAGAATGCCTCTGTGCTCGGACTCCACTTGCTACAAATCATGATATAGCACCTGACGAAAAAATGGAGATCTGGTAGATGCCACAATGTACCGAGGAATGATTGGATCCCTCATGTATCTCACTGCCTCAAGACCTGATATCATGTATGCTACATGTTATGTTCTAGATATCAGGCTAAGCCTAAGGTTAACCATCTGATCGGGGTCAAAAGGATATTTTGTTATCTGAAGGGTACACCCACACTTGGTTTGTGTATCCTCATGATGATGACTTTGAGCTCACGGTTATAGTGACTTGGATTACGTGGGCTGCAAGATGAACTACAAGTCTACATCAGCAGGGTGTCAATTCTTCGGGAGAGATTAGTTACTGGTAGTGTAAGAAGCAGACCTCGGTTGCATTGTCAACCTGTGAAGCCAATACGTTGCTGCTGCAAGTTGCTGTTCACAAATCATCTGGATTCAACAGCAAATGCGGGATTACGGTTTAAAGTTTTCTTCTACTCCTATCTTTGTTGAAAACTCTGCTGCAATTGCAGTAACTAAACATCCGGTACAACATCCAAAGACCAAACACATCGGTATTAAATACCATTTCATAAGAGACTGTTTTGAAAAGAACTTAATTGATGTGGTAAAAATTAATACTGACTTTCAACGCGCTGACCTCTATACAAAAGCCTTTGATAAACCACGTTTTCTATATTTGTTAGAGGTCAACGGCGTTAAAAAGAAAAGTGATGTTATTCCAGATGATGATCATGTGTAGTCCGATGCATTGCAGTTATATTTTTCTTTTTCAATTTTTCTTTATTTATTTTATTCTGTTTAAATTAAATTCATGTTATTTAGCTCTCTGTTAAAATCCTAAAATAATTAAATCCAATATGATTTTAGAATTTTAGGGGGAGAAAAAGTCGGTCAGCTAGTAACATTAAAAAAAAGACGAGGGAGAAGGAGTAGATAGCCGATATAAGGTAGATCGTATCTGTGATACCGATTCAAACCTTTTGGAAAATGATAGTACACAGAAACAAATCAAAAGGGACTTTAAAATTTTAATTTAGAAAAGATGCAAAATTCAAAGTATAAGTCTGTGTAGTCTAAGCAATATAAAAAGGGAAGATGATAGAAAAACTGGTAACTACTAAGGTAACACAAAGAAAGTAGACCTAGAGATTGCTAGACTACAAATGATACGTCGGTAGATTCAACACAATAGATGAGTAGACCGACTGGTGATTTCAAGATCAAACTAAGTTGTTCAACTGACTGTGGGCTGCCATCTTATCACTAGTTAACACAATCAACAATATTCCAATAAGGGGTAATGAGCATGTAAACGCCACAAATGTGTGCGGATGACCATAAATAGAGCAAAGCACGAAAAAAATGAAAGACAAATGCTATCAAGCTAATGACATATGTTGTTGGTGCATTCTGTGCAAAATAAAATGCAGGTGCTCTAACAAGAAGATAGGTTGTGTGCCTCTCTGCTGTGCGATGGCACTGACCTGAGGATTGGCTTCTCTTTGAAAGCTCTACGAATAGTCTCTTCTTGTAAAAATACCCGTAGACCGCTCAAAAGCTCATGAGGAATGTTGATTACCATATAAGTGTGCGATCCACAAATGTTAGTTGAAATAATTAAACTTAAAACTATCACCAGTTGTGTCTAAAGTTTGTGTATGGATTTAAGAGGAAAATATACTGACAATCATTGTGGCTGCAATTCTTGAAAGTTCAAATCAATGTGGGAATCTAATAGTACCAGTGTGATTTCCTAAATTTGCTAATGACTCTTGATGAAAACCAAGAATTGAGCATCTAAAGGTTTTGATAACAAGTCTCAAATGATTTGACTTGCCTGTATGATTCCAAAAGTGAATTGTTCCAGGTGTGGTCAAACTAAATTGAAGCTGCCTATTCTGGAACCAAATCCAGGAGATGTCCATCTTAGGATTTATCTCTGACAAAAAGTCAAAAACAATTTTTATTTTTGTATTTAGTTTAAGTTTCTAGTTAGTTAGTCATTTTAGTTTGTTTGTTCGTTGGACTATATCATGAAAATCAGTATGGGATTCACTCACCTAAAAGGGTCATGTCTAAGATGGCCACATGTGTTTTTTAAAGTTTAACAATGTCACATCTAAGGTGACCAAATTGTTTAAAAGGATCACGTCTGAGGTGATCAAAAGGTTTTCAAGTTAAAAAGATCATGTCTGAGATGATCAAATGCTCATAATGTTGAATTTCAACAGGTAAAAAGGGTTTAAGTGCAAAATGGTCATAAGTGTAACCTATTCGCATGACTGGATCATAAGTATGGACCAACCATGCGAATGGATCCCATTCGCATGACTGGACATGAGATTGAGCCATTCACTCGAATGGCTTATCAGAATGATCCATTTGACCAAATGAAAGGGTGCCAATGAGTCAGTCAACCGACTGAGACTCAGTCGGTTAACTGAAGGTGCGAATGAAAGGGCACGAATGAGTCAGTCGACCGACTGAGACTCAGTCAGACAACTGAATGCGACTGACTGGGCCAATCGCACGACTGAGCTTCAGTCGCCCGAATGAACTGAGCGGATGAGGCCAGTCGGACGATTGAACTCAGCTTCAGTATTTAAATGGGCCATAGTCGATCGCATTCCACTCATCACCCTCAATCGCTCCTAAATCACACATTGTACCGTTACTCTGCCGAAATTGCTTTAGACCTTGTTTCCACATCTTTATTGATATTCTGACTTGCGTTGACATTTAGATAGGTATATATCAGTGAAATCACACCAGAATCAGAAGAAAGCAAGCCCTAATTGTGTGATATTTGACTGAAACAAGAATCAGACCGCAAATGACCTAATAACCAACTGAAACTAAGCAACATGTTAAAACTAAGTCTAATAGGTCATTAGTTAAGAGATTCCGAGTCTAAAGAGCCATTAAACCACGTTTAATTTCATGAATTGATCAAGACTCGAACCTCAGTCGATTGAACAGTGGGTCATGAGATTGGTCATCTGGGTGAACTTCATCGCACGATTGAGGCTGTAGAATGGGTCAATCGGCCGAATGTATCATGCGAATGAATTCAGTCGGCCGACTGAACCAATCACAGACTCAGCCAACAGATTGAACTAAGTCGCATGTCTCATTCACCCGAATGAGCTCAGTCGCATGAAAGGACAACCGACTGACTTCAGTCGCATGATTCATTCGCACGAGTGAATCAGATTGAATTTAAACTATACACTTTGAACTGAAGTTTGATGTATGACTTACTAATGGTTCTATGTCTTGTGTTTCAGATAAATGGCTGATAGATGGTCCATCAATCCAAAGCACAATATATGTGCTCATTTGTGTGAAGTCGGTTTTTCTCCGGATCGATAAACATCCAAGCATGTTCTTGACGGAAGGATAAACATCAAACCAAAGTCAAACAATAATATGAACTATAATTGAATGGTTTCATTGACAAAACCTAACGATTACAAGCTCGTTACAACATAAGAATCAAGACTCTTGGCAAGAGGAAGATCGAGCATGATCTCCCCTCTCATCCGGCAGCCCTAGGCTTGGGCAGACTTCTCTCAATCCCCTTTTTCTCTACACATTGAAACTAGTATATATAGGCCTCGACCCATATTAGATTCGATTGGGCCCATTCGTGCGATTGGACCATGCGTATGGTTCAATCGTATGACTGAACCATACTTATGGTTCAGTCTTACGAATGTCCTAATTGCATCTCTCAGTCGTACGGCTGGTCCATTAGCATGGCTCAGTCGTACGACTGAGTCTCATTCGCATATGCTCCTGCGAATGACCTAGTTTCATGTGTTTACAACATATCAGGTGTATAACATTAAGCCTAGAGTATTCGACAAGCGACGGACACACTATATATGACTATATATGCTCCAAAAAATTCCCCCTTGTATGTTGCTTGCGAATAGTAGATAACACCTCTAACAATCTTCAGTCAATCTTTGCTCTGGTTGCCAATAGAATCAAACGAAAACCATATTAGCCAACGTTGCCGATCCATCAGGTTACTACCACATCCCTGAAAATGAATTTAGGCACAATAGCTTTCGTTTACTTTGTAGAACACCATCACAGCAGCAAGATTCCCCATATGACTGATTTTTCCAGATAATGATACGAACAGTTTTCCATTGCTTCAATCTTCACACAGGCTAACCTGATTAACATCACCACCTGCAGAAATCCCCCTCACATTCAGCATATCCCAATATATAGACATTGTGCTCTCCTTGCTTCTTGACACGGTGTATTGGGCAAAAGGTTGAAGGTTCCAATCCACAGCTGACAAATCAAACAAATCAGCACGCACGAAGATTCATCATCGGAAACCGGTTCACATCATCACTTTCTGATTGCGTCTTCACTTTCTATATACAAGGATTCCCCCTAAGAAGCAGAATCCTTTCTGTGCGGATAATATAACTTGATTGGCCCATAAGTAGTCAGATGCTCCTGACTACCCCACAAAATCAGCACCAACTGCTGACATCTTCTCTTCTCTCTTTCGTGTTCCAATTACATTCACCTATTCTGGAAATCCGACGAATAATGGGGTACGCATCGAACTTATTTGACAAACGAACCTCTGGGTGAATATGCTTCGCTCATCTTCAAATCCGTGCAAGAAGCTGTTCCAGACTCTTTTTTTTGGTCTGGAACAAATGCGAATGAGTCAATGCGGATGGCTCATTCGTGCGATTGAACATACGACTAGTCCAGTCGCACGACTGAACATACGACTGGTCCAGTCGTACGAATGGCTCATTCGCATGGTCCAGTCGTACGAATGGTCCATTCGCATGGCCCAGTCGTACGAATGGTCCATTCGCATGGCCCAGTCGCATGAACGGGTCTGCACGCAGATTTTCAGATCTGTAGCCGTCAGGGCTGCCAAAACCCTAATCTGAAGAATTCAACATGAACCAAAACAAAGTAGACATCATCAGATTCGAAAGGGTGACAGGAACGTGGTTTCGAATTCGATTTTAACATAGAAGCAACACACGTAACAAGATGTGAACAAAACACGAAGAAACGAAAGTGGGTTTAACGTCAAGATCTGAAATTCAATCCAGAAATCAAGAGCTCGGGTTGCTAGAATGATTTAGATCATTCCAGCAGTAACCAGCTCTGATACCAATTGTGAAGTCGGTTTTTCTCGGATCGATAAACATCCAAGCATGTTCTTGACGGAAGGATAAACATCAAACCAAAAGTCAAACAATAGTACAAACTATAATTGAATGGTTTCATTGACAAAACCTAACGATTACAAGCTCGTTACAACATAAGAATCAAGACTCTTGGCAAGGGGAAGACCGAGCATGATCTCCCCTCTCATCCGGCAGCCCTAGGCTCCGGGCAGACTTCCTCTCAATCCCTTTTTTCTCTACACATTGAAACTAGTATATATAGGCCTCGGCCCATATTAGATGCGACTGGGCCCATTCGTGCGAATGGACCATGCGTATGGTTCAATCGTATGACTGGACCATGCGCATGGTTCAATCGTACGACTGGACCATACTTATGGTTCAGTCTTACGAATGTCCCAATCGCATCTCTCAGTCGAACGGCTGGTCCATTAGCATGGCTCAGTCGTACGACTGAGTCTCATTCGCATATGCTCTTGCGAATGACCTAGTTTCATGTGTTTACAACATATCAGGTGTAAACATTAAGCCTAGACTATTCGACAAGCGACGGACACACTATATGTGACTATATATGCTCCAACAATTGGACCATACGACTCGGAATGGGGCTGAGTTTACAGAAATTATTGCGTTCCTTCGACGCACTCGGATACATAAAGCCATATCCATACCGTGTACTCCTTACAGGTCATTACATCAGGCTTTCTGGGAGAATGCCTCTGTAGATCGTTCACGTGATCCTTACAGCATACGGAGCTCCATTCATGGTCATGATATTGAGATTACATCGGCTAACATCCAGAGAGTACTTGATTTTGGGGACAATACTCATCACCCCACCAGACTACATCATTTACAGTAAAGTTTGCTTCCTCAGGATTAAGTACGCTGGGGACATCAACTCAGGTGTGCTCAACAAGAGCAACCTGTGTCCCCAGCATAAATACTTGGCGCATGTGATCCTGAAGTATTGCTTCTCGAAGGGGTGGGTTTGATGACCTGTCAGACCAGATTCAGAATGCCTATGTGGCACTGGTGCTGAACCACCCCTTCAGCTTCTCGAGCATGATCTTCTCGTATCTGGTGGAGAATCTGGAGGCCAAGGGGAAGGAGGGGTTTTGTATGTACCCCAGATTTCTGCAGCTGATCTTCAACGAGAAGCTGCCATTACTTCCCAAGGAGAGAGATAATGCGGTTGCCTAGAGATTATGGATGACATGACTTTGGGTCGCATGAGAGTGTATCGGGGCAAGCAGGTAAAGCCCCGGTTAAGAGGTTGATTGGCCATCTGGCCAATGAAAGATATGTGGCGCCAGGTAGAGCAAGTGGCGTCACGACGATAGTGATTATGATGTTGAGTAGATTGCTCTACCCACCGATGACTCTGATGATGATAACGGTGGGGATGCTGGAGATGACATGCCCCTTCCACTGAGGGGCGCAGCTACAGATGTTATACCTCCAGTATCTGCCCCCATGGGAGACATAGCTGAGTCAACCGGGTTCCACCAAGACTTTGTACCTGGTGAGGAGGAAGAAGATTCAGACGAGGAGCCATTGACTAGGACTGTGGGAAGCAAGGTTGTTCCCACAGAGTATGGACTCTGGGCGGTTGGTGAACGCCCCAGGGATTCGGAGAGACGACGGCAGATCCCATCTATGCTCCTGAGTTTGCTAGCCGTGTTCTAGGGGGGCATCCACTCGACTGGATCGAGGAAGAAAGGATGGCTCAGCCCCACGGCCAGAAGAAGAAGAGGAGAAGACTCACTTTCGTCTCCACCACAGCCACTACATCTACCATCACCACTACCACTTCTACAGCCACACCATCCACCACCACAGCCACCACAGCTACCACTACCACTACCACACCTCCCACCACTGTACATATGCCAACACCACCATATCTTTCACCTACATCACCTCCACTATCTCACAGACCCAACCCTATCTTCACCATAGCCACCAGCACTACCACTAGCCACCAAGCAGGACCCTCATCTCATTCCGCACATATATATGGATCTCATCTACCTCAATTTGGGGTAGAGGACAGGATTTCAGCGCTAAACCGTATGGTGATGCGACTGTTAGCTGCTGATGAAGAGAAGACTGCGCAGATCTGACAGGTTGCAGAACTCACTGCTGCGCAGTCACACCAGATCTCGGAGCAAGCTCGGCTGATCGAGGAGCAGGCCCAGCAAATTGCTGCTCAGAGCCACGAGATCGCCCAACTCCAAGAGCATAGAGTCACTTCTGCTAAGAAGATTGAAGAGTTGGAGAATGCTAAGAAGACCATCATGCTCAAACTTAAGGGATCTAAAGATGAGCCTCTGAAGATTAAAGAGGGAGATGGTGATGATGGTGATGATGATGATGAAGATGATGATGATGAGACTGAGGATGATGAGGGGATTGAGGACGAGAGGACAGAGGAGAGGAATGAGGATATGATGAAGAAGGAGGGGATGCAGCTGCATCTACCTCTGCTCAAGGTCAAGAAAGGAGGTCTAAGAAGAATCAAGACCAACAAGCTTCATCCTCTGCTCCCCAAGTGATGACCCAGTGATCCAAGACAAAAGTAATGATTAGATGTCTATGTATTTGATTACTTTTGTACTTGAATCATGTATTTAAACTTATGTATTTAATGGTTATATTAAGATTAATGTATTTTTTTTTGATTATTAACTAATGGTTGATGTGCTACATGTTTAAATCAAACAGATCCAAACTATCAGAGGGATGAGTTGATGTTGCTCCCCTTTAGCAGATCAAGACTCAGCTAACTATGATTCTTGATCTGCAAGGGATCGTCAGAAGGTCGGTGAGTTATACCCCTGAAGAAGGGGAAATAATTCACGATCTATCAAATGAGCAACTAGCTGAGATCTTCAAGCTAAATCCCGATGAGATTGTAAAGGATGCTCCAACGTGCAACTTGACAAGTGACGAAGAGCTCAAAAACATTGATGAAATAGAGATAGAAGATGTCACTGCAGAGCACTACCCTCAGTATGCTGACAATGAGGGAAATGTGGTCCCCAATCTGGGTGAATCCCTTGTCAGTGATACGTTTGAGGTGTTAGACAAAATGGAGCAGGAGTCAGAGAAGAAAGAGGGATCGGCCCAAGCCTCAAATGATGATGTTGATATCCGAAAGGCTGAATGGGCTGCCTGTTTTGAAAAAGTTAGAGCCCAACGTGCTACACCTAAACAGGACGCCTACACCAAACTCTACAGAGTCAAGAAACATCATAAGGTGTCAGGCAGGATTATAGCATGGGCGTATTTTGAGGACCTTAACGTTTATGCTGTTAAGAGGGAGAAGGGCATAGAGTACTTTAGATTTCCACATGATCTAAAGACTCTACCAGGTTTTGAGCTCAACCAGCTGGCCAAACTGAAGTTGTTGTATGCTGACCCGAGAAAGATGTCAGGCTGGTTTGAGGCTGCCCTGAGGAAGGAGTACCACACCAGGTGGGTTAACTTCAGACCCTAACAGCCTACAAGGTACATCAGAAGGTCTGAAGTTATGCCATTACTGGAAAGCCAAAGATAGTGTTGAAGTGGAGTCCTCCGCGCACGATGTCAAGAATCCCACTCAGGGAAATGCCACAGGACTTCACTCCACACTTTAAGTGGTGGTACTACGATTGGAGGACAGGAGAAGCGGTCATAGTCCTAATAAAAAGGGCCAAATGGATACTATCAGGGTATTGACCCAATGTGGCTTACCAACTTGTCAGCTAATGATGTCTACACTCTATACAAGTGGCCACTGTTCTATGATACGCAGGATATAGTACAAGCCCTCCAGTTCCAGAATGTCATAAGACTCTGTTTTGAATTTGAGATTCATGCAGGAGTCACAAAAGAGGATAAGTACAAGAAATATGAGGAGGTAATGAAGACAACAAGACATTAGAGATATCTAGGTCCAAGGGGGAGTTTGTTGATACATGTATGTTCCTAGATCATGATATGAATGTAATAGATCTTGTTTGTCTGATTCTGATATAATGTTTGGAATGATTAATGAAATGATATTGGTTGTTTGTTATTTGTAATGTTTAATATTTCATTAATGAGTCAATGTTGAATTGGTTAATTAGGTTGTGGTTGTTAGAATTGTTACACATAATGTTATATTAATTAATACATTCAAACTTAACAAAATGAAGTTCTCATACGAATGGCCCAAGCGAATGGACCATACGCATGAATAAATTCATACGAATGACTCAGTCGCATGACTGAACCAGGAGACTGGATGAGTCGTATGATTGTAACATAAGATTGGCTCAGTCGCACGACTGAACACTCAGTCGTGCGGATGAATCAACCGCATGGTTCAATCGCACGAATGAACCATACTAATGGTTCAGTCGCACGAATGAACAAGACTAACCTATAAATACAACCCAATTCGTGGAAAAACGTATGCATTAATTCTATTTCGATTCCAGACGTACCCTAGCCATCCAAAAACCTCCAAGTTGATACTCCAAGTTCATAGAACGCAGTAGATCGATTCCTAATCGATTCTTAATGTTTGATTCAATACCTTATTGATTCTACGTGCGTTCTCACTGATTGGATCGCCAATCAAATAGGATTCCGCACTATTTTGTTTGGTTTACACGTTAATCATTCGGTATTTCGTTCAAATACCAGGTCCTAACAAGTATTGAGGTGATTTAGGCTACATCTGAAAAGCTTGAAAGGATCAAAGCCTTCATGAAAGCAGCCAAAGGTAGACAGAAGTCGTATGCCGATAAGAGAGGTAGACCGATTGAGTTCAAGGTGGGTCATAGAGTTATGTTGAAAGTCTTACCTTGAAAAGGTATCATTCGGTTTAGGAACCGGGGCAAGTTGAGCTCAAGATACATAGGGCCTTTCGAAATAATTGCTCGAGTAGGAGAAGTGGCCTATAGATTGGAGTTACCTGATGAGTTAAGTGGAATTCACCCGACATTCCATGTATCTCATCTAAGAAAGTGTTTAGCTGACGAAGATATGGTTGTACCACTGGAAGATATTCAGGTAGATGAACGGCTCAACTATGTGGAGCAACCGGTGGCGATCATTGATCGTAAGGAGAAACGATTAATGAATAAAGTAGTTCCTCTTGTGAGAGTACAATGGAAGCACATGAAGGGATCATAGTCAACTTGGGAAGTTGAGGAGGAGATGAGGCAGCATTACCCTCAACTATTCAGCGACTAACAAGTTTTGAGGACGAAACCTAAATAAGAGGGTGGACTTGTAACACCTGGAATAACGTTGAAACGAGCCAATTAATAATAATAGGCTTAGCCGGGAGTATTTAAAGAAAATAAGCGGGTAATGGAGTATGGACTGAGTAGACCTCGCAGGATATGTGTTTGGCGAGTTTAAGGTCCCAGGAACGCCCGGTATATATAAACGGATCCGCATGAGCAACTCAAATTTGCAACTCAATAACAACTTTTAAAGAGAGAATGTAGAGAGAGAAAGTGGAGAGGAGGTGAAGATTCAAGGCGCGGTTGATCACGGGATTGAAGATTGGTGTTCGTGGGCATCCAAACAACAAGAAAACACCAAGAATCCAGGTAAGAAACATCATTTAATCTTTCATTTTGATATAAACCCGGATTCTAGGGCTTGGGGTTTTTTAAAGTGGCAAAGATTCACCCAAAAATCACGTTTTTGTGTAAGAAAACATGTAAGAATCTTAGATATAGCTTATTGGATGATAAACCAAGGTTTTGGATTGAAGTTTTAGGTTAAAATGGGTTGGTTCGTAATTTTCAGCTCGTTCTCCGAAATTAAGGGTTCATCCAACGAAGTTGCGTAGTCATCCAGCAAAACTATGAAGACTCCTACGACACTATAGTTTCGCAGGTAGTTTCGCAGACATGGTTTTCCAACGGAAGTTGGGTGAAACTGGCAGTGAAAATGTCAGCGAAACTGCTGGTGAAACTATAAGCGAAACCGCTGGTGAAACTACAAGCGAAACCACTGACCTAGTTGCACGACCCCACTAGGGACTGTTTCCCCTAAGACCCCGATGTCAAGGGTTGCTGCCCCCAAACCCCCGCTGTCAAGGGCTGCCGCACCCGAACCCCCGCTGTCTCGCGGAGGATTGGTTATGTTTTATGATGGCTTGTTCTTGTTGTGCATATGTTTATGTATGTGACTGAATGATGCATAATGTTTATGATGATATGTGATGGGGTATGTGATGTTTGTGTGATGCTATGTATGTTCATGATATGTTTAATTATGTTCTTTATTACGTATTATGATGTGACTTTACGTGGTGTGATTATGATAATGAACGTAAAGTATTATCTTAACAAAGTGAAAGGTTTAAGATAATGAAAGTGGAACATAATAAATGAACGAATGAAAGTCTTGCAAGCAAAAGAAATGAGGTTCAATACTTATTGAGAGTTGTTAGCTCAACTGTGTGTTTACAGCGTGCGATCTTGGCTAACCTTTAAGGGTTCACACATAAGGGGAGTTAGTCTATGTGACTACTCCATACATGTGATATGTGCGATATGGGGTCATTGTCGCTTAACCCTAGATTATGGCTTTGTGCTCAAGAGGGGGGTTAAGCATACGACAGGACCTAGATAGAAGTGAAAAGATAATAATGTACGAAAAGTGCGATAAGTACGAAATGTGCGAAACGTGCGAAATGTACGAAACGAACGATGATGAAGATAATAATCATTACCTTGATGTATGTATGATGTGTGATCATGTGTGATAGTATAGAAAATGTTTTAACGAATAAAAGGTAATATAAAGTTTTATAAAACTAGAACTCACTCAGCAATGCTGACTTTTTATGCATCTTCAAGTTGGCAGGTAATGGTTGCTGAGGATGGCACGGGCGGCTACCTGGATTGTTTTGGATGACATCCATTTTGTATAATGATGATGTTTTTGCATTGTAATGCGAACAAACGATGTTTTGTAATTACTATGAATGTTGTATTATTTTGCAAAAGTGATTATTTATATGATGTGAACCGGTCTAAACTAACTCCGTTGCAATTTCTAATAATGTTAATATGTTTTATATACGATGATTGGTTAGCTGTAAGTGTTCCGAGAACGGAATCTTACAATACCTTTGACCAAAATAGTAAAGTATTAATTGTTTGCCATGCTCCGAACTTATATAGCGTGACATTATACATTTAGACGTACAACATATGATAATACCAGACATCCTCCCCAAAGTAAACCTGAAAGATGAATAATGCTAGACTCAGTGGATTGTAAAAGGTGAAGTAACTTTAAAAACAATGGCTCCACCTTCACTTATCACTGTTCACTTGTCTAAACCCTTTTCAGTCGGTCATTAAAACACAAATCAACCTTAACCAACCTAACCCAATTGTCATAATCCAAATTCACTAGATTCACTACCATTTCTCCATCGGTTTCAACCCAACTTGAAAAAGAAACTAATAGTTTTTATCAGTGGTGAAGCTTAAACACTTTCACAAAAAGATGAGAAGGTGAAATTAATTTTTTAAAGAGAGAGAACTTGATAGATATAAAAAAATTTATACTATCGAACAAAAAAATTTAACCAAAAATTTTCACTCCCATTTCCCTATTGTCGTTAGCCTATGGCTTTCTTCGAGATGAGAAATTTGCCTGGTTTTCTCACTGATACGTGCTCATGCCCGTGTGTGATTTGGACAAGAGGAATCCTATAGGAAGGAAGGCGATGATATGCCACAAAATTGTTTAACAAAGGCGCCAAAGTTTTTAAACAATCACTTTCTAACAAGACTGTAAAAACAATATGGCGACAATATGTTGATCCTACATCCCATATAGAGGTGGCAAAATGGGTGGGTCGGGTTGGGTTAGGTGACGGGTCAGAATGCATGCGGGTCAGGATGGGTGCGAATCAGGATGGATTGCTTTACAAATAGGTCATTTTGTTTCGGGTCGGAATGGGTTTGACGAAAAATAGATACGGGTCCAAATGGGTCGTCGTAAAAATTGTATGGATGAACAAAACCTAGAACAGCAACAATCAAGCTCTTTTAAGAATAATTAGAATTAATTAAAATTAGCATTGACAAACTTTTTTGCCAAAAATTGAAAGAGTACAATTATAATCTAGTTGAATTGTTGTAGCCAGCCATTTTGAAATCTAGTTTTTCTTTTTCTTATTCTTTTGTATCAATCTATAGTAACATGAGTTTTCCGCGTTAGATTTATGTGGAAGTAACTCAATGTTGTCTAGTACGTAATGACATTAATCATGACCTTACATATAAATTAAGTAACGTAAATTTGTTTAAAAACCTAAAGTAGCCCGGCAAGTCCTTTAACAGTACCTTGATATTTAAAGTTATCGTTCAAAAACATATTTTTTTAGCAACGTTAGAAAATGGTTTTGGTAAAACTTACCCATCATTTCACATATTATAATAATAATAGTTACAAGTATTCAAACTTCATGTATATTTTTAGTCATTGTGTGTTAGGTTGATTAGGTGGTTAATAATTGCTCAAAGTATCCAAGACGTAATGAATTTGAAATTGAACATCTTTTTTTATTTTTTCCAAAAATTAAATTAAATATATTTTTTACGAAACAAAACGTTTTATAAAAATATCATTTTTTTAATTTCTTTCCTATAATTTTTTATTATTTTTGGTATATAAAACTTTTACTATTTAAAAAAACTAATTTAATATTTTTCGTATTTTTAAAAAAAGCTTGGTGTATTAGAAAAAAATAATTTTGTAATGTTTCATTAGAAATAAACTAATAAAAAGATCTTTCTTAATTTTTTTAATCTAAAAACAATCAAATAATGTTATTAGTAATTAATGTAGTCATTTAATATGAGATGGAGGCGAAATTTTTTTAATAAAAATGATGTAATGTTGTCACGTGTCACCCCTAATTAGTTTTTCATTATAGTAGTAACATAAGATTTTCAAACACTTCAACAAAAAATTTTCTTTTAAAATATCTCTTTCATTAGACTATCCTAAAAAGTATTCTCACCCAATAGAATTGTCTTCGTGTCTAAAATTGACCCGCCTGAATATTTTTTTACAAACATGATTTGTCTACGTGTTCAAATACAGTTAATCAAACTTATTTAAATTTCAACCAAACCTATTTAAAGTTTGATCAAACGTGTTACAAATAAGTTCAATTGAACTTAAAAATGATCAAACGACCCTATTTAACGTTCAAATAATTCTATTTATGTTCGAACAACTCTATTTAAGGTTCAAACATCCCTATTGAAATTCTAATTAATCGATTTAAGGTTCAGATGACTTTATTTATGGTTAGGTTAGAAGGAGAGTATTTAAAGTAATGAATATTTGGGAATATGTCGGACAAAGAAACATTTTGAGGGACAAAAGTGTTCAAAATGATATTTTATGAATTTCCAATGTTTTTATCTGATATGTACGTAATATGAGAATTTATTTATCATATGTTTAAATACTTTGTTAAAAATTAATCAAACTATATTTAAAATAGTTGTATCTTTATGCAACAAATATATTTACTATAACTATACTATTCACAAAACTTGTAATTGTGATTGATTTAAACTTATTAACAACCATTCGTATGAAATTTCACATTTAGGTGTATCCCCCAAACACGCAACATATCTCAAAGTGCCGATAATGCTACATTCAGTGACCGTATAGGTGATGTGGGTTCAACTGTGGATGCAAGTTTTAGTTTTTTTGGAAGTTCAAAATCGCTTATTAAAAGTGGTTTCATTAAAATAGCTATAACTTGGGTTAAAATTCTCTGTTTTGGGCCCGGGACCAGTCAAAACGACCGCTGGACCGAGAAGCACGTTTTCACAAACTGTCGTATGCGGTTTGGGTCATCGTTTCAGCCCAAAATCGGCTTATTTTATGAGTTATTTCAATTTTCGTCTTATTTTTACATTTTGTTGGACTTTACATTTGCCCCAGTTTTTAACATGTTTGTGTTGTGTGGCCCATTCGACTTGGGTTTTGTTTCTTTACATACTTGTAAGGGATGAATGAAATATTATTGAAGTTCATGAAACAAATCTGTTTTTCTCTCTGTCACAGTATGTGTTAGTGTAAACCCTGGTTATCGGTATTCTTTGTGAATCAAGAATAGTTAAAAGAATTGTTCCTGTTATTCTCGTGAATCAACAGATTGAATTATTTATCTTTCTGTTTCCAAAAAATGACGCAACTTTAAACACAATGGCTCCACTTTCACTTATAAGTTGTCAATTGTATTTATACATACTTGCATATTGCTGAACAATCCATGTTAGATTGATTATCCATCATGGAAGCTTTGAGAAGTCTCTCCACTGTGTCTCCACCTTCACTTATCACCACTCACTTGTGTAAACCCATTTTCAGCCTTTCATTCACCAAGAAAAAACACAAATCACCCTTTATAACTAACCCAACCCAACTGTCAAAATCCAAGTTCACTACATTTACTGCCAAATCGCCATCTGTTTCAACCGAACCAACGCCGCCATCCGAAGAAGAAATCGATGAGAAATTCGATTGGTTTTCTCAGTGGTACGCGATCATGCCCGTGTGTGATTTGGACAAGAGGGCTCCCCTAGGGAAGAAGGTGATGGGTCTTGACGTTGTGGTGTGGTGGGATAAGAATGAGAATGAATGGAAGGTGTTCGACGATCGTTGTCCGCACAGATTGGCTCCGCTTTCTGAAGGAAGGATTGATCAATGGGGCAGGTTGCAGTGTGTGTATCATGGTTGGTGCTTTAGCGGCTCCGGCGACTGCAAACTAGTTCCTCAAGCTCCCCTTGATGGTCCTCCGGTAAGTTATATATAAAGATCACACACAATGAACTTTTGAACCACTTCATACATGATAATATTATGACTTTATAGGTTCATACGTTCCGCAATGCGTGTGTTGCTGTTTATCCAAGCACCGTGCAAAACGGGATTTTATGGTTTTGGCCCAACAGCGATCCACAATACAAAGATATCCTCACAAAGAAGAAACCACCATACATCCCTGAAATTGACGATCCTTCATTTAACATCCACATGTATAACAGAGATATACCATACGGGTACGAACAACTTTGTTTTTTTAGCTAAATCATCATAAGAATACTTGAGTTCTTGTTGATTACTAATGATTATAACAGGTATGAAGTACTGATTGAAAATCTCATGGACCCTTCTCATGTTCCATATGCACATCATGGGATAATGAGGATCGCACCAGAGCCCAGATAAGTATTAAGCAATCAAATAGTTCAAATATGCTTAAATTGTATAGATAATTACCACCTAACACTGCAAGTTTCCTGCACTGTTAAGGTTGATCGAGAAGGAGGTGAACCTATTGATCTAAGCGTAAAGAAGTTTGACAAAAATGGTTTTGTTGCATTTGAGCGGCTGGATCGTGATTGGATCTTTGTTTCTCCTTGTTTGCTACAAGGTATTCTCACAATCAAGGAAAGTTCAATGAATACAGAGGTATAAAGTTAGCTTTCAAAGCTATGGTGCTAAATGTATCATTTCGTGCGTTAGAGGGTCCAATATGACACATGAGTTTGAACATGACACTAAGATTTTATAGCCTTATAGGATTAGGACGAACACGCCGGCGAAACATCAAACGAATAATATTTTAAACCTTTATTATATCCCAGTGAGCTATGGTAATAATATACTAGTATTAGTATCGTGTAATATCATTCTTGATACCTTTGATTTTATTGAATCAGGAGGGAAGATTAGCACGAAAACCACCTCGAAAGGATCTTTTTATCTTTTTTTGTATCCCAGTAAGCCCAGGAAATAGCAGATTGATATCAGTTGCTGCTAGAAACTTTCCTCTTTGGATAGATCAATTTGTCCCCAGATGGATGCACCATATTGCAGTGAATTTGGTTATCGATTCGGATTTATATCTTCTTCGGGCTCAGGTAAGACTATCACAATCCTAATTTTTATTCAAACTGTTATTTCATATATATCTTTTTAATGATTTTACAACTTTTAGGAAGAGAAATTGTTGAAAGCAGGTTCTTCAAATTGGCAAAAAGCCTGCTTTGTGCCAACCAAAGCGGATACTATGGTGGTGATATATAGAAAGTGGCTAAAGAAATATGCGGGTGGTCAAATCTGCTGGGGAAACAACGTTAATATATCTCAATCATCCATCCCTCCTAGAGAACAACTCATGGACAGGTTATTTCTATAATTTTAACCACTTGTAGATTTATTTGATTATTAACTATTATGTTTGTTTATTTAGGTACTGGAGCCATGTGGTTAATTGCAGCACTTGCATTGGCGCATATAAAGCTCTTAATGCACTCCAAGTATCTCTTGAGGTGTTTTCTATTGCTTTAGTGGCTCTTATGGCTTCAACCAAACCGACGATGATATCAGTCGCCGCTAGAAATACATTCGCAGTTGCTGCAATCCTGTGCTTTGTGGGATCAAAATGGTTGTCACATTTCATTTACAAAAACTTCCATTTTCATGATTATAATCACGCCTTTAAATGAGTGTTTTCATGCATTTTTATTATTAACCTTGATAGCTCCATGATAACTCATTTACACACTATGTCAGTTGTAATCTCTTACTGTATTTTGAATGATATGACTCACTTTCCTTTAATTTATATACCTTGTTGATGGCTCCTTCCCCGACTATCATTGCTTATGGGAAAAATCTCCCGACCTTGGTTTTCCGTCGTCGCTGGCTGGAATCTGACCAGACTGCTCTATTAGTTCTACAAACATCATCATCCGAAAATGGCTATGTGGGTATTACTAGTGCTTTTCATTTCTCAACAGGAATTGTTGTGCCATGGAAATATAGTTATGCAAGTGCCTTTTATAGCCCATTATCAGCGTACCTTTTCCTCTTCTACTAAACAAACATGGTTTTGGAACTAAAAAGTATTTCAAAGGACCTTCTGGTTCTATTTCGCTCCATGGAGGACACGTTCGTCGACCATCCATTATCAATTAAATAGAAATTAAGGATAGTCAAATTTCACTTACCTCAGGCTTTTAGTGCCCAATACATATCATGTATGTTACTAATGCCTTACCAAACTGATATGTAGACTCTGAGGCCATTGCTCACATGACATCCACTTCCGTCAATCTTGACTCATCGACCACTTATAGGGGTATTGATCGTGTTGTCTTTGGAATGGTAAATCGATACCAATTTCTCTTGTTGGAAATTCTCCCATCAACAAATGATAACATACGCCTCTATGTGGCGCATTTTGAAATGGAGAAATAAGACTATTTTTGAGAACGGCGGAAAAAGTTCAGAATTGGTATTTGAGGAAATCATTGTATCAACCTATAATTGGTTAAAACATAGGGGTAAAGTGCCTTCTTTAACGTGAAACGGTTGGGTTGACTTCAATGTATCCACATTTATTATGAAATTTCCTCTTAGCTTCTTAATAAAATTGTTCTGTTGTTTAATAAAAAAAACAAAAAAACAAATTTTTTTCTTTATTGGATGTTCTTAAGGTTCCATATCTCACCAAGAGTTTGCTATCTATTAGTAAACTAACAAAGTATTCCTTGATTGATACTCTTTTCTCTAACACTTTTTTGACATTCAGGACCACAAAAGAAAGGGGGTTCTAGCATACTGAAACTCATGAACAAAAATGTGCTCAATCTTTTCTGTTACGATGATGTTTTAAAGTCAAGAAATGCAGAGAAACTCATAGTTCAACCCCGTTTGTTGAAGTAAATGTGGACAAAGGAATTTGTTCTATCGTATTTGCTACAGTGAGAAATGTTGGTTAACTTTGTTCTATTCGCATTTGCTACAGTGAAAAATGTTGGTTAACTTTGTTCTATTACATTTGCTACGGTGACAAATGTTGGTTAACTTTGTTCTGTTGCATTTGCTACAATGACAAATTATGGTTAACTTTGTTCTATCGCATTTACTACAGTGTACAAATAGTGACAATGTATTAAAACATGTGCATTTGTCACAGTACACAATTGCTGATGAACAAATCACATCCGCATTTGTAACAGTACTCAAATGCTGATAAACAAATCCCTTCAGCATTTTCTATAGTGAAAATAAAAAATTAACCTCATTTGTTTAGAAACTTGTAAAGTTTGTAAAACCTATTAACTTGACTATTTAAACAAACTTCAAAAGGTCATTTAATGCTTTTCAAATTTGAGAGATTTATAGTGCGATGAGCATTCATCACTGTTCTTCATCCATTATCATCACCATCATCATCACCATCATCATCACCATCATCATCACCTTCATCATCACCATCATCATCACCATCATCATCACCATCATCATCACCTTCATCATCACCATCACCATCATCATCACCATCATCATATATCTGTGTTTCTCGAGTTCATTCACCTTCATTACTCCTTATTTTCAATTTAAACAATAGTAGTATCAAAACAAGGTGATAATCAATATAATTCATAACCTAAAATGTTAGACTCGTGATGAACTAAGTACACTAGGTCAAGAAAGAATCATCAAAATTAACACAAAAATAAGGAATGATAGACATTTAGAGTGTAACGAACTTAGTAATTATGAATATAACAACAAACTAGTGATTTGCAAAAACCTAGTTCATCGCATGTCCAGGGTACAACATGAACCAAAAATGTTAAAAAAAACTCAGATTCTAAGTGTTAAAAGATGTTGAAACCTGAAAAGACCATCTCTACAAACATGAAAAACACAATAAAAGTGGTCATTCATCACAATATCAAGTTAGGTTAAATTCCTATAGAACAGTATTTATGAACACTCAATTTCAACCAACCAAAGTCAAATTGAGAAAATTCATCTTGATTTCAACTTTACAATCTGATTATTATTCAATGTTCTAATTCATGTGTATCTAATGTAGGGAACAATAACTAATCTCACGTGGAGCAAACTCCATAATGTCAACACTCAAGGGATGAAGTCAGTAGGCATGTAGACACTTTGACCATCCAAACCATTGCCATCGAATATCAATAAGAGTTGTTGGAAGAACAATTTGAAATAATCATAGATATGCAAAAACAGATAGAAACTCTAAACAAGAGAGTTTCTGAGTTGGAGCTTCTGATCATGTTTAAACAAAAAATAGAGAAAGAAAAGGATGATAAGGGTGACAAATATGATGTGGAAAATAAAAAAGATAGTGATAAGAATGTGGGTGAGGAAAGTTCTTCAGGAGAAAGTGATGCTGACTCTCTTCCTACCAAAAAGATGAAAACCATTGAGATTATGAAAAAAGTTGAATCTAGTGGAACAAAAAATGAAGAACAGAGTATGGATATGGTGGTATACACAAGCAAACAATATAAAGAATCCAAAGATGAAGAATCAGAATTCAGTAAAATGATCAAAGCTCTTGACAGCTTCACAGCATAGGAGTTCATTATTGATGATGAACTCTGCGATTTCGATGGAGATCAAAGACAACCTATTGAGCCTATTGTTGTGATCCCTCAATCTCCTGTATCTTTGGAAAGGGAGTTGAGATTGCAGATTGTACCGGCTATTACTTTAACTGATAAACAAAAGGATTATTAGAAGACTTTATGAAGAACAACAATAATAAGAAGAATAAATAAAGAAAACAAGTTTGTTGGACCAAAAGAACCAATGAGCCAAGATCAGAAAACCTCTAAGTCCCACATGATATCACAACTGCTGAAGGCTTCATCAGCAGTTCGACAAGTGTTGAAGACTTCAACAGCTGAAGATCAAGTACTGAAGACTTCAAAAGCTGAAGACTAAAGTGCTGAAGTCCAACAGCTGAAGAACACAAGTGCTGAAGCTGAAGACCAAAGTACTGAAGGTCAACAGCTGAAGAATACAAGTGCTGAAGCTGAGGACCAAAGTACTGAAGTTCAATAGCTGAAGAGTCCACAAGTGCTGAAGATCAACAACTGATGTACAAAGTCTGAAGACAAAGACTGAAGACATCAGCTGATGACATCTACTGAAGTCATCAGCTGATGAAACGTCTGAAGTTCAAGTCTGAAGTCCAAGTGCTGAATTTTCAGTAGTTTGTCACAACAGCTGAAGAGTACTTCTTCAGTAGTTGTGCTTATCAGTAGTTTTATGTTTTTACTTTCAGTAGTTTTATAAAATGACTGAAGCGCTTGTTCTTCAGTCGTTGTAGTTTCAGTAGTTTCTTATCAGTAGTTTTGTAATAAGTAAACACTTAGCTTCTTGTAAGAAGATGTCCGCTGCTTGACATCTTCAGTAGTTTTAGTGTTTCAATAGTTTGTTAAATAACAGTTAGATGTCACTATCATGTGACATCAGCCTACGTCATCTTTCCTTATATCAGGAAGAATGACCTAAATTGTAATTTTTCGAAAGCCATGCTAAAGCGTGTGATTGAATGAAATATTCCTTTTGCAGAAACTTTCTCTCTCTATAACTAATTCTGTTCATTGCTATATCTTTGGTATTCTTGCTCGAATTGTGCTAGTTGGTACTCTATTCCGCTGCTGAAATCATTCGAATCGATCAAACTAGATGCTGAGATCCTATCAAAGTTGAATCCGAAATCAAAGCTGCTGAAACAAAAAGAAAAGAAGCTGATTAGTAGAATCTTCTTCTGGTCCTATTCTGCAATTGTACATCAGAAAGAGAAAGTATTTGACAGAAAAAGAAAAAGGAAAAGAGCAATTGATGAAAAAGAATCAATGATTAAGAAATCAAAGGATGATCCTTAAAGCCTAGCAGCTATTGCTGAATTTCTTGAAGAACATGAGAAGGCTGAGGAACAATTAAACAAAATATCTGAGTTTGTAGAATTAGAAGAATGAGAGATTGAAGGAGGCTATGTGGTTGATGAACCAATAGCAAAAAAAAAAGTCTTGAGAAGGCTGAAACTTCAGTTCAAGAGATGGTTGAGAAAGCTCAAACTAATGATTTGATGGTCAAGGCAATGTTTCTTATCAATCATAGTTATAATGCTGATGAAGTATTCGAGATGACTTATGAGGGAATGGCTGAAAAAGAAGAAAAACTAAACAAGCTATTGGATCCCTCTTATGTGACTAAGTATGAAAAGACTCAAACAACCAAGTCACCTATGGTTCCCTCTATCTCCAAAACCAAATAGACTGAAGCTCCACAATCCTTATATCCTGATCCCTACACCATGACTGACAACGAGATGAAGGATTATCTATCTAAGCAAGGCTACACTAAAAGGAAGTTGGGAAATATGAAAACTAACTCTCTGAGGGCTGCAATGTTGAAATTCATCAATGAAAAGAAGGAAAGACTAAGAAAGCTTGAAGAATAGATAGTGAGTAAGAAACCAAAATCAAGGGTTTCAGCCCAAGACATCCAACTATCCCACAAAGATTATGACTCTCTGGCACCTGTACTTTATAGGAACCCTGAGTGGTTTGTAGAGCCTTCATAATTAAAGCTTTAAGGACTCACCACTACAGAGATGATAAAAGGTGTATCAACTCCCTAGGGCAAAGTTGATCAGAAAATCATTGCCTTGAAGTATGATAGTGACTGGAACATGCTTATGATCAAGAGAATATCATGGCTAGTTTAGTTCTTTAAAGAGTACACTCCTCTAGTGAACTACCTGCAAATACATGACTTCAAGGAACCAGCTAACTTGGAACTAATCAACAATAAAACTATGTTTAGAGGGTATGAGTTTGAAGAGATTTTGAAGATGTTTAAGAGGGCTGACAACTTCAAATCATTAAAAGCAGTCTGTTTGAGGAAAGGCAGATCATTTAAAAACCCTCTAGGGAAGAAGAAAAAGACAAAAGAGGCTGAAGATGTAGTGTTCCCTAAGCTGAAGGTGAAGCCTACAAAATCTCTCAAAAGGAAGATGGTGGTAGGTACTCACACTTCCAAACCAATCTCTAACGTCTTCTATGATGAGAAGATTTATGAGTGGTGATTGAAAGGTGGTGGGGAGGAAAAGAGAGTGTTAATATCAGACTGTTCAGTGGATATGAGGTGAGGTTACTAGATTAATCCTACATCCATTACATCTACACAAGGCACTTAAAAGAAATGAGCAACAAGCTTGGAGAAGCTGATATGCACTTCTTCCTTAAGTGCGTCAAAATCCTAAAGATGGCCTATGACAAAAATAATAGCCAAAAGGGAGAAAAGAAAGAAGAAGACTCCCTTGTAGTTGGGTAACATTGTGAAGTTGGAGGTTGATGTGGAAGGAGCTCTCTTGATTCATATAGATGGGTTGTCCACTGTGTCCATATGGGAACCCATTTCTTTGAAGAAGATGTCTACTGAAGCCATCTACGCAATGAGTCAGATGAAGATCCATGTGCTAAACGACAATATGTCTAAAGCCAATGATTTTATCCATATGATCAAGGCTATACTGGATCCTTCTTTGACAGAACCAATGATTCCTCCTCTTGCTACTGAAGACCAAGCAGAAGCTTCACAACCTCATCCACTATCAAACCCTTAAAGTACCTATGTTGTATAATCCTTAGGGGGAGTATTGTTGGACCCTGAAAGCATCATACATGTCAATTAAAGTGGTGGTTGATGGTTGTTCTTCTAGAATTCTCCCTAAGTCCAAGAAGGAATGCAGATGAAGAATCTGCACATAAGAAGAAGATAAGTGTTGGATATCCGCATTTGTCTATGCGGATGACCATGGAACAAATGCTGACAAGTAATTGTTCTTCCACATTAACAAATGCAGACAACCGAACAAATGCCGCCAAGTATTTGTACATCCGTATTTACTAATGCGGATGTTTTAGCAACAAATGCGCCTAAGTGTTTGTCCATCCGCATTTCTTAATGCTAATGACCAAACACCAATGCGATAGAAGAAAAATAAATGCTGATGAAGATTAACACATCCGCATTAGTTAATGTAGATGAATGGAAGATAATGCCGATGAATACTTTTGTACATAGACTAGTTTCCTTATGTATAGTACAGGGGTAGTTTAGTCTTTTTGTAAAAGGCATTTTGTTTGCCAATAAATAGAATAGAAAACCCTACTTTCGAAATGACTTGACAACTAGCATTCAATGATCTGTGTTTATATCCTTATGCAATATAACCACCGACTCAATCATCATATTCGGTCCTAGTTGATTCTCATCAACTATGAATATCATTCTCACATTCAGTCAACTCATACACTCACCTCACTCAAATTGGCACTCAACCAAAAATCATATGAAGGTGAAATGGGGACAATTTCCAAAGCACTTATCATCATCCCTAAAAATTTCAGATCTTGGAGTCGACATATTGAAGGCTTCGTTAGGTACCAAGACAACATGATGTAGAAGTATATCACCAATGGCCCTTACAAGCCAAAGGTCACAACACCGTCTAGGAATGGTTCTATGATAGAGAAGGCTATTGAAGACTATTCTATTGAAGAGATTGAGATTGATAGGAAAGCAATGATTGTTCTTATGACTGCCATACCCAACTCTATCATGTTGGGTTTCGAGCATTGCTAGTCAGCCAAAGAACTCTTTAATGCTTTGTCTCATATGTACGCTAGCTCAAATGACTCCAAGAAAGATACCCTGAAGCAAAAAATTGAAAACATCACTTATATTGCTGGAGAGACCCTCAACCAACAATACTTCACGTACATGGATTTTATTTCATCACTTTAGTATGTGGGAGTGACTCTTGAGATGCAAAATCTCTTGAAAAAGTTCATGAGTGCAATTCCAAATGAGTAGACTTTCTACTGTGTCACTATGAAGAGGACAAAGAACTTAAACTCTCTCACTATGAATGAACTATATGGCATCCTTGATGGATATCATATAGAGATGGAAAACAAAAGAGGCCACTAGATGAGAAGACCCTCAAGCCTTCCTGATAGCAACACTCTAATGGTTACTAAGGGCTCAAGACCCCCAACCTTAGCAGTACCTGACTTGCTCCCAGCAACTATCCTATTCTTCTAGGCATTCTAGTGACTTTCAATTTTGCTTTGATTATCTAGAATGTTTCAGCCTAGATGATGTTGAGTACATGGCTATTGTCCAACATATGGCTCCACTAACTTATTAAGCAAAGAAGTTCTTTAAGAGAACTTGAAGGCAATTTCCCTAAAACCCAACTAGCAACAGATTCGGGTTTGATAAGACCATGATCGAGTGTTACAACTGTAACCAGCTAGGTTACTTTTCAATGGAATGCAAGGCTCCCAAATCCAATATAGGAACAACTCAAGCCTCCACACATCCTGCCACACCTAAAGCCACTGGAAAGTCAACTGAACAACACGCTGTTACCATTGCACAAGAAATTGACCAGAGCTTCATGGTGAAGGATGTGACTTCTGCTCAAGCATTGATGGCTGGAAGATGGCAACAAGGTATTTGAACACCTTTGTACTCCAGCATGCATTGTTAAAGTTAAAATATATCATGACTATAATATGGAAATTAAATCTAATATTGAGTCTTTGAATATCCTTAAGAGTGATTTTAAAAGCGTTGAATCTAGCTACAAAAGAAAATTGAAGAGTTAGAGAAAACCATGTCCTTTTTAAAACATGAACATACCAACTATAGGACTCAAATCAATGATTTAATCTTCAAATTGACGGAGGCTAAAGGCCAGGACGCATGCTATTTCTGAGCAAAACTTCCAAGCCATTGTTGCATCATCCTCCTAATACAAAATCGGTTATCAAAACAAAGGTGGGTTGGGAACCAATGAAATAGCTCTAGCACATGCTTATGAGTCCATAAGACAAGCAAGATGCAGGACTAAAGAGCAAGAGATTCCAATTGTTAACCCACCACCCCATTAGTTGAAGAATGATGCAGCTATGGAGACCATCACAGGGAAGGACCAGCTAAGTCAATCTATTCCCACCAGTGATGATCATCCCCTAGCCACCAAAGGCAGAAGAAACAAGGCTATCGCAATCACAAAAATTGCCAAGAAAGTGGCTGAGTCCAAGCTGAAGATAGACCCAAAGCAAAAGGGTGTGTTCATTTTAGCCAGATCCTAGGTGGTTGGAAACTCTGATCTTGGTATGGAGTGTAGTACCAACACTCTTGTCCTGCTAAAGGATCAGAAGTTAACATCGAAGACTGTTGATGAAGATAAGAAGTGTAAGAAAGAACAGTCTTCACATCCCATTGTTACTACAATCCTGCAAGCACATATTATGCAAATAATATTAAGAAAGAAGGAGTCAAAGAAGGTTTCAAATTTGGACCTAATCATATGGTTCAAGTGATAAGGAAAGGAAAGCTTGTTTCTGAAGCAAAGTTGCTTTCGGAAGAAACTTATTCTTCCAAAAGTAAAATAGCTTTGGAAGATAAGGCAAAAAAATTCAAAAGAACAAAAGAGTTCCTTTGAAACATTCCGAAAAGAAGACTGCTTTGGATGAAAAGGTGAGAAAATCTTATTCCAAGAAGAAAGAAGCATCGGAAGTAGGCCATGTTGCCCAAGCTTGATCAAACTCATTTACACTTATCAGCCAAGGGATGGAATGAAAGATCAAACAAGATGCTGCAACCCAAACCTCTTATTCACAAACACCTATTGAACCCTCATCATGCAAACGCTTTGGTTCAATTATCTCATCATCATTGGAAGAGCCCAGGAACAACAAGGCTTGGGTTTCTAATAATAACTAACTTTTTCACCTTATGTGCAGGGACATCCATATAACAAGACTAACAATATGTGGATTGTATATAGTTTATGCTCCAGGCATATGACTAGGAATAAATCTCTTCTTTAACAATTTCAACATTTTGATGGAGGTCTTGTTCAGTTTGGAGGTGAGGGCAGAGGATACATTTCTGGCAGAGGAAGTGTATCCAATGGCAAGTTAAAGGTTGACAAAGTAAACTTTGTCAAACAGCTTGAACACAATCTTTAAAGTGTTTCTCAATTCTACGACCAAAAGCACCAAATGCTTTTCACATAACATGAGTGTATTATCCTCAAACCTGGGATGATAATTCCTCACAAATTGGTGCTTCTTAGATCTCCCCAGAAATGGGATATGTATAAGATGGATATGAACAATGCTTCCCCATTAGTGAAGTATCATGATTTCTTTCAAAGATGACGGTGATGAGTCAACTCTGTGACATAAACGAATGTTTCATGTTAATTTAAAAACCATGAATAATTGGTTACAAATAACTTGGTACAAGGTGTGCCTAAAAAGGAATTTTTCTGCAAAGATAACTGTGTTGCATGCTAGATTGGAAAAGAAAATAGAGCATCTTATAAATCCAAAGAAGTTAACTCTATGACCACTCCATTACACTTATTGCACATGGATCTATTTGGCCCCACAAGTATGATGAGCCTTAGAAGGAAATCATATCGCCTCGTGATTATTGATGATTTTACTAGATTCACATAGGTATTCTTTTTAAGAACTAAAGATGAAACTGTTGAAAAACATTAAAATCTTTTATTCTTAAAACAGAAAATCAAATTGATCACAAGGGTAAGATTATTAGAAGTGATCATGGGATTAAGTTTAAGAATCAAGTTCTAGACTCATTCTGTAACTCAAAAGGGATTACCAGACAATATAGTGCTCCTAGAACTCCTCAACAAAATGGTGTTAAAGAGAGGAGAAATAGGACACTATTAAGGCTACTCGAACCACGTTAGCTGATTCAATTCCGCCTCTAAAATTCTGGACAGAGGCAGTTAACACTTCATCATGTGCATAATAGGGTTCTTGTAGTTAAGCCACATAGAAAAACCTCTTATGAGCTATGGAATAAGAGGGCATCTTTTATCGGCTTTCAAGGTCCATTAGCAGCAGGTGTACCATACTCAACACAAAGGACAATATGGCAAAATTTGTTGAAAAGTCAGATAATGTTATCTTTTTTGGATATTCCTCCAACTCTATTGCCTATAGAGTTTACAACATTAAAAACAACAATTGAGGAATCATCCAACATAGTTGTTAATGAGCACACTCCTTGTGTTAGGAGGAATGGACCTGATCATATATTTGAATTAGAATTGTTTTCAAACTATTCTAAAACTTCTTGTGAGAATGTTTTAGCTGGAATAGGTACTTAAAGTGATTCCGAGAATGACCAACTATTAGAGTTACCCAGACCTCTTCCAAGTTCTCCAAGAGATGATGATAATCAAGCTCCCATAATTAAAAGATCTGACAATATAACTATCTCAAGAACCCGTGGAGCTTCAACATGTTGTCAACAAAGTGACCCTCAAAACTCATCCAGTGATAATGCATAAGACCAAGTTGATGGAAGCATCATTTTGAAGGAACAAGCAACTGTAAATGCTGCTCCACAGCCAATTGATTCTGATGTTGTCTCTCCTTCATTCAACCAGTCCTCACTGAATGAATGTGAGACATTAACTGAACCTAGTGTTCAAAACCCTGAGCAAAACTTTTCTAATTTGGATCTATCCACGCAACTAGATGTAATTCCTAGGCTTAGGATTCACAACACTCACCCAGCTAAGAGCATCATTGGATATGATTCTAAAAGCGTGAGAGCAAGGGGACAAACTCCCAATGGAAATGTCTTCTTGTACTCACATTTCTTATCATGAAAGGAGCCAAAGAAGGTAGAATAAGCCTTGAAAGATAGTAGTTGGATTGAATTAATGCAAAAGGAATTGCTTCAATTCAAGAGACAAAAGATTTGGAACTTATGTCCATTACCATCTAGTCAAGTACCCATTGGAACAAAGTGGGTATTCATGAACCAAAGAGATAATAAATGCTTGATTTTCAAGAACAAGGCAAGATTACTAGTTCAAGGATACATACAAGAGGAGGGAATTGATTATACTAACGTCTTTGCACCTATTGCAAGACTTGAGTCAATGAGGATCTTTGTTGCTTATGTTGCATCCAAGAACTTTACAGTCTACCAACTCGATGTCAAGTGTGCATTTCTATATGAGGATATAGACAAGGAAGTCCATATGTGCCAGCCTCTAGGATTTATAGACGCACAACACCCCCACTATGTGTGCAAATTGGATAAAGCTCTATATGCACTGCACCAGGCACCTAGGATGTGGTATGAGACTGTCTTAATATCTCCTAAAGAATGGTTACACCAGAGGTACCATTGATAAGACTTTATTCATAAGAAAGTTCGAAAAATATATTTTTCTTGTACAAGCCTATGTTGATAACATCATATTTAGTTCCTCAAATAATCAAATGTGCAAAGACTTTGAGAGCATTATGAAGAAGAAGTTTGGAATGAGCTCCATAGGAAAAATGGACTTTTTCCTTGGAATTCAGGTAAAGCAAATAAGAGAAGGGTTATTTATCAATAAATCTAAGCATGTTAAAGACATCTTAGAAAGATTTGATATGAAAGATTATAAGCTAGCAAAGACTTCTATACCCAGAAATCACAATCTTTGTCTTGACTCTAAGGGGGAAGATACTAATCAACATTAATATAGGGAAATTATTGAATCTCTGATGTCTCTCACAACAAGTAGACTTGATATCATGTTTGCGACTTGCATTTGTGTAAGATATGAGACTGCTCCAAAGATGTCTTACCTAGTTGCTACCAAAAGAATCCTTAGATACCTCAAAAGAGCACCTAAACTAGGTCACTGGTATCCAAGGAACAACAACTTCAATCTCTATGGCTACATTGATAGTGGCTTTGGTGGCTGTAACATCAAGAAGCAATCTTGTGTCTCAACATCAATTTCTAAAGCTGAATACATTGTTGCTGCTAGTTGATGTGCTTAGCTGCTATGGATGCAAAATCAAATGCTAGATTATGGATTCAAATTCATGGAATCCAATCCATATTGATAACAAGAGTGTAATTTCTAATACTGAAAATCCGGTTAAGCACTCCAAGACAAAGCATATTGATATCAGGTATCATTTCATTAGAAATGTTCATGAGAAAAACATGATTAAACTAGTCAAAGTTGACTCAAATGAACAATATGCTGACTTGTTAACCAAGGTTTTTGATGAACAAAGATTTTAATATTTTATTACAACTATTAGGATGATAAACATTTATCAGTCTATCTCATTTGAAGAACTTTTTCAGATTGTGTCTTGTCTTTGTTACTATAATCTAAGCCCTATTACAAAAGTGGTTTTCTTCAAATTGGCTAAGAATGAGTTCTACGAAAGAGAAATTAACTCTCAGAAGATGACTGATGTATCTTCCAAGGGAAAATTTCTCCTAGTTAATCTTATCTTCTGAAGAGTTTTTAGCCTCAGAAGAATATTTGGTGTTATATCAAATCTTTTTGAAGCTTGAATAAATTTCTCTTAGGATACAATTTACCTTCAGAAGAAGACTACTTTCGGAAGAGCATTTAAACTCGGAAGAAAGCTTTACTGTGTAACGAAAATCTTTTGGGCCCTAATCTGTAAAAGGTAAATATTTTATTAATAATGTCAGAATATTTAATAGTTTTAACCTTACCGCCATTGTCACATCATACACAAACTATTGTTTCACCTTATCCATCTGTCATTTCACCCATTTAAATACTTCCAACCTCTCCTCATAATATTTTTACCACTTTTGTTGGAGCATATATAGTCATATATAGTGTGTCCGTCGCTTTTCGAATAGTCTAGGCCTAATGTTATACACCTAATATGTTGTAAACACATGAAACTGGGTCATTCGCAGGAGCATATGCGAATGAGACTCAGTTGTATGACTGAGTCATGCTAATGGACCAGCCGTGCGACTGAGAGATGCGATTGGGACATTCGTAAGACTGAACCATAAGTATGGTCCAGTCGTACGATTGAACCATACGCATGGTCCAGTCGTACGATTGAACCATACGCATGGTCTAGTCGTACGATTGAACCATACGCATGGTCCAGTCGTACGATTGGCCATACGCATGGTCCAATCGCACAAATGGGCCCAATCGCATCTAATATGGGCCGAGGCCTATATATACCAGTTTCAATGTGTAGAGAGGGTGGGGATTCTCTAAGGGTTTGAGAGGAAGTCTGCCCGGAGCCTAGGGCTTCCGGATGAAAGGGGAGATCATGCGCGATCTTCCCCTTGCCAAGAGTCTTGATTCTTATGTTGTAACGAGCTTGTAATCGTTAGGTTTTATCAATGAAACCATTCAATTATACTTTGTATTATTGTTTGACTTTTGGTTTGTGCTATTGTTTATCCTTCCGTCAAGAACATGCTCGGATGTTTATCGATCCGGGAAAACCGACTTCACAATTGGTATCAGGATCGGTTACTGCTGGAATGATCTAACAATCATTCTAGCAACCCGAGCTCTTGATTTCTGGATCAAAGTTCAGATCTTGACGTTAAACCCACTTCGTGTTCTTCATGTTTTGCTCAGATCGTGTTACATGTGGTGTTTCTATGTTAAAATTGCACTCGAAACCACGTTCCCATCACCCCTTCAAATATGATGATGTCTATTTTGTTTCGGTTCATGTTAATTCGTCAGATTAGGGTTTTGGGCAGCCCTGGTGGCTGCAGATCTGAAAATCTACATGCAGACCCGTTCATGCGACTGGGCCATGCGATTGGAGCATTCGTACGACTGGACCATGCAATTGGACCATTCGTGCGACTAGACCTGTCTTATGTTTAGTCGTGCGACTAGACCAGTCGTATGTTCAATCGCGCGAATGAGCCATCCGCATTGACTCATCCGTATTTGTTCCAGACCAAAAAAAAAGTCTGGAACAGCTTCTTGCATAAATTTGAGGATGAGCAAAGCATATTCACCCTGAGTTTCTTTTGTCAAATAAGTTCGATGTGTACCCCATTATTCGTCGGACTTCCAGAACAGGTGAATGTAATTGGAACACGAAAGAGAGAAGAGAAGATGTCAGCAGTTGGTGCTGATTTTGTGGGGTAGTCAGGAGCATCTGACTACTTATGGGCCAATCAAGTTATATTTATCCGCACAGAAAGGATTCTGCTTCTTGGGGGAATCCATGTATAGAGAAAGTGAAGACGCAATCAGAAAGTGATGATGTGAACTGGTTTTTGATGATGAATCTACGTGCATGCTGATTTGGTTGATATTGTCAGCTGTGGATTGGAACCTTCAACCTTTTGCCCAATACACCGTGTGAAGACGCAAGGAGAGCACAATGTCTATATATTGGGATATGCTGAATGTGAGGGGGAATTTCTGCAGGTGGTGATGTTAATCAGGTTAGCCTGTGTGAAGATTGAAGCAATGGAAAACTGTTCATATCATTATCTGGAAAAATCAGTCATATGGGGAATCTTGCTGCTATGATGGTGTTCTGCAAAGTAAACGAAAGCTATTGTGCCTAAATTCATTTTCAGGGATGTGGTAGTAACCTGACGGATTGGCAACGTTGGCTAATATGGTTTTCGTTTGATTCTATTGGCAACCAGAGCAAAGATTGACTGAAGATTGTAAGAGGTGTTATCTACTATTTGCAAGCAACATCCAAGGGGAATTTGTTGGAGCATATATAGTCATATATAGTGTGTCTGTCGCTTGTCGAATAGTCTAGGCTTAATGTTATACACCTGATATGTTGTAAACACATGAAACTGGGTCATTCGTAGGAGCATATGCGAATGAGACTCAGTCGTACGACTGAGTCATGCTAATGGACCAGCCGTGCGACTGAGAGATGCGATTGGGACATTCATAAGATTGAACCATAAGTATGGTCCAGTCGTACGATTGAACCATACACATGGTCTAGTCGTACGATTGAACCATACACATGGTCCAATCGCACAAATGGGCCCAGTCGCATCTAATATGGGCCGAGGCCTATATATACCAGTTTTAATGTGTAGAGAGGGTGGGGATTCTCTAAGGGTTTGAGAAGAAGTCTGCCTGGAGCCTAGGGCTGCCGAATGAGAGGGGAGATCATGCTCGATCTTCCCCTTGCCAAGAGTCTTAATTCTTATGTTGTAACGAGCTTATAATCGTTAGGTTTTATCAATGAAACCATTCAATTATACTTCGTATTATTGTTTGACTTTTGGTTTGTGCTATTGTTTATCCTTCCGTCAAGATCATGCTCGGATGTTTATCGATCCGGAAAAACCGACTTCACAACTTTCACAGCCCTAAGTTTCCTTTGTCTTCAGTTTTACTCCTAAATCAAACTTCACTTCCTCTGTAACTTTCCAACAATAGTACTAAACCCTCAACACAACCAAGTCGCACTCCTTGAATCTTCCAAGGATGTTGACTTCCTTGAAATCATCCAATTCCTAACCTAGTCCACCTACTTTACAACCCTAACAGTTAACCCCACAGTTTACTCAAACCATATGGCAGAGTTTTGGGGAAATTTCCAAATAGACACTATAAATAGTGTTTGGGTTATTAGATCAAGAGTTTGCAGCCAAGAATTGGTCTTATCCAAACAAACCATCAGGGAGCACCTAGAGCTCCATGATGAGGGCTCTTTTATTGAATTCCCTAAACCAGACTTAGAAGACACATATACCCAAATGGGATATGGTGAAAACATGAGCAGGTGAACTGTCTACAAGTTCAACTTCTCCAACAATTAGAAGTTCCTGCTTCACATTGTTCTTCATTGCTTGTTAAACAAGTCTGGGGGATGGGATCAGGTAACACCCAGTTATTTTAAAGTCAATGAAAGAATGAATAAAGTGAAAGAAAAGAAGGAAAAGAAATAAAACCCCTGTCTAGGGGTAAACAGTGTCCAAAAGGACAAAATGTTTGAAAAGTGGGTGTAAAAGGTGGTATGGCCGCCCATATGTCACGTACATCACTGATCTTCGAGTTTTAGAGAGAGAGAGTAGCTGGGAGCAGCAAATTTTCGGTTTTGAAGGAAGAACTAGAAATAATTCGAAATCAAGGTAAGAATTCATGTTTTTATGGTGTTCTTAATCGGTTATGTCCTCGGGTCTATGCTTATGTGCGTTTATATGTGTTCGGGTATGTTTTAGTGGGTTGTAGGCGGTTGAATTCAATTTGCAAACGAGTTCGGAATAATGCCATACTCAAGAGCTGCAAAGGTGAGTTCTAGGACCCCTCTTTTACCTATTTTAACTAATTTTGGGGCTGGAAATGCATGAATGTATGTTTTCATTAAACTGGGTTTCGGACCTGTATGTTTTATTTGGTATATGTTGAATGTATGATGTGATGTATGATTTTGTTCATGCTTGATGATGCATGATGATGTTTCTAAGACTTAGGATGTATGATGTAAGCTTAGAACATGATGAATGGTGAGTTGAGATGGAAATCTGATATTTAAGACGCATGTGTTAAGTTCTAAAATCTGCATAAGTGTTAAAAAGTCAATACGGATGAGTAATGGGAAGAAATGCGGATGAACAGTTAATACGGATGAGTATTAACTGCTAAGTAAGTAAATACGAATGAACAGTTAATGTGGATGAGGTCAATGCGGATGAGCATTGACTAAGTATGGAAATGTGGATGAAGTAAGTCAATGCGAATGAAGTAAGTCAATGCGGATGAAGTAAGTCAATGCGGATGAAGTAAGTCAATGCGGATGGGGTAAGTGAATGCGGATGAAAATCAATGCGGATGAACATTGACTAAGTTTGTGAAATGCGGATGAATATTGACTAAGTAAGGGGAAATGCGGATGAAGTAAGACCAATGCGGATGAACTATGGTAAATGCGAATGAACTATAGTAAATGCGGATGAACACTTAGATTTTTTCTGACTTTCTAAGAAAAAGACGAATGTAGGCTTTGACTTGAGATGTTCCCGGGGATTTATGTAAGTTGACTTTTGAGATCATAGATGTTAAGAGGGGTATGTAGTGATGTGTGTTTGATGCATAGGCATGATGATGATGTACGAGGTTGCATGATTATGCATGTTGTGTATGTATGATGTTGCCCTAAATGATGATGATGTTTGTGTATGTTATGTTCCTTATTATGATGTATGTTTATCTTTCTTATGGCTTTACGTGTCATGTTAATGAATGCAATGAAGTATTATGTAATGTAAAGTGAAATATAAAGAAAAGAGGAACATGAAGTAAGCATGCATGCATTAATGAAAGATAAAAGTAAAGATAGTCTTGCAAGCATAGTATGTCGGGACACGCCATTAATGGTGTTAGCCCAACGGTGTGCGGGTTCGCTACCCCGGGAGGATGCACATTGGGGTCTTTCTTTGTGATTGACCATTTGTATAGCTCCATTGCTGCATGCCCTAGGTACTATGACCAGAGGTGTGAGCACTGTTATAGCTGGCCTATGATAGACCTAGGTCCAGTACCAGGAATAGCTGGGCATTGCACATAGCGGTGGTATACCTAAACTCTACCCTAGGTGCTGTGATTAGAGGTGCGAGCACCGTTATAGCTGGTCTTTGATAGACCTAGGTCCAACACCGGGAATAGCTAGGTAAAGTTTATGGTTGAGAAGAGTAAAGATATAATTATGAACAAACGATGCAGATAATAATGATATTATCTATGTGTACGTATGATGTGTGATCACACGTTAAAGAAATGAACGGTTTAATGAAATAAAAGCATGTTTTATTTATAAAAACTAGAACTCACTCAGCAACGCTGACTTTTATGTATTTTCCAGTTGGCAGGTGATTGTTGCTGAGGATGGCACGGGGCAGCTACTTGACATTTTTGGATGGCATCCATTTGTATAACAATGATGTTTTTGTGATGTAATGCAAATCATGATATTTTGTAACAGCTAACTACATTGTATTATTTTGCAAAAGCTGTCATTAATATATGAAATGGTTTTAAATTATTCCGCTGCGATGTTTCTCATTGATGTAAATGTATATTTTATGTTTTATGTGCGATGATTGTCCAACTGTGAGCGTCCCGGGATCAGGGCCTTACACATCAAATTCCCTATGATTTAGCATGCCTTGTTCACAAGTTGGTAAAGGGTCTTAGATTTAACTGCTCAAGATTTATGTTGAACAACCTCAGGGGAAACCTTCAAAGGGAAACATTCTACATGTATCCTAGGTTTATTCAGCACATCATCAACTGTGAGCTGGATCAAAGTAAGCTTGTGTGTGTAGCTGCTCTTCCAATCCCTCACATGAGGCAGACCATATTCAAGGTGTTGAAAAGGGTGTCCACCAACTTTTCTGGAATACATACTGCTCTTCTTCAAGGTATGACTGAGCCAATGGCTCTTGGTGACATCCCTGTTAACCCCACAGGTGGTGAACCTACACCAACAATAACCAACTCAATGCCAAATCTTCCTTCTCACCCCATCAAACTTACATATTAGAGACGCTCCAAGCGAACCCTTGTTAAACCTCCTTCTAATAAACAAGTTCCCCTGTTCAATCTAAAAAGGCTAGAGTGGAAACATAGGCTACCACTCAGTCTACGGTCCCACCATTCTTCACATTTGACTTCAATATGGGTATTGAGTCTCCTCAGTCTTAATCTCATGAGCCCCAAACCCAGACTATAAGCCCTCTGGGAGAGTTATTATACTCCCCCGAGCAACCAAAAAGGGATAACTCACTCAAAGGCTCAATGTCATTAGATATTGATCAAGCTCCTGGGTCACTAGGCATAACTTCCATATCCTTCACTGACCTTCTAATAGATACTGATGAAAAATTCATGTCTCTTCAAGGCCATTATGTTGATCCACAACACCTATCTAAAGATCAACTAAGCCGAAAGAGATATATGATTTCTAGCCCTCATCGGTATACCCAAACTGAGGTGAGTTCCACTAGTGTGAAGGGGACTCATGTAGATTTATTTGCCACTACTAAATGTGTCTCAATGGGTACTCAAGATAGTGGTAACATATCTTAGACTAAATCTATAGCAACCCTGCCTTTTGATGACTCTGAATGAGACATCATTAAGCAAAGGAAACTAAAGCGCTAAGAAATGACAACTGGTGGTGAGGATGAACATACTAGGTATGTTGCCTCATCTCCCTGTGATTCTTCTATAGAATATGATGGGAGTTTTCAACTCACCATAAAAGAACTACTTTCTAAAGTCTCAAACCTTGAATCCAGGGTTAAGACTTTAAAGGATAGGTCTGCCACTCAGTAACCGAAGATTGAAAATCTCAAGGCTCAACTAGTTGAGAAACAGAGTAAGAGATCTTTTAGTCATGTACCAATACAAGTCTCTCTAACATCCTCCTCCAACTCATCAAGATCTCAAGATGATGCTACCAAAAAGAGAGAGAATATTAGAAGAGAAACAAATATGGAGCAACCAAGCTTAGCCCTTTCTACATTATCTTCAAGATATTCTACTCAACAATCAACTACTTTCCCTAAGCCTCCTACTATCATCCTTCAAGTGGACCCAAGGATGCTCATTGATTTGAATAGGTTCTTAACCATGTCCATATTGAGCAGCTAAGTCCAGATGTTGCTTTGGCATACTTTTGAGCTGAATAGCTTTAAAAGTGAAATGCACCATCTACCATTGTCTAGGGAGTTGATCAACTAAGGTCCATATTGAACCTAAGATTGAATTCTAAAGGGTTATGGAGACCAATGGTCCAGCAACTGAAACAGTTGGATAGATAGTGAAATGCCACAAACTAACGAAGTTGAAGTTAAAGTTGCGGAATAACTATTCCAAACTTCCGAAGCTGAGATGTAAGTTGCGAAAGGGCCATATTCTCTGTTTGATGATTTAATTATCATAGATGCAATCCTTAAACTAGCATTGGATGTAAATAGTAAAGACTTTCTCAAAACCCCTCACTCAAACACCATCATCATCACAAACTCATATCACCACCCATTAACCTAAATCCTCTACACAAGAACTTCCAAAGTCACAAGCTTCTGAAGACATAAAGGGTAAAAGGAAGTTCACTGTGGAAGAACTACTAAACGAGGAAAGGTTAGAGAAGTTTAGAAGAAAAGTTAGACTCACTGTTGAGAAGTTATTAGCTACAAGTAGCAAAGCAACTGTAGTCAACCAAGAGGCTATCAATAACAAAAGAAGGGTGGAGATTATTATCAGGCTCTTCAATCTTGGTACAGCCAGTGAAGATGTTCTTTTCCTACAACTTGAAGAATTGGTAGAGTTAGAAAAGGTAAACCTGTGACAGAGAACAAGAAGATGCAACAAGGTTGATCTTAAAGGAGGAAACACAAAAAAGAAAAGAGGAAGCAGAGCAATAGCTAAGGGTTGAAAATATAGTTTTTCTAAGCTCCAGAGGATTCTCTCTTAAGGAACTAGCTCCTCATGATAATGATACAATCTTGTGGCTTTTCATAAAAGAACAAGATCAAATGAATAAATACCTTAATCTTCCAGTGAAAAGGTATAATAACCATAAAATAAAATAAAATAAAATAATAATAATAATAATAATAATATAATAATAATAATAATAAGTACAATATATATATTATATATATATATATATATATATATATATATTCTGCCTTCCCAACTTCAAGCCTTATCCTCAACATCGGCTTCAACAAACTCCTAACGAAACTCACGAAATTAAAGGGAAGTGAATCCCCACTCAACCGTTCTTCAACCATGGATTTATACCACCCGAAGCCTTCAAGTTCCTTCATTGAAACCTTCGCTCACACAGCTCTTAATCTTCCTATCTTCTGCGTTTATGTTCGAGCCACCACAAACGGCTTATATCCACCGTGAACCACCACTAAATCAACCTTCTTGTTGTTGCAAACACACTGTTGCTTCGTCGTGTGAACACGTGGGTTGAATCCGACCCAACGTCATCGGTCTCGATTTGGAAGACAAGGTACCTAACATCATATAGTTTCGTTTGAAATTTTTTTTGTTATGCTACAATCATTATTTTGGTTATTCCAATCAAACAACTGCATAAATCTAATTTGACTTTGTAATCTCACTCCGACAGACCCTCTCGCGTTCGTATAATGTCATCATGGTTTTGAAATTACAGCTTATTACTGTTGTATTTTTTTTGAGGTAACGAATCAATCTACTCTTTTTCCTTGAATTCGGCATATCTGGAGTTGTAATTTTAGGATTTTATAAGTCGTTACGATAACCTATGCAGCCGTAAAATCGTTACTGCTGTTCAAGCGCTTATCAGATCTGTTGTGTATTCATTGTTTAGGTAATAATTTCGTCCATCAGTTGGTTATAACTAAGAGATAAATTCAGAATCTGTGTTTAAATATGTGGTTATATATTGTTAAAGCGCTCCGGCAACGTGACTAACTTGGTTTTGAGGTTTAGAATTGGGTTGTTAATATGACATAGCTAAAAATGAACAGCGTGTGGATCTCTGTGTGTCTTGTTTTTTTAGGATTCATGATATTTGAGGATTGGATTACAGTGACTATGAATTGAAATGCAGAGAATTACATATCAAAACAAACTTCACAATTTAATAGCTAACCAAATTAGTTTAGCAGCCATGATTTTCAAATGCATGTGTACATATTTAGAACAATATATAATTTGAATGAGTTGTTGAGAGTTTAAGGAATGAGTAGTATTAGCAATTAAGAAATTTGAAATATTAAACACTGTAAAATGAATTCAATTTATATGTTTAGCCGATGTACACGCATTCATACCCATTTGATTATGATTAAATCTAAAACTTATAAAATAAATATATATATTGATAATTGTGCGCGTGAGCTTGTCATGTATAACCCTTAATATGAGTAGATTTTTATAACCCTTGAAATGATAGAATAATAAGTAATTACTTGTAGTTTTCCTAATTAGATTAAGATTTTGTCACCGGAAGATTAACAAACCAACAGTTAAACTTTTCAAGTAAACTTAACTAAGATTATTAGTGAAACAATAGGTTCTCGTACCAGTTGAGAAAAGGGAAAAGAAAGTACTATTGCTTGGCTTTATTTTTGCTAAACTAAGGTACGGATTCCTGATTCTTGTCTCATATTTGATTCCCGTTCATCTCTAGTTTTAATTCCTGTTATTCGTAGCTAGTTGTTTTTTTATTCTGTTATAACTAGCTAGACTCTTTATCTTCTGTTAATTATCACCCGAGCTCTCCCTGTGTTGGGGGGACCAAGACGCGTTATTGCGGCATCAACAACGTGGCACCAACTATGGCGGTGAGCCGAGATCACAGCGTCTCTAAAGAGGATTCTGAATGTATATTGGCCGTCCTGTTATATTATTATTTCTCATAGGCGTATGAATCGATCCTAGGTTAGTTCTGTATTTCCTGATGGATGGTTGCACACCACTCCCTTTAGGACTCTGGTGAATGGTTTGTATGTCTGCCCATACTCCATTTCACATTCGTTCACGGGCTCACTACTTGTGTTCCCTCTGTTCAGTTATTATATGATATGATTATTAGCTCGGGTTATGTTCTATTTGATATTATGTTATCCTTTGTCATCATTATATCTGTTTATTTTTGTTACCTGTTATTCCATTCACTTAGCGTTATGCTCAGGCATGCTTTTGTTTTCATGCACGTCAGGTTAGCAGGGTCATCCTGAAGGGGAGTGAAGAGTGGAAATCTGGATATGAAGACTTGAATTTATTTTGATGCAGTAGACTTTGTTGAGTTTTAGACTAATATTTCATTTTTGTTTTTTAATTTAAACTTTAACAATCATTAATTATGGAATTGTGTTTTGGACTTTTGATTACCGTGATAGTGACACATCAGCCTTCTCGGGTTGGGGTGTTACAAAAGGTGAATGAGAAGAATAAAGAGGAAGACGCTCAACTTGCATATGTCAAGAATATAGGAGACAAAGCCTGGATGAAAGACTATCTCAGGGCCCATGGCTTCTCTGGCAGACAAGTTGGCCCCATATCTGAGAAGACCCTGCAGCGACATGTTAATGACATGAAGATTGACATTCGTTCAAGAAGAAGGAAGGAGATGCATAGAAGAATACATGGGATGACTTCTAAACCAGCACCACAACCACAACCTCAACCAGAACCAACACCTTTGCCTTTCCATATGAAAACAAAACCAACCACTGAGCCTTACACTCTTGTGCCCACACCATCGTCCATACAATCTTCTTCACCCATTCCATCAAAACAACCACCACAACTACTCATCCTTAAACCCAAAACACTCCCCAAAACCCAACTATCATCTACTCATCAGTAGCCTAAGTCATCCTCTTAACCATCTAACCTCTAATCTTAGAAGAATTTAAGGAGATCAAAAGGAAGCTCATCAAATGTACTACTTAGAGTGAAATCTTTTATGAGGAGGGGTACATCAAACTAACCTTCATTGATGGCTCCTTATGTTTTCTCACAAGAGAACAATTCCTTGATCTGTCAAGAGGAACATTGGAATCGATTCTCAAAATCTTGACAACTAATTATGATTCTCTTTAGGAAGAAGAGAAGAAGCTAAAAAGAAGTTGGTGAATTTACTAAACACTAGAAAAGGAGACAAGTTACCATCTCAACCTCTTGTTCCTAGAAAGAAAATAGTCACGTGGAGGTTCGAAGACTCTTCTCACAACTTTGTAGTGGAAAGAGAGAATGGTGAGATTAACAGGCTTAATGCCTCTTCTCTGTTACACTAAAGCAGATTTGACATTGTTGAGTTAGCAGAGATACCATTCTCCAATCCATCCATCTCTAAGATAGTTACACACATCAGAAATTATCTGAGCAGTGTTTATTGGTCTGAACTGACTTCGTAGGCCAAGATTGAATAAGAGTTGAAGCAGAGAGAGAAGGAAGAAAAGGAATGGTCAACCACCAAAGGAAAAGCCTTCTTACAAATGGTTGAAGGCCCTAAATTGGAATCCATAGTTAGATGGGAGTATGACTATAACAACTAACTCTCTTGGGAGGGTCACGACAAAGGGTACACATCATTCAAAGTGACAGAATTGATCTTCTATTTACAAAAAAATTTTACAAACTTCTTAGCACCACATCTGGAAAGAACAAAGAGAATGATAAGCATCTTCTTTCCTTGGTGCTGAAAGTTTTGAGAAGTGGAAACAAGTGAGGTTTTGATAGCATCAGCCTAGGGGGAGTTTGTTGGATAAAGTATGGCTAGTGTAACCAAAACAAACACTTGGAACATTTTTTGTACAATTGATAAAGAGCTTTCAAAGCAAAAGCAGAGCTACTGAAGGTCAAGGCTGAAAGAGCTTCTAAAAAGGAACTCCAACTTCCAAAGACAAAATCTTCCTTCTTATGAAGTTTAACACTTAGAAGATTCCAAGATAATGATTTTTGAAATGTGAAGTCTTGAAGATCATCATATGCCTCAGAAGAAGTAGACTCTTCTGATCTATAAGTGGCTTCAGAAGAACTTGTTCTTTCGAAGCCATTTAACCTTTAGAAGAACCTACTATGAACTAGTGGACAGAGGTATGATCCTTCTAACAAGCCGCTGCAACCTCTGATATACTACATTGCGCTTTCCCACACACATGTAGTTGACCATACATTATTCCATTGTTCATTCCTAATTAGTTAGTATAGTTACTAACTTTAGTTGGTGACAAAAAGGTAAGTCATGGACATATCATAACTACCAAATCTTAGATAGTATTTTATCTTAGATACCTTACTTCTAGCAATGTAGTATTTGCTTAGTTGTAAGTTTCTAGCTGGTATCAACGTATATCTAACTGTAGATAGTAGTATATATAGTTTCTCATTGTAGCTCATTAGTATGCTTAAAAGAGTCGTGTAAAACTTTGAGTTGAGAAGTAATATATACAAGTATCTTGAAAAACCTATCCACTTATGTTTGTTTCCTTAGTATATTATTATCAACTCTTAAGAGATTCTGTATTATCAAACCGAGTGTGACTTAGTAAGTTTGAGAGATAACATTTGTGTTGAGTGAAAAAACTCGATCCTGCATGTTTATTTTAATGTGTTGATCTTAACTAATATGATCTCACTGCAAGCATGTGATTCAATATGTGTATTGTAGATTTTTATTATGCTTTAATTTTAAGCATGTTTTTTGTGGCATAAAGTATGGTCAACTACTATCTATAACTGATTATACAAAGGATGTCAAATTGGGACTTACGAGTAAACAAATACTACATTGCTAGAAGTAAGGTATCTAACATAACATACTATCATAGATTAGATAGTCATGACATGTCCATGACTTACCTTTTGTCACCAAGTAAAGTTAGTAACTAAACTAACCGATAAAGGATGAATAGTGGAATAAAGTGTGGTCAACTACATGGGCATGGGAATGCACCATGCAGTATCTCATAAGTTGCAGCGGTTTGTCAAAGGAACCATACTTATGTCCACTGGTTCTGTTGATACACATGTACCTAGTTTAGGAGCTTAATGTAATATGTCTATCATGTCTTACATATATGTAATCGAATGGGTATGAATGAAATACAAAGTGTGGTTGATGCTTTTAATGTTTAATATTTCATTGTTTATTATGTAATAACTTATAATGAACTAAATATATAGGTTTTGGGTGTTAGTCATAACTTTTAGTCAATAATGATTGAGAAACATGTTCAAACTTAATCGTATGAAGATGTCATGAGAATGGACAATGCTAATGGACCATACACATGAATACTTCATGCTAATAGACCAGTCGCATGACTGAAGCAGGAGATTGGATCAGTCGTACGATTGTGACATAAGATTGACTTAATCGCACGACTGAACCTTCATTCGTGCAAATGGATCAACCGCATGATTCAGTTGCATGACTGAGCCATGCTAATTGTTCAGTCGTACGGTTGGAAGACCCTAATCTATAAATACCACTTAATTCGTGGAAAAACCAAAGAATTTGAAGACCTAAGCATATAATCGTACCCTAGTCGTCCAGAGACTCAAGAAAACCTATTCCAAGTTCATAGATCACAGTTGATTGTGGTCTAATAATTCGTAACGTTTCATTAATTGTTAGATTGATCTGAACTGCGTTCTCCCTGATTGGATCGCCAATCAAATAGGATTCCGCACTATTTGAGTTGGTATACGCACATAATCACTTAGTACTCCGTACGAAAACGGTCCTAACAAATGGTATCAGAGCTTTGGCTCTTGATTTTGCGTGTGATTCGATCGGTTGGTGTAAAAAATTCAAGGTTTTCATTCAAAAACACCATCTTTTTGAGTAAAATAGTGTTTTCGACGTCTCCAGATCAAAAAGTTCACGTTTTTCAGCTTACGACAGATTAGGGTTAGTAAAATTCGTATTTTTGTGTCAAAGTACCAAAAACACTCGAATTTTCAAAACCAGCAACCTTCAGTCGCACGATTGACTTAATCACATAACTGAACTCATTCGTACCTCCCATACGCATGATTAAACTTAGTCGCACATCCATTCGTACGACTGAAAAATCTCATTCGCATTGTTCATCCGCATATGCCCAATCGCACAGCTATTCATCCGCATATGCCCAATCGCAAGACTATTCATCCGCATTTGTCCAATCGAACGATTGGCTCAACCGCATTTGTTCAATCACACAATTGATTCATTCGGACCTCTCCATTCGCATGAGTTAAAAAGTTTAGGTTTGAAATTCAAAGTTAATAAAAATGGAAGATCAGTACTCAGCTTTTACTACCGGTAGGGATTCACGGATCCAGAATCTATTGCTTCTGGAAAATGAAGTTGGGAATCACAATTAGCTCCCCTAAGCTCATAACGTTAGATGATTACCCACAATGGAAGCAAAGGTTCTAGATATACTTAAATGGAGTTGATCCTAATCTGTGGGAATCAATTGAGACTGGGTATAGCATGCTGGTTGGTATTGATGGAGTTAAACTTACCTTGGGTGGCATGACTGATAGCCATAAGGTGAAGTACAATGTAGAGAAGAAGGTGTATGCTTTGTTAACTCAGTCAAATCCTAAAGATATGTTCCATCAGTTTTCTGAGAACAAACAAGCCAATAAGTTATGGGATACTCTGGAAAAACGGTATGACGGGAATGCGACGTTGAAGGCATTAAAGGCAAAGACTTTGAAGAAGGATGTTTGATAACTTCTCTTCGATTGGAAAAGAGAGCCCGGATGACATCGTCGACCGTTTCTACCACTTGATGAGTGAGCTGCACACTCATGGGGTTACCACGTCCATGGCAGACAAGGTGTCAAATTTTGTAGATGGGTTGCCAGAAAAGTGGGTTTTGTTTGTGTCAAATCTAAGACAGAATGATTTGCTGGCAAAGTTGGATATTAATGACTTCATTCTGAAGCTGAGAGAGGAAGAATTAAGGATGAAGTACAAGTCTCAAAAGGGATCATATGATCAGAACCCATCACTTTACAACTCAACTCCTCAACCAAAAACTTCTGGAGCACCACTACAAACAACATTCGTGTCGAGTTCAGCCACTCCTTCCCAAGCCACTACTTCAGGATTTGACACGCCAGGGTCATCTTGCACCCAATTAATAGCACCCGAAACTAATACTGCAAAGTTGAGGACCGAGAATCTCGGTAATGTTACTGTAGAGGTGGCAAAGGAGCATATGGATCTCCTAGAAGCTGTCGTTCACTCCTATGATGGTCTAGTTGCGGGGAAGACTGGAAACTGCCATCTCGCCACTGAAGACTACGAGCAGGTATATGAAACTGAACTCGAAAGAATGGATAGCATGTGGGCGTTGGCTAATGCGGTCCGAAGGATGAAGAAGTTGAGAAAAAAACGGGACAGGACTTGATGGGAACCAAATACACTACATTTGGTTTCGATAAAACCAAAGTTACCTGTTTTAACTGTAGAGAGAAAGGGCATTTCAAATGTGAATGTGTGAAGCCCAAGAAAACAGGTAATGGTAATCCATTCTCCATCTTCAATTATCAAGATAAACCCACCAATGGGGCTACATCGTCAAGCTAGGATCCTAAGGCCTTGCCTGCACAAGACGACGAAGGGGAAGATTGGACCTTTCGCTTTGTATCTCCAGGAGAATCCAACATTGCTTGTGTTGAAGTTTTGGATGACGATTCAGCAAGCGAAGGTGAAATCGCTGTGGAACTATTGATGTCTAATAATGAAGACACTGCGAATGTGGTTAATCATTTGAACGAAGTACTTAGAACAACATGTTCAGAATCACCAGCACCCAAACAATCAAACTCTGCCATGATGGCTAATTCAACCGAATCTTCTCAGGTGAGTACTAAAGACCAACTTTTTGATAATCATGCTTGTAATGAATGTAATAAACTTCAAGAAAGCATAGACTCAAAATTGATGGGTTTGATAGAACACAAGAAAACAGTTTAACCTTTTAAACTTTCTGAAAAACGCAGCGGAAGTATAGCATATAACATGTAATAAGCTGAAAATTTCATGTTCTAAATGATGTTTTAAGATGGAAAAACAAACCCAAATCAAAAGGATCTTTAATATGTGAATAAGCAAGCTATATAAACACATACAACATTCATAATGTGACAACCAAACAAGCTGCCAAACTACCTCCTTCCAGCAACAAAATCGACCAAGAGAAGAAGGATGATGAATGCTCAAAATCTCGGCCAAAACTCCAAGGAAGGAGCCCTCAAGCTTGTATTCCCCAAGACTCCTTGCAAAGCACCTTCTTGTTAGGAAGAATCAATATCAAAACCAACCAAAATCGTTCTCAAAACTCCTTATGCTGCTGCTCCTGGCCGTAGCTTTTAGAGAGAGAGAGAGAGAGCCCCTTTTGGTGTTCTTGCATGTATTGAGATATGAGAGAAAAGGGTTTTTTAAATACAAGTATTGATGTGTGTGTGTATCAAGGCCAAGGACCTAATGAAAATAAGGGGGGGGGGGGGGGGGGGGGCGAAAATAGATCCAAAAAGGGTTTCCCCCTTTTTTTTCATTTTAAAAAGAACACATACACACAAGTGGAATGGTCTTGTAACTAGACATACAATTAACCATTTAATTGTATGTACAAATTATATATAACTTATATAATTAATCATTTAACATATAAGTTATAATCTCTCATTATTATTTGGTGTCATCTAACCAATTTAAATAACACATTAAATAATATTATTGAACAAAATATCCTAATAAGTTGTTCCCTCTCTTATGCAACTTATTTAGACAACCCTTTTCTAAATTGGTGTAAATATTTAATTGCATGATCATATCATCAATTGAATATTAATTGGTGTTTGCTAAGCTTGTTATTGGGTATAACCCGACTTGGATCATTACGTACTAACCACATCAATATTCTATGTGTCTTGGGCATATAGAACCCTACAAAAATTGCTAGGTTAGTATAGCACAATGATAGTTTAGTAAATGACTTACAACTGTGCACAGAAGCAAATAGGATTTTAAAACAAAATAAGCATAGTTATAAAGAGAAAATATAAATGTTAAATAAACTAAGGGAAACCAAAGTTGTAGCTTTTAACAAAGATAATGACATAAAGTTCTATGTAAACTCCCTAGAAGAAACTAAGAAAGGAAAAGCATTTTTGGAAGTCGAAGTAATTCTTTAAAACAAAAATTGCACAGTTGGACCAGTTCTTCTCACATAGTTCAGCACTTACTGAAAGAACGCAACAACAAGGAGGGTTTGGGTTACAAAGTGGTTCCACCACCACATGAAACCTTGTTGAATGCTAAATGTAAGCCAATTAATTACAATCCAATCAAGGATCATGTGGTGTCAACTCCTCTAGTAAGTGATCCAGATTCCACAAGTAAACCTATTGAATCTGTCACTAAACAGAAGGAGACCACTTTGAAGTCGAAAGGTGGAATGCCTATTGTTAATTTGGATGAACAATTTGAAAATTTTAAGGTAAAGTCAGGTTCAAACAAATCTAATTCTGAACCCAAAAAAAAACCAAACAAGTTACCCAATCACGTGCACCATGTCTTAGTCCAAATAAACAAAAAGGTAAAGATGTTAAAAAGTTACAAACAATGAATTTTGTTAAGGAAGTTAATAAATCTAAACAAGAAGTGTCAAAACCAAAGAGACTAAAGTCACACCTATGTCATACACTTCCCCACAGAAACAGTTCCACCAACATGTCAAAAGTAGATCATGCTACAATTATGGAAAGTATGGACACATTGCTTCTAGGTGTCCTTATTATCAGACACCAAGAAAGAAAATTGAACTTCATGATCTTAAACCAAGTTCTTCTAAAAGGAGTTCTATCACTCCATCAAGAAGAATTAGTGAACATAAAGTTCAAACCATAAGCCAGTCGTCTGTTTATCACAAACATGCCTTACACAAAACTGGCTTATGGAAAGAAAAATCAAGTCCAATGTCTGATAATGAGCAAAAGAAGAAGAATTTTGCCCTCGCCCTCAAATGGATAGTGGGTAGAATTTATGATGTGTGATGCCTCTGGGTCACCCAAGCTAGTTAAGGCTTAGGTCCCTAACCTCAACTAATCATTTCCTTTTAATGTGTAGGGTGTCCGCTATAGTGCTTCTACAAATACCTGGATTGTTGATAGCGGAGCATCAAGGCACATGACTGGAAACTTTTCTCTCATGTTAAATGTCAAACAAATTAAAGGAGGGCACGTTTCATTTGCTGGAAATAAAGGAGGTTATATCACTGCACAAGTGGAAGTGGGAAACCAGAAAGTGAAATTTGATAAGGTAAACTATGTTCAACAACATCAGAATAATTTACTTCTTCTATCCCAGATTTGTGACAAAGGATTCAAGGTCGTCTTTGACAACAAGAAGTGCTATGTGTTGAAGAGGAGTATATGATACCGAAGGATCAACTCTTAATGTCAGCTTCAAGATATAATGATTTATATGTCTTGGACATATCAAAGGCCTCCACAACTAATCATCAAGTACAATGCTTCTTGTCAAAGGAAACAGAAAAGGACTCCATCTCCTGGCATTGGAGAATGGGGCACATTAATCCATGGAAGATGAATCACTTGATCCAGAATGATCTAGTGCGTGGCGTAAATGTCAAGAACTTCCAATTACTGGATTTTTATGTCACATGTAAGAAAGGCAAAAAGATGAAGAAGTCTTAGAAGGAAAAGAAAGTTCACTCATTTGACCTGCCTCTTGAGCTCCTTCACATGGATCTGTTTGGCCCAGTCAGTACAAAAAGCATTGCCGACGATTTGTACTGCTATGTAGTTACGGATGATTACTCAAGATTTTCTTGGGTGATGTTTCTGAAATCCAAATTAGAGACATTTGAATCATTCAAAGAGCTGGTAACTACATTGGGGTCACTATACAAGCTAAAGGTAAGACAAGTTCGCTCAGACAATGGCCGAGTTCAAGAACTAGTGGATGGAGGCATTCTGCAAAGAAAAAGGAATATTGCACCAGTTCACATCTGCCTACACTCCTCAAATGAACGGGGTTGCTGAGAGAAAGAATAGAAGCTTGATAGAGACAGCCCGAACGATGCTCGCATACTCGAAACTGCTTATCCAATTTTGGAACGAGGCGGTAGCTAATGCATGTTATACTCTCAATCGAGTCTTAGTGGTCAAACGTCATAGTAAAATGTGCTACGAGTTGCTCCAACGGCGTAAACCAAATTTGGAGTACCTCGAGCCATTTGGTGCACCATGTACACTATTGAAGAAAACTCAGTCAGGGAAGTTTAGTGAGATGGCCGGAGAAGGAATTTTCTTAGGATACAACATACCGAATAGGAGAGTTTACAACAACTCAACGGGTCAAGTAGAAGTGTGGTGCAACTTTGATGTACAGAGATACACAACCCCCCTTGCTGGAAAAGGACCCTCATTCTTTTTTGACTATGATGGGTTATTTAAGTCCTTCAACATCATTCTCTCCCTTCCGAAGGACGAGTTATCGACCAGAATGATGTACGAAGTGTTAAATACACCATCACTGGACCCAACAACCTCAACATCACAAGGTGAGTCTTCTACTTCTTTAGGGGGAGCACTTTAGGTAAGTGACTCATCCTCTAATGATAAAGCCATGGAAAATGATCAGGTGGATCAGGAGGAACATGTACCTACTACTGCACGTAGACAAGCATCAGATGTTGATGCCTCTAACACTTCAGAACCCCACACTCCCACTACCTTAGATACTAAACCTGCTGTTCACAATCTGGATAATGAGGTAGTTGTACCCACCACTCCTGGATCTCGACTAAATATTTATCATCCTTTGGATAATGTCATTGGCGATGTTCGATCAGGAGTACAAACAATAAATCGGCTATACTCAGCTGATTATGCCTCAGTAATGGAAAAGGGATATCTTCACGATGGTGCATATTGATGCTTTGTGTCTCAATTTGAGTGAAAATATGTTAGTGATGCCCTAAACGATGAGGCATGGTGAGTGCCATGCAAGAAGAACTTCTTCAATTCAAGAAGTTAGGAGTATGGACTCTGGTGGATAGACCTAAAGGTGCTAAAGTCATTGGCACCAAATGGGTTTTGAAATGCAAGAAAGATGACCAAGGAGTCATTATAAGAAACAAGGCTCGACTTATAGTTCAAGGATTTCGACAACTCGAGGGTATTGATTACAATGAAGTCATTGCACCAGTGGCAAGAATGGAAGCAATCCGTATCTTCCTAGCCTATGCATCTTACATGTAGATCAAAGTTTATCAACTGGATGTAAGGAGTGCATTTCTTTATGGTGAAATCCGGGAGTCAGTGTATGTCAGTCAATCCGAAGGATTTGGGGATCCATATCATCGGGATAGAGTTTACAAGCTTGATAAGGCTCTTTACGGGCTCCACCAAGCCCCAAGAGCATGATATGAAAAACTCCCGACTCATCTTGTGAAACACGGTTTTCGCAAAGGAGTGGTTGATTATACACTGTTTATCAAAGAAAAGGATGGTGACTTATTGCTAGTTCAGATCTATGTTGGTGACATAATCTTTGGTTCCAAAAACGAAGTATTATGTAAAGAATTTGAAGCAGTCATGAAAGCTGAATTTGAAATGAGTGCCATGGGAGAGATGAAGTTCTTTCTCGGGTTACAAGTGGATTAGACACCAAAGGGGATACTTCTACATCAGACCAAGTATATAGGTGATATTCTCAGTCGGTTCAATATGAAGAATGCTTCGGCAGTTGGGACTCCACTGGCTACAAACCACGATGTAGCACCCGACAAAACAGGTGATCTGGTGGATGCCACCATGTACCGCGACATGATCGGATCCCTCATGTACCTCACTGCCTCATGACCTGATATCATGTACGCGACAGGTCTCTGCTCCAAATATCTAGCAAAACCAAAAGTTAACCATCTCATTGGAGTCAAAAGGATATTTCGTTATCTGAACGGTACTCCAACACTTGGGTTGTGGTATCCTCATGACGATGACTTTGAGCTTACAACTTATAGCGATTCGGATTATGGAGGTTGCAAAATGAACTACAAGTCAACTTCAGCAGGATGTTAATTCTTTGGGAGAAGATTAGTCATGTGGCAATATAAGAAGCAGACATTGGTTGCTCTCTCAACTTGTGAAGCTAAATACGTTGTTGCTGCAAGCTGCTGTTCCCAAATCATCTGGATTCAACAGCAAATACGGGACTACGATTTGAAATTCTCTAAAACTCCTATATTTTTTGATAACTCTGCTACTATGCCCCTCATCAAAATCCTGTCCAACATCCTAAGACCAAAAACATCGGAATTAAATATTACTTTATACGTGATTGTTTTGAAAAGAATTTAATCAATGTTGTTAAAATTAATACGGACTTTCAACGCGCTGACCTCTACACAAAAGCTTTTGATAAACCAAGATTTTTATATTTGTTAGAGGTCAACGACATGAAAAAGAAATGTGAAGTGATTCCAGAAGATGACAGTACATAGTCTGATGCGTCGAGTCATTTTTTTATCTTATTTTATTTTCTCTCATTTCATTTTATTTTATTTATTCGCTACGCAAAACCGTTTTCGGTTTTAGATATTTAGGGGGAGAATAGGTTAGACTAGTATTAAGTTATTTAAAAGAAATGAGGGAGGAGGACAGTCTAACTAATAGAAATGAGATCGTATCTGTGATACTGATTCAATGATCCTGGAAAATGATAGTACACAAGAACAAAGAGTTTGGGACTTTAAAAGAACTTAACTGATTAAGATGCAAAATTCAAAGTATAAGTGTGAGAAGTCTAAGCAACATAAAAGGAAAAATGATAGTAAAACTAGCTACTACTAAGGTAACATAGAGAAAGTAGACCTAAAGGTTGCTAGACCACTACATGATGTGTCGGTAGATTCAACACAAAAGATAAGTAGACCTCATTGTTGATTTCAATCTCAAACTAAGTTGTTCAATAAGTTGTGGGTTATCATCTTATCCCTAATTAACACAATCAACGAAGTTCCAATAAGGGATGACGAGCAAAATAAACGCCACAAATCTGTGCGGATGACCATAAAAATGAGCAAAGCACATGAAAAATTCAAAAAGCAATCAAGGTAATAACCTATGTTGTTGGTGCGATCTATAAAAAAAGAATATAATTGCTCAAACAAGAAGATAGGTTGTGTGCCTCTCTGCTGTGCGGTAGCACTAACCTGAGGATAAGCATAACCTAAATATTCTAGAATACGTTGTTGTTTGCGCATCTCTCCTGTGCGATGGCACTGACCTGAGGCTTGGCATCTCTTTGAAAGCTCTTAGAATAGTTTCTTCTTGTCAAAATACCCGGAGACCGCTCAAAAATCTCCTGAGGAATGTTGATTACCATATAAGTGTGGGATCCACAACTGCTTATTAAAATATTTAAACCTTAAATCATCACCATTGTGTGTCAAAAATATGTGTATGGATTTAAGAGGACAAGTATACTGACAATCATCGTGGTCTGTAATTCTTGAATGCCCAAATCATTGTGTGTATCTTACAACCCAAGTATGATTTCCTAAACTTGCTAATGACTCTAGATGAAAACAAGAATCTAGCATCAAAAGGCTTTGATAAAATATCCCAAATGATTTGATATACCTGTATGATTCTATAATGAATCGTTCCAGTTATGATCAAAGTAACTTAACGTTATACTGTCTAGAAAGAAAAATCTGGTAAATACTTATCTTAGAATTTAAACCTCACACAAAATTACAAAAATATGTTTTAGCTTTGTTTTATTTCTAGTTGTTTAATTTAGTTAATTTTAGTTAATTTAGTAGTCAAATGTCGGACTATGCATCGGAAGTCAATCTGGGATCTAGTCACTAAAAAGGTCACATCTGAGGTGACCAATAGGGTTTTCAAATGTAAAGGGTCACGTCTGAGGTGACAAATTGTTTTGTTGTTAAAAGGATCACGTCTGAGGTGATCAACAGTTTTTTAAGTTAAAATGGTCATGTCTGAGATGATTAATGGTCAAAATCGCCCGAATAAGCCCAATCGCATACCTTCATTCGCATAAATCAGCAGTTTGTTAAATAGTAAAGTTAAGTGAAATGGAGGACCAGTTTTCAGCATACACAGCAAGTAGAGATACTCGTATTCAGAATCTACTGCTGTTGGAGAACGAAGTGGGAATTCACAATAAACACCCGAAGCTTATCACGTTAGACGACTACCCACAATGGAAGCAACGTTTCGAAATCTACTTAAATGGAGTAGATACAATTTGTGGGAGGCAATAGAGTCGGGGTATAGCATGCCAGTAGGAGCTGACAGAGTCAAACTTACATTAAGTGGCATGTCAGATGCACAAAAGTAAAACACAACACCGAGAAGAAAGTCTACACTTTGCTCACTCAGTCTATTACGAAGGATATCTTCCATCAGTATTCGGAATATACTCAAGCAAAGAAACTATGGAATACATTGGAGAAGAGGTATGACTGAAATGCCTCACTCAAGGCAATTAAGGCCAAAGCTTTGAAGAAGGAGTTCGACAACTTTTCTTCAATAGGAAAAGAAGGCATGGATGATGTGATCGACAGATTCTACCACTTGATGAGTGAGATGCACACTCATGGAGTAACTACGTCGATGGAGGATAAGGTATCCAACTTTGTTGATGGTCTACCGGAGAAATGGGCTTCTTTCTTTTCAAATCTCAGACAGAATAGGATGCTCTCGAAGTTAGATATAAATGAGTTCATTCTGAAACTAAGAGAAGAGGAGCTTAGGATGAAGTACAGAGCTCAAAAGGCCAACTATGACCAGAATCCAGCACTCTACAATGCGACTCCTTAGGCCAAGTCATCTAGAGCACCACTGCAGACTGCCTTCATCTCAAGCTCAGCAGTTCCAGCACAAACTTCTACTTCAGGGTCCGAAACGTTAGGGTCGTCTGGAACCCAGTATATTATACCTGAAGCTAATGCAGCAAAATTGAAAACCGATAACTTTGGTAATGTGACTATTGAGGTGGCCAAAGAACACATGGACCTTTTAGCTGCTGTAGTCCACTCCTATGATGGACTAGTTGCTAGAAAGATAGGAAATTGTCACCTGGCAGATGAGGATTATGACAGGTGGACGAGATGGAGTTGAAACGATGGACATAATGTGGGCTTTGGCAAGTGCTGTCCGATGAGCTAAAAAGTTTGTCAAAAAGACCAGACAGAACTTAGTTTCAACCAATGACACAACCTTTGGCTTCGACAAGTCAAAGGTAACTTGTTTCAACTATGGTGAGAAGGGGCACTTCAAGCGGGAGTGTGTGAAGCCAAAGAAGACTAGTAATGGCAATCCCTTCTCATCCTTTAATCGTCAGGACAAGGCCACATCTAGCAGTTCTACTTCATCAAGCAAGGACACCAAAGCCTTGACTGCTAATGAGAATGAAGGACAGGACTGGATCTTTCGATTCGTTTCACCGGGAGAGTCCAACATAGCTAGTGTAGAGGACATTGATGACGATTCCGCGAGTGAGGGAGATATAGCAGTAGAGCTTGCAATGTCAAATTCTAAAGACACTACACATGTGGTCAACCACTTGCCTGGAGAAGAAAAATCTGCATCAACATCAAAATCACTAGAACCAGAGACAAAAGATTATGCGCTTATGGCTGATTCATCTTCAACATCTCAGGTAAGTACTACTGACCAGTTGTTTAATAATCATGCTTGTTTAGATTGTAATAAATTTAGAGAAAGTATAGATTTGAAATTTACTAGGTTATTAGATCATAATGATAGCTTAGTGAACTGAGGCAAATAGAGTATTAAAACAAAACGAGCACAGTTACAAGGAAAAGATAGACCTATTGAATAAACAGCTTAGGGAAACAGAGGTAGTTGCCTTTAACCAAGCAAATGACATTAGGTACTATCTGAACTCCCTAGAGGACACTAAGAAGCAAAAAGCAGTTTTAGAAGTAGAAGTCAACTCCTTAAAACAAAGACTACACAGCTGGACAAGCTCATCTCACATTGTCCAACACTTAGTGAGAGAGAGAAACAGTGGGGAGGGATTGGGATACAAAGTGTTCCCCCACCACCTGAGACCTTGATGAACACCAAAAGTAAACTGCTTAACAATAACCCTGTCAAGGATCACGTGGTGTCCACTCCTCTTATTAGTGACCCAGATTCCATAAGTAAATCCAATGAATCTGACACTAAACAAAAGAACGCCACTTCAAAGGCAAAAGGAAAGATGCCTTGTGTTAACCTATAAATTGAGTTTGAAAAGGTTAATTTAAAGTCAGGGTCAAACAAAGTAAAATCAAAACCCAAAAAGAATATTAAACCTAATCAGTCATGAGCGTCATGTTAAAGTCTAGGTAAACAAGAATACAAGATGTAAAACCAGGTAAAGCAATTAAGTTTGTAAAACCCAATCATACATCTAACAAAGAAGTGTCTCAATCTAAACATAATAAGGTCGACCATGTGACATCTACATCTCCACCAAAACATATAAACCGTAGAGTTGAAAGCAGATCTTGCTACAATTGTGGAGAGTTTGGTCACATTGCATCTCATTGTCCTTATTATCAGACACCGAGAAGGAAAGTTGAGCTTCCTGCATCTAAAACTAGCTCTTTTAAGAGGAACTCAGTGACGCCTCCTAAAAGGGATAGTGAACCCAAAGTTCAACCCATCAGCCAGTCGTCTGTTTATCACAAACAGGCCCTACACAAAGCTGGACTATGGAAAGAAAAATCTGCCTTAGTGTCTGAAAATGAGAACAAACAGAAATCTAAGCTTCCCTCAACCTCGAATGGTCAATGGGTTGAGTTTATGATGTGTGATGCCTCGGGGAAACCCAATCTAGTGAAGGCTTGGGTTCCTAACATGAACTAATGTTTTCATTGAATGTGCAGGGTGTTCGCTATAGTGTTGAGACTAACACGTGGATTGTAGATAGCGGAGCATCCAGGCACATGACAGGGAACAGAGCTCTTTTATCAAACGTGAGAAAAATCAAAGGAGGGCATGTTTCATTTGCTGGAAACAAAGGTGGGTACATCACAGCCTAAGGGAAAGTGGGAAATGAGAAAGTAAAGTTTGATAAGGTAAACTATGTCCAACAATTACAAAATAACTTACTTTCTATTTGTCAAATATGTGATAAAGGCTTCAAAGTAGTATTTGACAACAAGAAGTGCTACGTTCTGAAGAAGGACTACGTGATCTCGAAGGACCAAGTTTATTCTATAGAACTTCCTCTTGCTCTCCTTCACATGGATCTGTTTGGTCCAGTTAGTACAAGAGAAACATTTGAATCCTTCAAGGAATTGGTAATTACACTGGAATTCCTATACAAGCTAAAGGTACGACAAGTGTGCTCAGACAATGGAACCGAGTTCAAGAATCAATGGATGGAGGCCTATTGCAAGGAAAAGGGAATTGTGCATCAATTTACCTCTGCCCACACTCCTCAGATGAACGTGGTTGCTGAACGGAAGAATCGCAGCTTGATAGAGACAACACGAACAATGCTGGCAGACTCGAAACTGCCTATTCAATTCTGGAATGAAGCAGTGGCAAATGCATGCTATACACTTAATCAACTTCTGGTAGTTAAACGCCATGGAAAAACATGCTACGAGTTATTACAACGACCTAAACCTAACTTAGAGTATCTCGAGCCGTTTGGGGCTCCGTGCACCCTGCTGAAGAAGGCTCAGGAGGGAAAATTCAGTGAGAAGGTTGATGAAGGGATCTTTCTAGGATACAACATATCAAACAAGAGCGTTTACAACACTCAACGGGTCAAGTAGAGGTGTGGTGTAACGTTGATGTTCAGAGATACATCACACCACCTGCTGGAAAAGGGCCTGCTTACTTCTTCGACTATGATGGATTCTTCAAGTCCTTCAACATACCTCTTTCTGCTTTAGAAGACGAGTTTGCAAACAAGATGATGTATGATGTCTTGAACACACTGTCATAAGATTCAACACCATTCAGTTCACAAAGTAAATTATCTACCAACTCAGGGGGAGCACTTGATGTGAGTGAGTCTTCCTCTGATGAAGAAAATGAGAAAAATGATTAGAATAATCAGGATGTACAGGTTCCGCCTACCACAAGTCCACAAGCATCTGATAGTGATGCTTCTGAGCCTTCGGAACCTCAAACTCCTATTACCTCAGATCCAGAACCAAATGTTCACAATCTTGATTCTGAGGTAGTTGTTCCCATAACTCCTGGCTTACGTCTAAATGTCTATCATCATTTGTGGCATTTATTTGCTCGTCACCCCTTATTGGAATTTTGTTGATTGTGTTAACCAATGATAAGATGGGAACCCACAGTCAGTTGAACAACTTAGTTTGATCTTGAGATCACCAACAAGGTCTAATCATCTATTGTGTTTAATCTACCGACATATCATTTGTGCTCTATCAACCTATAGGCCTGCTTTCTTTGTGTTACCTTAGTAGTAACCAGTTTTACTATCATTTTTCCTTTTATATTGCTCGACTACACAGACTTATACTTTGAATTTGGCATCTTATTCTATTCAAAACTTTAAAGTCCCAATTGATTTGTTCATGTGTACTATCATTTTCCAAAGTCATTGAATCGGTATCACAGATACGATCTATTTTCTATCAGCCAGCCACTCCTTCTCCCTCGGCTTTTTTTTGTTAATGTTACTCACTGACCTATTCTCCCCTAAAATTCTAAAACCGTAACCGATTTACGCTTTTTAGGATTTTAATAGGCGACAAAATAACATTAATTTAATTTGACTACTTAAAATAAAATAAATAAAAAGGAACGAAAAAAGAAAATTTGACTATACTCATCGGACTACACATGGTCATAATCGTGAATTACATCACTTTTCTTTTTAACGACGTTGATCTCTAACAAATATAGAAAATGTGGTTTGTCAAAACCCTTTGCATAGAGGTCAGCACGTTGAAAATCAGTCTTTATTTTAACCACATCGATTAGGTTTTTTTCAAAGCAATCACGTATAAAGTGATATTTTATGCCGATGTGTTTGGTCTTAGGGTGTTGGACCGGATTTTTAGTTACTGCAATTGCAGCTGAGTTATCAACGAAAATAGGAGTAGAAGAGAATTCAAACCGTAGTCCCGCATTTGTTGTTGAATCTAAATGATTTGTGAATAGCAACTTGCAGCAGCAACGTATTCGGCTTCACAAGTTGACAACGCAACCGAGGTCTGCTTGTTACACTGCGAGATCACTAATCTCCTCCCAAAGAATTGACATCCCGCTGATGTAGACTTGTAGTTCATCTTGCAGCCACCGTAATCCGAGTCACTATACGCTATAAGCTCAAAGTCATCATCATGAGGATACCACAACCCAAGTGTGAGATAACGAAAGATCCTTTTGACCCCTATCAGATGGTTGACTTTTGGCTTTGCCTGATATCTTGAATATAAACATGTAGCGTACATGATATCAGGTCGTGAGGCAGTGAGGTACATGAGAGAACCAATCATTCCTCGGTACATGGTGGCGTCGACCAGATCACCATTCTCGTCGGGTGCTACATCATGGTTTGTAGCAAGCGATGTTCCAGCTGTGGAAGCATTCTCCATGTCAACCGACTGAGAATATCTCCTACATACTTAGTCTAATGTAGGAAGATCCCTTTTGGTGTCTGATCCACCTGTAACCCGAGAAAGAATTTCATCTCTCCTATTGCACTCATTTCAAATTCAGCCTTCATTACTGCTTCAAACTCTTTACATAGATCTTCATTCTTTGAACCAAAGATTATGTCATCTACATAGATTTGAACAACTAGTAAATCTCCATCTTTTTCTTTTATGAACAGTGTACAGTCAATAACACCTCTGCGAAAGCCGTGTTTCACAAGGTGAGTCGAGAGTTTTTCATACAAGGCTCTGGGAGCTTGATGAAGCCCATATAAATCCTTGTCGAGTTTGTAAACTCTATCCTGATGATATGGATCCTCAAATCCCTTGGGTTGACTGACATACACTGTCTCTCGGATTTCACCATGAAGGAATGCACTCTTCACATCAAGTTGATAAAATTTAATCTTCGTGTATGATGCATAGGCAAGGAAGATACGAATTGCTTCCATTCGTGCCACGAGTGCAAACACTTCATTGTAGTTTATGCCTTCGACTTGTCGAAATCCTTGAACAACAAGTCGAGCCTTGTTTCTGATGATCACCCCTTGATCATCTTTCTTGCATTTCAAGACCCATTTTGTGCCAATGACCTTAGCACCTTTAGGTCTATCCACCAGAGTCCATACACCTAACTTCTTGAACTGAGGAAGTTCTTCTTGCATGGCACTCACCCATGCCTCATCATTCAGGGCTTCACTAACATACTTTGGCTCAAACTAAGACACAAAGAAACAATATGCACCATCATGAAGGTACCCCTTTTCCATCACCGAGGCTCAAACTGAGTACAGTTGATTTCTGGTCTGAACTCCTGACCTCACATCTCCAATGACATTATCCAAGGATGATAGACATTTTGGTGTGATCCAGGAGTTGTTGGAACAACTACCTCAGAATCAAGATTATGAACATTTGGTTCAGTATCTGAGGCAGTAGGAGTCTGAGGTTCTGAAGACCCAGAGGCATCAATTTCAGATGCTTGTGGACTTGTGGTAGTAGGAACTTGTTCCTCCTGGTTCTTCTGATCAGTCTCCACAGCTTCATCATCAGAGGAGGAGTCACTATCGTCAAGTGTTCCCCCTAAGTTGTTAGATGAGCTACCATGTGAACCAGATGATGTTGAATTTGGAGCCGGTGGGTTCAAGACATCATACATCATCTTGGTTGCCAACTTTTTGTTAGAAGTGGAGAGTGGGATGTTAAAGGATTTGAAGAATCCATCATAGTCAAAAAAGAAGGCGGGTCTTTTTCCAGTAGGTGGTGTGATGTATCTCTGAACATCTACGTTACACCCCACTTCTACTTGACCTGTTGAGTTGTTGTAAACTCTCTTGTTTAGCATGTTGTATCCTAGAAATATACCTTCATCAGCCTTCTCGCTGAATTTTCCCTCCTGAGTCTTCTTTAGTAGGGTGCACGGAGCGCCAAATGGCTCGAGATACTCTAGATTTGGTTTACGTTGCTGTAGTAACTCGTAACATGTCTTGCCATGGCGTTCAATTATTAGAACTCGATTCAATGTGTAACATGCATTTGCAACTGCCTCATTCCAGAACTCTATCAAGCTGCGATTTTGCCTTTCAGCGATGTCGTTCGTCTAAGGAGTGTAGGCAGAGGTAACTGATGCACAATTCCCTTTTCCTTGCAGTAAGCCTCCATCCATTGATTCTTGAACTCGGTTATGTTTTTTGAGCGCACTTGATGAACCTTCAACTTGTAGAGGGACTCCAATGTAGTTACTAATTCTTTGAATGACTCAAATGTTTCTGATTTGGATTTCAGAAACATCACCCAAGAGAATCTTGAGTAGTCATCTGTAACTACATAGCAGTACAAGTCGCCTGCGATGCTTCTTGTACTGACTGGACCAAACAGATCCATGTGAAGAAGTTCAGGAGGAAGTTCGATTGAATGAACTTTCTTTTCCTTATGAGACTTCTTCGTCTGTTTTCCCTTCTTGCAAGCCACACAAAAATCCGGAAGTTGGAAGTTTTTTACGTTAACTCCTCTCACTAGATCATTCTGGATCAAGTGATTCATCTTCCGTTGATTAAAATGTCCCATTCTCCTATGCTAGGAGATGGAATCCTTCTCAATAGCTTTTGACAGGAAGCATTGAACTTCACGATCCGTTGTGGAGGCCTTTGATAGGTCTAAGACATACATGTCATTATATCTTAAAACAGACATTAAAACTTGGTCCTCCAGGATCACATAGTCCTTTTTCATGACATAGCACTTCTTGTAGTCAAAGACTACTTTAAATACTTTATCACATATTTGGGAAACACAAAGCAAGTTATTTTGAAGTTGTTGAACGTAATTTACCTTTTCAAACTTCACTTTCTGATTACCCACTTCCCCTTGAGCTGTGATATACCCACCTTTGTTTCCAAAAATGAAATATGGCCTGCTTTGATTTGTTTGACATTTGATAAAAGAGCCATGTTCCCCGTCATGTGCCTAGATGCTCCGCTATCTACAATCCACGTGTTAGTTTCAGCACTATAGCGAACACCCTGCACATTCAATGAAAACGTTAGTTCAGGTTAGGAACCCAAGCCTTCACTTGCTTGGGTTTCCCCGAGGCATCACACATCATAAACTCAACCCATTGACCGTTCGAGGGTGAGGGAAGCTCAGATGTCTATTTGTTCTCATTTTCAGATGCGGAGGAGGATTTTTCCTTCCATAAGCCAGATTTGTGTAAGGCCTGTTTATGATAAACAGACGACTGCCTGATGGGTTGAACATTGTGTTCACTATCTCTTTTAGGATGCATCACTGAGTTTATCTTAAAAGAGCTAGGTTTTGGTTCAGGAATTTCAACTTTCCTCCTCGGTTTTTGATAATAAGGACAATGAGACGCAATGTGTCCGTACTCTCCACAATTGTAGCAGGACCTGCTTCACAATTGTAGCAGGACCTGCTTCACAATTGTAGCAGGACCTGCTTTCAACTATACAATTTATTTGTTTTTGTGGAGATGTAGGTGACACATGGGTGACCTTACTCTTTTTGGACTTAGACACTTCTTGGTTAGATGTATAGTCTGATTTTACAAATTTAATTGCTTTACCTTGTTTTACATCTTTTCCAATTTGTTTACCTGGGCTTTGACATGATGCACGTGATTGGCTAACATTAACGTTCTTTTTAGGTTCAGATTGGACTTTGTTTGAACCAGACTTAATATTAACCTTTTCAAACTCTTTTTCCAGGTTAACACAAGGCATTTTGTCTTTTGCCTTTGAAGTGGCCTCCATTGTTTAGTACGAGATTCATTTGATTTATTTGTGGAATTTGGATCACTTACAAGAGGAGTGGACACCACATGATCCTTGATTGGATTATTATTGATTGTTTTACATTTTGTGTTCATCAAGATCTCATGTGGTGGTGGAACCACTTTATAACCCAATCCCTCCTCCGTTGTTTTTCTCTCTTACTAAGTTTTGGACAATATGGGATGAACTTATCCGACTGTGCAGTTTTTGTTTTAAGGAATTCACTTCTACTTCTAAAACTACCTTTTACTTCTTAGTGTCCTCTAGGGAGTTAAGATAGTACCTAATGTCATTAGCTTGGTTAAAGGCAACAACTTCTGTTTCCCTAAGCTGTTTTTCAAAAGGTCAATCTTTTCCTTGTAACTGTGCTTATTTTGTTTTAATACCCTATTAGCTTCAGTGCACAGTTGCAAGTCCTTTACTAGGCTATCATTATGATCTAATAACCTAGAAAATTTCAAATCTATGCTTTCTCTAAATTTATTACAATCAGAACAAGCATGATCATCAAAAAGTTGGTCAGTAGTACTTACCTGAGGAGGTGTAGATGAATCAACCATTAGAGCAGAGTCTGGTGCTTCTTGTTCTGGTGATTCTGGCGTTGTTGTAGTTGTTCCTTCTTCAGGCAGGTAGTTGACCACTGGTGCAGTTTCTTCAGAGTTGGACATCACAATCTCTATTGTTATGTCTCCTTCACTAACGGAATCGTCATCTATATCTTCCACACTAGCGATGTTGGATTCTCCCGGTGAGACAAATCAAAAGCTCCAGTCCTGTCCTTCATCCTCGTTAGCAGTCAAGGCTTTAGGATCCTTGCTTGATGAAGTAGGACCGCTAGTGGTTTCTCCTGACGATTGAAAGATGAGAAAGGATTCCCATTTCTAGTTTTCTTTGGCTTCACGCACTCATGTTTGAAGTGCCCTTTCTCACTACAGTTGAAACAGGTCACCTTACTCTTGTCAAATCCAAATGTAGTGTCCTTAGTTGCAACCAAGTTATGTCTGGTCTTTTTGACAAACTTATTAGCTCGTTCGACAGAACTCGCTAAGGCCCACATAATATTCCTATGTTCCAACTCAGTCTCGTCCACCTGCTCGTAATCTTCATCAGCCAGATGACAGTAACCAATCTTTCCAGCAATTAGTCCATCATAAGAGTGGACTACAGCAGCTAAAGATCCATGTGCTCTTTAGCCACCTCAACTTTCACATTTCTAAAGTTTTTTGGTTTTCAGCTTTGCTGCATTGGCTTTGGGTATCATATGTTGGGTACCAGACGACCCTGACGTTTCTGACCATGAAGTAGAAGCTTAAGCTAGACCAGCTGAGCTTGACACAAAGGCAGTCTATAGTGGTGCTCCAGATGTCTTGGCCTGAGGAGTCGTGTTGTAAAGCATAGGATTTTGATCATAGTTAGACTTTTGGGCTCTATACTTCATCCTTAGCTCTTCCACTCTCAGTTAGCATACCATTCTGTCTGAGATTTGAGACAAAGGAAGCCCATTTCTCCAGTAATCCATCAACAAAGTTGGACACTTTATCTTCCATCAACGTCGTGACCCCATGAGTGTGCATCTCACTCATCAAGTGATAGAATCTATCGATCACGTCATCCAGACTTTCCTTACCCATTGAAGAGAAGTTGTCAAACTCCTTCTTCAAAGCCTTAGCCTTTATAGCCTTGAGTGATGCATTTCCATCATACCTTTTCTCCAATGCATCCCATAGTTTCTTTGCTTGTGTATACACTAAGAATTGATGGAAAATGTCCTTCGAAATAGACTGTGTAAGCAAAACATTGACTTCTTTTTAGCATTGTATTTTACTTTCTGTCCATCGGTCATGCCACTAAGTGTGAGTTTGACGCCATCAGCTCCGACTGGCATGCTGTACCCCGTCTCTATAGATTCCCACAGATTGGGATCTACTCCATTTAAGTAGATCTCGAAACGTTACTTCCATTTTGGGTATTCATCTAACGTGATAAGCTTTGGGGGTTTATTATGATTCCCCACTTCGTTCTCCAATAGCAGTAGGTTCTGTATACGTGAGTCTCTCCCTACTGTAAATGCTGAATATTGGTCCTCCATTGCTATAAACTTTAAATTTTAAACAAAATGTTTTATTAGTCCGAATGACGGTGTTCGATTGGGCTATACAGGCGATTGAACAATGCGGTTGGTTCAATCGTGCGACTGAACTAATGCGGATGGCTCAGTCGGGCGAATGAACAAGTGCGGTTGAACAATGCGAATAGACTGCTCAGTCGTACAAATGGAGGTACGAATGAGTCCAATCGTGCATATGGGGAATGTGAATGGGTTTAGTCGTGCGATTGAGTCAATCGTGCGACTAAAGCTGCTGGATTTCGAAAATTTCTAGGTTTAACATGTTTTGGCCGCAAAAACTCAAATTTTCACTAACCCTAATTGTCGTATGCTGGAAAAACTAGGGGCTGTTTGGCAACCTCTTAATTAGCCTCTTAATGGTTCAGATGTCTGAATGGTTCAGCACTTAATGGTTCAGACTATTTGTTTCGCAAGCACATGTCTGAATGATTAAGAGATTTACCTTTGAATGGTTAAGCATCATACTGATGCTGAATGGTTAAGAGGTCAAATGCTGAATGGTTAAGACATATTATTTAAATTGGTCAAACATTTGTCTTTGAATAGTTAAATTATATACTAGCTCTTAATGGTTTAGACCTCTTAATGATTCAACACTTAATGATTCAGAACTATTATTGATTCAGCACTTAATCATTCAAAAGTTGCCAAACAGCCCTAAACTTTATGACCAGGAGATGTCTAAGACACCTTTTGACACAAAAATTTGCATTTTTAGTGAAAAAACACAATTTTTGTATCAAAACCGATTGAATCACACGTAATCAAGAGCCAAAGCTCTGATACCACTTGTTAGGATCGTGTATTGAATGAAATACTAACTTATTTACGTGTATACCGAATCAAATAGTACGGAATCCTATTTGATTGGCGATCCAATCAGTGAGAACGCACGTAGAAACAATTATGTATTGAATCTAAACATTAAGAATCGATTAGGAAGCGATCTACTACAATCTATGAACTTGGAGTAGGTTCTTAGAGGTCTCTGGACGGCTAGGGTACGTCTGGAGTCGAAGTGTATTCAATGCTTACATTTTTTCCATAAATTAGGTGGTATTTATAGGTTAGGGTTGCTCATTCGGGCGACTGAACCATTAGCATGGTTCAGTCGTGCGATTGAGCCATGCGGTTGATCCATTCGCACGACTGATTGTTCAGTCGTGTGACTGTGCCAATTTCATGTTGCAATCATACGACTGGTCCAGTCTCCTGGTTCAGTCGTGCGACTGAGTCATTCGCATGAAGTTGTTCATGCGTATGGTCCATTAGCATGGGCCATTCGCATGATAACGTCATATTACTAATTTTTAATATATTAATGATCATTACATTATTTATATTAGTTCAAACAACCACAAACCTATATAATCAATTCAATATGGGTTAAACAACTCATTAATGAAATATTAAACATTATAAACACAACCAAAAATTTAAATTTCATTAAGTACCCAACTGTTACATAAGTGTAAGACACTAAAGACATATTACATTAAGTTTAGAAACTAGGGACACATGTACCTACAGATTGTATGACCAAGACAATACACATATTGAAAAGTTTTTCAAATAAGATAAACTAATCAATATTTATCATCTCAATATCTATAATAAGATACTTAAATCTGTGTTCATAATATGCTTTGGTGAACAAATCAACATATTTTTTATTTGAGTCAACTTTGACTAGTTTAAACCGGGTTTTCTCATGAATGTATGTACTGAGATAATACCTGATGTCAATGTGCTTTGTCTTGGAGTGTTTGACAGGATTTTCTGTAATGGAAATGACACTCTTGTTGTCAATATGGATAGGATTCTAAATGAAATTGAATAAATAATCCAACATCCTATTTTGAATCCACATCAACTAGTGGTAGCAATGTATTCAGCTTCAGCAGGTGATGATGAGACATAGGATTGCTTCTTGCATTGCCATGAGATGATCCTTCTACCAAGAAATTGACATCTTCCTTATGTTTATTTCTTTTTGATGTTGCAACCACCATAGTCACTATCTGTGCAGCCACAGAGATTAAATTTTTTATTCCTAGGATACCAGAGATCCAACTTGGGAGCTCCTTTGAGGTATATATATATTCTCTTTCCAGCAACTAGGTGAGACACCTTTGGAGTATCCTGATATTTTGCACAAATTTAGGTTACAAACATAATATCAGGTCTAGTTGTTGTAAGGTACATCATAGATATAATAACCGCCCCATAGTAATGTTGATCAGTATCCTCCTTTCAAAGTCAAGACAAAGATTGTGATTTATGGGTATAACATTCTTTGTTGGCTTACAATGCTACATATCAAATCTTGCTAAAATGTCATTGACATATTTAGATTGATTGATAAATAACCCTTCATTTACTTTACTATATTTCAAGGGAAAGTCTATTTTCCCTATGGAACTCATCTCAAACTTCATCTTCATAATGTTCTCAAAGTCTTCACACAACTGGTCATTTAAAGAACCTAATATGATGTCATCAACATAGACTTGTACAAGCAAAATGTCTTTCCCGGACATTCTTATGAATAAAGTTTAGTCAATGGTACCGTTGGTCTAACCATTCTTCAGGGGAAACTGAGACAAAGTCTCATACCATATCCTAGGTGCTTGGTGCACCCCATATAGAGATTTATCTAATTTGCACACATAGTTAGGGTGTTATGGGTCTTCAAATCCTAAAGGTTGGCACACATAGACTTCTCTGTCTATATCCTCGTATAAAAATACACACTTGACATTTGTTGTATTACTGTAAAATTCCCATTATAAGTTTGTCTTCTTATTCTCACACCTTCATAAACATCTCCAATGATGTTCTTAACTAGGTGAGTGTTATGAATCCTGAGCGTAGCAATGACATCCAATTGCATGGAAAAATCTAGAGTTGAAAAGTACTGTTTAAAATTTTGAATATTTGGACCGGCTGAGATCTCTCACGTTCATTCAATGAGGACTTATTGAATGAAGGAGAGTCAAAATCACAATCATTTGGCTATGAAGTAGCATTAACAGTTGTATGTTCCTACGAAATGTTGCTTCCACTAGCTTGGTGTTGTGCATTGCTTGAGTTGTCACTTGATGAGTTTTGAGGCTCACTTTGTTGACAACTTGTTAAAGCTCCACTGGTTCTTGAGATAATCATACTATCAGATCTTCCGATTGTGGCAACTTGATTTTCAGTAACTTTTAGAGAACTTGGAGGAGCTTTGGAGAACTCAAACAGTTGGTCCTTATTAGAATCACTTTAAGTACCTGTTCCAGCTGAAACATTCTCACAAGAAGGTTTAGAATAGTTTGGAAATAGTTCTAAATCAAAGATATTATCAGGTCCATTTCTCCTAACATAAGGATTGTGCTCATTAACAACAATATTAGATGATTCTTCAAATTGTGATTTTTTATGTTATAAACTCTTAAGCAGTAGAGTTGGAGGAATATCCAACAAAGATATCATCATCTAACTTTTCAGCAAATTTTGTCAAATTGTCATTTATGTTTTGTATGGTACACCTACTTCAAAGGACCTAAGAAGGCCAATGAAGGGTGGCCTCTTGTTCCATAACTCATAAGGGGTTTTTCCATGGGGCTTAACTATAAGAACTATGTTTTGCATATAGCATACAGTGTTGACTGTCTCTGCCTATAATGTTAGAGGTAGCTTTGAATTAGCTAACATAGTCCTAGAAACCTCATAAGTGTCACATTTCTCCTCTCAGCATTACCATTTTGTTAAGGAGTTCTAGGAGTATTATATTATCTAACAATCCCTTTTGAGTTATAGAATGAGTCAAGAACTTGATTCTTAAACTCAGTCTCTTGATCACTTGTAACAAATTTAACCTTGTGATTAATTTGATTTTTTATTTTAAGAATAAAATTTTTTTAACATTTTAAAGTTTTACAAGTTTAATCTTTAGTTCTTAAAAAGAATACCCATGTAAATCTTATAAATCATAAACTATCACAAGTTAATATGATTTCCTTCAAATGCTCATTATACTTATGGGACCAAACAAATCTATGTGCAATAAATGTAATAGGGTGGTGATAGAGTTAACTTCTTGTATTTGTGAGGAACCCTGTGTTGCTTTCCTTTCAGACAAACAACACAATTATCCTTGTACAAAAATTCATTTTTCCATATACCAAGTTATTCTATACCAAATTGTTCATTGTTTTAAAATTAACATGACACATTGTTTTATGCCATAGAGTTGACTGATCACCATTGGCTTTAGAAAGAAAGCATGATACTTCACCAATGGGGAAGCATTGTTCATATCAAGCTTGTAGATATCCCCTTTCTTGGGAGATCTAAGAAACACCAATTTCTAAGGAATTGTCATCCCGAGTTTCAGGATAACGCACTCATATTTTGTGAAAAACATTAGTGATTTTGATCACAAAATTAAGAAACACTTAAAAGATTGTGTTTAATCTATTTGAAAAAGTTTACTTTATCTACCTTCAACTTACCATTGGATACACAACCTCTTCTTGAAATATATCCTCCGGTTTCACCTCCACATTGTACATGTCCTCCATCAAAATGTGGAAATTGTTGAAAAAGAGATCTGTTTCCTATCATGTTCCTGGAGCATCCACTGTTCATAATCCATACTTTTCCATTTTTGTCATGTGGATATTCCTACACATAAAGTGAAAATATTAGTTGCTATTGGAAACCCAAGCCTTGTTGGTCTTGGGCTCTTCCAATGTGGATGACATAATTATGAACCGTAATGTATGCATGGGGGTTCAATTGTGATACGTGAAGTAGATGTCTAGGCTGCAACATCTTTTTTGATCTTCCATTCCATCTTTTGGTTGTTCAGTTTGGATGAACTTGATAAAGCTTGAGCAACATAGCATTCTTCCAAGGCTTTTTTATTCTTGCAAGAGGCTTTCGCCACCTTTTCTTCCAAGTCTTCTTCTCGAAAGGTTTCAAAGAAATTTTATGTTCATTTTAATTTCTGTCTCATCTTCCGTACCTATTTTCCTTTCCGAAGAATGAGTTCTTCCGAGAACAACTTGTCTTCGAAAACAAGTTTTCCTTTTCTTAACACCTGGACCATGTGATAAGGTCCAAATGTGAAACCTTCCTTTACTCCTTTCTTAACATTGGTTGCATAATGTGTGCTTGCAGGATTGTAATAACAATCTTTTGGCATATGGTTGTGCAGACCACAAATTAGGCATTCAATGTTAACTTTTGTGGGATGTGAAGATTATTGTTTCTTGCACTTATCATCATCAACAGTATTTCCCTTCAATCTCTGATCCTTCAGTAGGACAGGAGTGCTAGTACTACACTCCTTTCTTGGATCAGAGTTTCCAACCACCTGGAATCTAGCTAAAGTGAACACACCCTTTTGCTTTGGGTTTATCTTTAGCTTGGACTCAGCCACTTTCTTGTTAGTTTTTATAGGTTGTCTTAGCTCTATTTCTTGTGGCTTTGGTGGTTAGGGTTTGATAACCATTGGTGGGGATAAGTTGTTGTACTTGGTCATTCCTTGTGATGGTCTCCATAGTTATGTCATTCTTCAACTCATGATGTAGAGAGTCAGCAGATAGAACCTCATGCTTATTAGTACCACACCTTGGTTATCTTATAGACTCATAAGAGTGAGGTGGAGAAATTTTATGGTTCCCAACCCATTTTTTGATAACAAACCTTTGAGTAGGAGGATGATGCAAGAATGGTTTTGAAGTTATGCTCTTCTATGGCATAATAATTGTGCTTTGTCCTCAGCTATGACTAGCTGGGCTTGAGCCTTAGTTAAATTGGAAATTAAATCTTTGATTGAGCCCTATAGTTGGAGAGTATTTTTCTAGTTCATCAATTTTCATTTTATAGTCAGTTTCTACCCTTTTAAAATTAGATTTTAAGATGTTTAAGGACTCAATATCATATTTGATTTCCATGTTATAGGCCTGATATATTTTGACTTTAGCAATACAAGCTCAAGTATAAAGATGTTAATATACTTTGATATCATTTGTTCCAGCCATGAGTGCTTGAGAAGGGGTCACATCTTGCACCATGAAGCTCCGATCAACTTCTTGAGCAACAATAGTAGTTTGCTGTTTAGTTGACTTTGTAGCAGCTTTAGATGCCATAGGATGTTTGGAGGCTTGAGTGGCTCCTGGATTGGATATAGGAGCTTGTATTCCCTGGCAAAATGACCTAGCTGGTTACAATTATAACACTTAGCTTTGGCTTGTCAAACCTGAATTTGATGTTAGTTGGATTTTGAGGAAACTGTCTTTCAGCTATTTTGAATAACTTCGTTGCTCTATAAGTCAACATAGCCATTTGTTGGACTATTTCCATGTATTGAACATCATTTGGGCTAAAACATTCTAGTTAATCAAAGCAGATATGAATGTCACTAGAATGTTTATTTCTTGAAACAAAGGCACAATTGTCTTGGAAGGGATTTGATTGAGTCTGTTAGACCTTGGTGTTTCAGGAAAAGTGATGTATGGCCTAAAGAACATGAGGTTGTTGAGAGTAGGTTAGGTAATGATGAGGTTGGGGTCTTGATCCAATAGATTTATTTACTTCATTTGCAAAATAAAATAAACTTCTAAGTTTGTGAACTTAAAAGTTTAGAGGAAGTAATGATTGAAAAAGAGAAAATCAAATAATGTGTTTGCATGAAAAGATGAAGCAAAAATTTTACAAGCAAGTGTGTATTTGATAGGTTGTAAAAATGAACCTGAAAAGATTTAAAAATAAGTGGAAAAGCTTCTTGTAAACAAAAATGAAATAATATTTTTGTGTTTTTGAAAAATTTCAAAATAAAGACTAAAATAAAGGGAAATTAATTAAAAAAAAAATTGTGTCAAAAATTGACTTTCAAACTTCAAAAGTCAAAATGTGTTTGATTGGTGTTAAAAATGAAAATTTTGATTTTTTAATGATTTGTGATGGGTGATTGTCAAAATTTGACTAAGTGTTTGAGATTCTATGATGAACAGTGCTAATATGCATAAATAATGTTCAAACGAATGTTGATAAAAATTTCCAAGTGTTAGACTCATGGAGGATTCTCATATGCCTGAACAGTGATCAAATGCTCATTTCAGGAGTAAGATGAATTTTAGAAATATGTACAAGTGTTAGCCTTTGGTTCAACCTCATTCGCCTAAATCGTTGTCATGTTGCTAAAACACTGGCTAAGTGTTCGGTGTTTCCGGTCAACCTCCTGTGCCGGAACAGTACTAGCCATTCCAATGTTGAAAATATTCCAAGTCTAAACATTTTGTAAGACTCATGCGCCTAAACAGTTCTCATGTGGACTGAGGGTACATGAAAATATCCAAGTGTTAGGCGTTTCTACCTAAGCCATGTGCCTGAACAGTACCCAAGCTCCTAGACAATGCTCATGCGTTTGAGAATTTTAATGAAATGTGGCTAAGTATGCTCATACGTCTAAGTCTCATGCATCTCAATAGTGTCCATACGCCTTCACAGTTGTCATGCGCCCAAGAGTTTTTGCATTTATATATATTTAATATTTAGTAGATTTCATCATTTTCACACTTATGCTCTCAAACTATTTGTGTTTCTTAGTCGCACCGATGTACTCATTCTCTTTGTAATGATTGATTCCTATTAATCATTGTGATAAATGGGTAAAATAATTGATTCTAAACATCATTTTGAACTTATAACATCATTTTTCATAACATGATTCGAACATTTGATCGAGTGTTCGAACTCTATTTGGGCGTTCAAACCCTATGGGTTTTATAAAATCAAAATTTGTGACTTAAATGTTTAACAATAACTAAAATTGAACATTCATGTGTTGTAATACATATTTTTGATCAGACTAGGATGATCAAAACTTGAATTCATCATCAAGTGTTCTTGATGATTTGGTGTTCATCAATAAAGACATATGAATAAGAAATGAGTAGTCATTTTGAAATTTTTGTCAAAATAAATTTGTAAATTATAATAATTCACATAATCAACTAATTTTGAAGAGATTTTCATGATTTAATATCTTTTAAATCTTTTAAACTTGATTTTGAATGTATTTTGCTTAGAGCAAAGTGTGCTCAACACTTAGAAATTTTAAGTGAAATTGATTAGGTTTTGAAAATTAAAATTTTCTAATTAAATTGAAAATTAATAAATGTGCATATTTCATGATCCTTTACTTGGTTTTCATCTCAAAGTATTAAATGAATTTGTAACCGGTGCATAATAAGTTTTAAGTGTATACAACATTTAGAAAATTCTCTAAGTGTTACTGATTCAAAATTGATAACATATAATGTGATTTAATAATTGTAATTCATATATACTTATATTTCTTTTGTGTCAACAAATGGCTGATTCAAAGTTTGAGAGAAAGAATAATGTAGCAACTTTTCTGAATGAAGATGTTCGTGATGTTATAGGATAATAGATGATTAGATACCTATTGAGGACAAAATATGTATATGCCATGTGTGCTTGACCTGTCATAATATGCACATTTGATCAAGAAATTTTGGGGACCTGCTAAAATGAATAGAGATGAAGAAGGAAGAGAGGTTTTTAGAGGATTAATTACTGAGCATAGGATGACTGAAGTCTTTGAATTGTCAATTAGAGATGCTCTAAGATTGGGAGACAATGATCCACAAGAATTGAGTGAGCTTACATTTAATGAATGTAGAGAGACATTCATGGCTATGGGCCATCCTGATTATTCCCCAAAGAAGCAATTCTACGACCATTGGAAATCATTATGCGATATCTTCCAACACTACATGTATAAAAGGAGAACCAGATGGAATTCATTTCCAGTTGATATTGTATATCTGATAGTTGTAGTTGCCACTAATAGAAGATTCAACATGGCAAAGTGGATCTTGAATGGATTTGTTTTTAATCTGGAGAAAGGGATAAGGAACAAGTATTCGACGTATCCAAGATTTCATCAAATGATCATAAATGAAGAATATTCAGATTTGCATGTCTATGGAGTAAGTCGTGAATGATTTGAGTTGGAACAAATGTCTAAAAAAATTTATAAAAGACTTGCTATTATTACTTGAGCCCAAAATGTGCCCATGTTTAACTAGATGAGGGCTATAACAAGAAATGAAGTAAATATTAATGAAGATCATGTTCATTTAACTGAGGATAAACCTATTGATCCTAATATTGATAGAAGATGTTCCTCAAGGTTCGTCTGAATTTGAAAGGGAAGAAAATAAGGATGATGATGTAGATGAATTGAGAGTGAAGATAGTTCATCTTGTAGTGATGATGATGATGATGATGATAACAATGTTGGAGGAAATGTGATAGAAGTAGAGAAAGAAGTTGATAGTGGAAAGACTAAATCAAATAATGGGAATGATGCTAATAAGAATGAAAATGTTGATGATGCTGAAGATGGTGATGATGTAATGATGATATCAATGTTGCTGATGATGTAAATGATGATGTTGATGTTGCTCATAATGTAAATGAGAATATAAATGAAGGATTGAACAACAATAGAACTTTGATTTTGATTACACTGATGTAGATATTTCAAAGCCTATTATTCAAAGTACATCACCTGTTGTTGAATCTCTAATTCAAATTACTCAAGAAGCAGTGATTGTTGAGGAGTCTTCCCATGAAACTACATACAATGTGTGAGTCCAAACTGAAGTTTTGAACAAAGAGAAGAATGATGAACAAGTTAAGATGATGGAGATGTTAAAAGTAGAAAATGAACTGTTGAAAGTTAACTCTATAAAGAATGATTTGATGATTGTTGAGCTTGAAGAGAAATTTAAAATGTTGAATGATGAATATAAGATATTGAAAGAAAGCATAAACGCTTAAATTCAAGAACCTAATGTTGTAACATAAAAAAAAGACTGAACCTAAAGTTCAAAAAATTATAGTTGAAAAAATATCTGAAGCTGATAAAGGATAGAGAAAGATAGATGAAAGTTTGATTGAATAATCTTTTAGACCATTATCAAAGATACACAAAATTGTAGTTGAATCTCTGAATGTTGATGAAGTTGATATTCAAAAGCAAATTGAAGGTTTAGATGATTTGGATTCTGATTTCCGGGCGATTGGTATGATGAAGTGTTAGAAGAAAAAGATGTTTATGAAATTATTGATTCACTAATTAGAAATGTACGGGAAGACATCTCAATAGACTTTGATGATAGATACAATTACTTGGTTAAAAAGAAGTACAACCGTGGCTTCTTGAATGGTCTTACTATATCATAAATATATGAAGAGTATGAGAAATACTTATTATCAAAGTCTACCACATCGGTTGATCCTGATGAGATTTGTGTAAAACATGGTGAATGGACTCCAATGAGTGAAAGTATTAATGTTGATGATATTCTAATTTTTGAGTTTCACCATCCTGGTCGTGATGATATGAGTATTCTGGAATCGAGAATGTGATTACAATGAAGACACTATCTAATGAAGAGACTAAATAGATTACAAGGAACTTCTCTGAGGAACTTATTCTGATTTTTCAACAAAAAGATAAGCAAAACAACAAAATGATAGTTCTTGATATGGATTAAATCTATGGAATTGGTGAAAAGAAGTCATGAAAGAAGAAAAAAGCTTATTAAGATGTTTCTTGAAAATGAACAACAAGCTTATAAGGTCTCAGATGATCAGAAGCAATTATTGAATAAATCCAGATTTGCTGGTGATATAATGAGGAATGTTTTACAGACAGGACAATCAATCTCTAAGATGTTGAATGCTATGCTAGTTGATAACACAAAAGAAGTAAAGATTATATCTTAGAAGTATGATGAAGTTTTTGATGCATTTTTTATCGAGTGAATGCTATATGTGATGTAAATCATTTCTATTCAAGCATCATAGCTTTCTATTCAAACGTTTTTATCTCCATCTGATCCACAACCTCAAAAGTCTCTTTTGACAACCAGAATATGTCTATGTTTAAATAGAATTCAATCGGTTTCGGATAATCATTCGAATGAATTTTCAAAACTCCTTTGCTTGAAATTCTCATGTACTCAATATTCTTTTCTTCATAACGTCTGCATAGCTGCATTCATCACTTTTATGGTTGTCATGATGTACTTTCTATCATTCTCGGCAACTTAAGATGAAACACGATCAAAAATCTGATTAGACAAAAACGAGATATAACTCGGACGTAGAAGTTTAAGTTCAAAAACTCCAAACAAACATATCATATCTTTGTCCTAATCATCTAAGTTCCTATCCAACATCAACTGGAAAGAACATGATAAAACCATCTCAAGATTAGTTTTAACGTTTGAGTTCGATTTATCACCTTAAATCCAAGGTTAGTCACTTTATCAAAATATTGACCAATATAAGCATCCAAAAAACTTTCCTCTTCTATTGAACAATAAACCCCCTTCGTTCTACTCTATAAACTCTTGAAATATATCTAATCTTGTTGATCACAGTTGGTTTTAAGATAAGATGTCATTTTTGAAATGCCACGATCTAGAAGCTTCATAAAATTTTCTCCTTAAGTAGCCTTTGTTGGATTGATCAAAGGTAACTTATGCAACTCCTTCATATCTTGAACAGGCTAAGCTATGATTCTTGAATTGAAATAATATATTCATCTTCATATCTTACAAGATCGGTTAATCTCACTTAACACTTGGTTTTTATCTCAAACTCACTTAAACTACACTCAGATCAGATGACGAAGAGTCTTTCTAAGAGTTGATAACAACATAATAAGTAATAATAAACAAAAAAATATATTTTTCAAGGTACTTTCATATATTGCTTCTCAACTCAAAGTATTACAAGGCTCTTACAAGCATATTACATGAGTTACAATGAGAAACTATTAATACTACTACCTACAGCCGGATATACTTTGATGCCATCTGTGATCCTATGACTGAAGCATTTACTACAATTTTAAGTTAAGGTATCTTAGATAATGTCTTATCTAAGATATGGTAGTCATGACATGTCCATGACTTACCTTTTGTCACCAACTAAAGTTGCCAATTATGCTAACTAATAAAGGTGAACAGTGAAATAAAGTAAGGTCAACTACATGCCTTTTGAGAAAACGTCATGCACTATCTCAAAGGTCTGAAGTGGATTGACAGAGACCATACTTATGTCCAATGGTTCATAGTAGTGTCTTCCGAAGGGAAATGGCTTCGGAAGAATAAGTTCTTCTGAAGCCACTTATACTTTAGAAGAGGCTACTTCTTCCGAGGCTTGAGTACTTCTTCTTTTCTTCATACTTCGGAAGTTTTCTTCTGATCTTTTCTTTTGTCTGATCCTCGTAAGTGAATAATTTGTCTTTGGAAGTAGAGTTTGTCTTCGAAAGTTAGTCTTGCACTTTGTCATAAGAAGAACTTTATTTCCGTAGGAAGTTCCATACTTGGCTTCGGAAGTATTTTATTAGATGCACCAAAATAGACTAAGTGATTTGGTTTTGGTTGCACCAGCCTTCTTCTTGATCCAACAAACTCCCCCTAGCCTAATGCTACCAAAAGCTCACTTGTTCCTTCTTCTCAAAGCTTTCAGCACCAGGGAAAACATATATGTTTCTGTTTCTTTGTTCTTCCCAGAAGTAGTGCTGAGAAGCTTGTACAAATTATTAGTTGACAGGAAATCAAGTCTGTCACTCTGAATGATATTCACCCTCTGTTGGGTCCCTTTGAAAAAAGTTAGTTGATGGGAGCTATAATCATATTCCCATCTAACTCTGGGTTCCAATTCAGGATCTTCCACCATCTATAGAAAGGTGTGCCTTTGGTGGTTTATCTTTCCTTGTCTTCTTTCTCTCTTAGTTTTAACTCCTCTTTAATCTTTGCTCTTGCGGTTAACTCAGCAAAATGAAGGCTGCTAAGATGACTTCTGATGTGAGAAACAGTTTTAGAGTTGGAGGGATTGGAGAATGGTTTCTCTGCTAACTCAGCAATGTCAAATCTGCTAGAGTGTAGCAGAGAGGAGGCATTCAGCCTGTTGCTTTCACCATTCTCTATTTCCACAATAAAGTTGTGAGAGGCTTCATCAAACCTCCATTGGATGATTTTCTTTCTAGGCACAAGAGACTGACTAGGAATCTTGTCCCCTTTCTTTGTATCCAGTAGAGTCACCAGCTTTCTTCTCCCGTTTCTTCACTTAATCGTTTAAGGAGTCAGAGTTGAGACCAAGAAGTCTAGCAGCATGGTCCAATGTTCCTCTAGCTTGATCAAGAAATTTATCTCTTGTGAGGGAACATGAAGATCCATCAACATAAGTCAGTTTGACATAATCTTCCTCACAAAATATGTCGCTTCGGGTTGTGCAATTTGTGAGCTTTGTCTTGATTTCCTTGAACTCCTCTAAGGAGAGATGTTTGGAAGGCTGAGAGGATGGTTTGAAAGGTTGTTGGGTAGGTTGTGGTGTAGTGGTTCTGGAAAGAGTATTTTAGGTTGGAGGATGGGTAGTTTAGGTGGTTGAGGTGAGGAAGTAGGTAAGAATAGTGGTGTAGGTTCATGTGTGTAGGGTTTAGTTTTGATGATGAATGGAAAGGGAATTGGTTCTAGTTGGGGTTGAGTGGTTGGCTTGAGGGTCATCCCTTGTACCCTTCTATACATCTCTTTCCTTTTACCCATAAGAATGTCAGCCTTGATTTCGCTGACAATTCATTGAATTGTCTTTTCATACATGGGCCCCACCTACCTACTAGAGAAGCCGTGAGCCCGGAGATAGTCTTTCATCCAGGCTTTCTCATCGATCTTCTTGGTTGCAGTGACCCTAGCTTTTTCTTCTTTCTTATTCTTTTCCCTCAACTTCTTCTTTCTTTGTTGAAGAGCCATAGGATCGTAGCATCATTGTGTGGAGATGGTTCTTGAAGAGAGAAACCTCTGGAGGTTAGGAAAGATGTCCTTTCCCTCTAGAGTTGTAGATTAGCTTCCCTCTTTTCTTTTTCTCTTTCTTCCTCTAAGGACAACTATGTAGCTTCCTTCTGTATCATTATGCAGCTTGGTTGCCTTTTCTAGCTCTACTAACTCCTCTAACGGTAGCAGAATTATGTCTTCATTGGCAGCTCCAAGCTTGATGAGCCTGTCAATGATCTCTACCCTCTTTTTGTTGTTGACTACCTCCTGGTTGGCTGCAACTACTTTGGAATTGGCAGCTAACAACTTCTCAGTTGGAAGTTTACCTTTTCTTTTAAGCTTCTCAATCCTCTTCTCCTCCTCAAGCTCTTCCGCTATCATTTTCTTCTTTCCTTTATCATCTTTTGAAGTGCTTGACTTTGGTGGTTTTTGGAAGGAGGGTTTTGATTGTGAGAAAGGTAGTGAAGGTGTTTGAGCTAGAGGTTGGTTGAGAAAGTCCTCACTATTCACCTTAGATGCCAGCTCTAGAATTGCATCTGTGATGATTAGATCCTCGTATAAGGAGAATAGTCCCTCCACAGCTTCTATCTCAGCTTCGGAAGATTTAGTTTATTCTTCCGAGACTTTGACTTTAGCTTCGGAAGTTTGAGGGAGTGAAGTATCTGTCTCAACTGTTTCAGTTGTTGGGCTATCAGTCCTCATTATACCTTCAAATTGAATCTTAGGTTCCATTTGGACCTTAGGTTGACCAACTTCTTCCAAAGTGGTAGAAGGTGCACTTATCCTCTAAAGCTTTTCAGCTCCAAAGCACATTAGAGTCGTATCAGGGTTGGGCGGATATAGAGAATATCTCAATACAAACTTGGAAAAGAACCAATAGAGATCTCTGAGCATCCTTGGGTCTATTTTCAGTATAACTTGGGATGACTCGGAAGAAATAGTTGAAATAGGAGCCGAATATCTTGAAGTTGAAGTTTGGCTTAGTGGTTCCTCAGGTGTTTGTCTCTGAATACTTTCCCTCTTTTTGGTAGCATCATCTTGCGAGCTACATGAGCTGGAGGAAGAGGTCAAGGAGACTTGAATGGGTACATGCCTAACAGATCTCTCAATCTGTTTCTCAGTTAGTTGAGCCTTAAGACCATCAATCTCAAGTTGCTAAGTGGCGAACCTATCCCCTAAAGTCTTAATCTTGGATTCAAGGTTTGAGACTTTAGACAGTAGGTCTTTAATGACGAGTTGCATTCTTCCCTCATCTTCTTTTGAAGAATCATGGGGAGATAAGGTAACATACCTAGTATTTCAACCTCACCACCAGATGTGGTTCCTTGGCATCCTGGTTTCCCTTGCTTAATGGTGTCTCTTTCAGAGTCATCAAAAGGCATGGTTGCCGCAGATTCAGTCTCAGAAATGTTACCACTGTCTAAAAAGTCCATTGAGGCACCTTCTATAGTGGCAGCTGAATCTTCATGAGTCCCCTCCACATTAGTGGGACTCACCTCAGTAAAGGTTTGTTGATAGGGGCTAGAGATAAGAGGTCTCTCTATGCTCTATTGATCTTTGTGAGAGTGTTGTAGATAAACTTCATTGCCATGAAGAGAGATAATCTCTTCATCACTTTTGAAGAGAAGGTCAATAAATGATAGAGAGGTTAAATCTAATGACCCGAGACCTTGATCAATATCTACAGGCATTGAGCCTATGGTGGGGTTGTCCCTTTTTGGCTGCTTAGAGGAGTATAGATACTCATCCTGAGCGCTTTCAGTTTGGGTTTCGGGGTCATGGGTTTGAGACCGAGGAGACTCAAAACCCATATTGAGGTCAATGGTGAAGGATGGTGAGACATCAGCCTAGGGGGAGTTTGTTGGATCAAGAAGAAACCTGGTGCAACCAGAACCAAATCACTTAGTCTATTTTGGTGCATCTATTAAAAGACTTCCGAAGCCAAGTATGGAACTTACAAAGGATATAGATTTCTTCCGAAGACAAAGTGCAAGACTAACTTTCGAAGACAAAGTATTCACTTTCGAAGATCAAGACAAAAGAAAAGTCCAGGAGACAACTTTTGAAGTATGAAGTAAAGAAGAAGTCCTACAGCCTCAGAAGAAGTAGCCTCTTTCGAAGTATAAGTGGCTTCGGAAGAACTTGTTCTTCTGAAGCCATTTAACCTTCGGAAGACACTACTATGAACTAGTGGGAATAAGTATGGTCTCTGTCAGTCTGATGCAGACCTATGAGATACTGCATCGTGTTTTCTCAAAAGCCATGTAGTTGACCTTACTTTATTCACTATTCACCTTTATTAGTTAGCACAGTTTCCAACTTTAGTTGGTGATATAAGGTAAGTCATGGATATGTCATGACTATCATTTCTTTGATAAGACATTATCTAACATGCCTTAACTTTAGCATTGTAGTATATGCTTTAGTCATAGGATCTCAACTTGTATCAAAGTATATCCGGCTGTAGGTAGTCGTGTAAATAGTTTCTCATCATAACTCATGTAATATACTTGTAAGAGTCTTGTAATACTTTGAGTTGAGAAACAATATATGCAACTACCTTGAAAATTCTTTCTGTTTTTTAATATTACTTATTATATTGTTATCAAATTTTAGAGAGACTCTTCTTAATCTGATCTGAGTGTAGTTTAAGTGAGTTTGAGAGAAAAATCAAGTGTTAAGTGACATTAACTGATCCTGCAAGTAACTTATGCAACTTCTTCATATCTTGAACAGGCTAAGCTATGATGCTAGAATTGAAATAATATATACATCACATATAGCATTCACTCTCTTGATAAAAAATACATCAAAAACTTTATCATACTTCCAAACTATAATCTTCACTTCTTTTGTGGTATTAGGAACAATCATAACATTCAACAGTTTAAAGATTGATTGTCTTGTCTGTATAACATTACTTATTATATCACTAGCAGATCTAGATTTATTCCATAATTGTTTCTCATCATCTGAGACCTTATAAGCTTGTTTATTTCCAGGGAACATTTCAATAAGTTTTTTTCTTATTTCATGACTCTTTTCTTCTTTCATGACTTCTTTTCTTATTTCATGACTTCTTTTCTTCTTTCATGACTTCTTTTCTTATTTCATGACTTCTTTTCTTATTTCATGACTTCTTTTCTTATTTCATGACTTCTTTTCACCGATCAAAATCGAATGAACCCGCACAAATTTTGACTAGGAACAATTATTTGAAAATAAATATCTATAACTAATACGTTATTGTTAAAAGCACACTACAGCATAAAAAGTTGAGTGGAAAACACAATAAAAATTGTTAAAAGCACAATATAACATAAAAAGTTAAGTGGAAAACATAATAAAAATACACTGGTATGCATTATATTATTTGTTTATTTATTAACCTAACATTCTAATATATTTTAAATTCTACTCTACAATTTTTTTACAACAAATTTATGTGAAAAAAACATTTAATATAGTAGAATCCCATTAAACTAAATGGCATTTAGTGATTATTGAGTGTGTGAACCGACTGATCCTACCCATTTAGAACAAAAACTTTTATAATTAGCTATAGTCTATGGACCCTTAAAATTTTCAAATCCTCATGAAAAAAATTATAGGTCTGTCACTACGTCCAAACAATCACACAACAAAAGTAAGGGGCTATTTGATTTTGGCTGACGCGGCTGACGCGGCTGACGCGGCTGACGCGGCTGACGCGGCTGACGCGGCTGACGCGGCTGACGCGGCTGACGCGGCTGACGCGGCTGACGCGCTGACGCGGCTGACGCGGCTGACGCGCTGACGCGGCTGACGCGGCTGACGCGGCTGACGCGGCTGACGCGGCTGACGCGGCTGACGCGGCTGACGCGGCTGACGCGGCTGACGCGGCTGACGCGGCTGACGCGGCTGACGCGGCTGACGCGCTGACGCGGCTGACGCGGCTGACGCGGCTGACGCGGCTGACGCGGCTGACGCGGCTGACGCGGCTGACGCGGCTGACGCGGCTGACGCGGCTGACGCGGCTGACGCGGCTGACGCGGCTGACGCGGCTGACGCGCTGACGCGGCTGACGCGGCTGACGCGGCTGACGCGGCTGACGCGGCTGACGCGGCTGACGCGGCTGACGCGGCTGACGCGGCTGACGCGGCTGACGCGGCTGACGCGGCTGACGCGGCTGACGCGGCTGACGCGGCTGACGCGGCTGACGCGGCTGACGCGCGGCTGACGCGGCTGACGCGGCTGACGCGGCTGACGCGGCTGACGCGGCTGACGCGGCTGACGCGGCTGACGCGGCTGACGCGCGGCTGACGCGGCTGACGCGCTGACGCGGCTGACGCGGCTGACGCGCGGCTGACGCGGCTGACGCGCGGCTGACGCGGCTGACGCGGCTGACGCGGCTGACGCGGCTGACGCGGCTGACGCGGCTGACGCGGCTGACGCGGCTGACGCGGCTGACGCGGCTGACGCGGCTGACGCGGCTGACGCGCTGACGCGGCTGACGCGGCTGACGCGCTGACGCGGCTGACGCGGCTGACGCGGCTGACGCGGCTGACGCGGCTGACGCGGCTGACGCGCTGACGCGGCTGACGCGGCTGACGCGGCTGACGCGGCTGACGCGGCTGACGCGGCTGACGCGGCTGACGCGGCTGACGCGGCTGACGCGGCTGACGCGGCTGACGCGGCTGACGCGCTGACGCGGCTGACGCGGCTGACGCGGCTGACGCGGCTGACTCGATCAGCCGGTCAGCGTGTTTGATGTGCCTGTGTGGTGGGCTGACCGGGTCCGTGGGTTCTGACCCAGACCCTCAACTGAAACATGCTGACCCGGAAGGGGTGCTGCCCCCCACATGCGCAGCTGACCCCCACCTACGCGACCCCCACCTGCGCGGCCGACCCCCACCTGCGCGGCTGACCCCCACGTGCGCGGCCAACCCCTCCCTGCGCAACCCCCACCTGCGCAACCATCTCCTCGGCTGATCATCCACCTACGGTCTCCCCTCGATGTGTCTGTCAGTGGTGAAGGTGGTGGCGGTGGTGGTGGTGAAGGGTACATTTGGGGGTTTTGGGAAAGTCAAAATTGTTGACCGGTGAAAGTGATTGTGATGGTGGTGGTGGATGTTATAAATTTTATATTTTTATCGTTTAGCAGAGTCGGTCAGACACTGAACCAAACAGCCAAGTTTCAGTCAGATACATACCCAGTCAGAACGTCTAACTGGGACAGTTTCTGACTCAGTCAGATCTTACCCAGTCAGTGTAATCAAACAGCCCCTAAGTTTGATCAGTACCGCATTTGAAATTTCGATAAGTATCAAAGGGCACTGTTTAAAGTTTATATTAATATGGAATATTTCCAAATTCGTCTCTAATGAATCACATACATAACAATCAACTAGTTAGTTCCAATATACACCTAAAAGTGCTTCGCCCATCGTAATTTTTCTATTGTGATTTGATACTTCTGTTTAGATATGAGAGAATTTATTTTATGATGATGAAGCATAGGAAAATACCATCTTTCTATACCGCAGCTAAGCGCAGGCTCATTTACTAGTAACATATAAAGATAAACAAAGTAAACAGTGCATACCTGAAAGTCGAAAGATGTTAGAATTTTTAAATCTGAAGCTTAGAAACACGTCATGAATGTTGTCATCAGCCTGGATGATAGAAATGAGAAAACAAGGATAAAGAAAAGCGTACGTGAAGGTTTCAATGTTTGTGTTAAATAAAGAGGCTGGTGGTTTACTATAATGGGTTTGGAACGATAATAAAATCTTTTAAATGACAGGATCTTTAGTGGATGTATGGCTAGAGTGAGAGTGAGGGGCTGTCTGTTTATGTGTGACCGGGCTGACCCGGCTGACTCGGTCAACGAGTCAGCCCGTTTGATGCTCGCGTGAAGCTGCTGACCGGGTCATTTCTTCTGACCCAAACCTGAAAAATTATGTAGCTGACCCAAAATCTCCACCTCTTCTCTCTATTGCATACCACCGCCAACACCCAAATCCGAAGCTTTCCCCTCCTTCGCTCGATCGGCCACCTCCCCTCCCCCTGTGCTCTCGATCGGCTACCTCCCGTCCCCCTGCGCTCTCTCGATCGGCCACCTCCCCTCCCCCTGTGCGACTTCCCTTGCCCGACCCCAACCTGCGCGAGCCCTAACTGAGCCCTCCCTCCGATCTGTGGGAGCCCTAACCAAGCCCCTCTGACCTATGCGAGCCCTAACTTAGCACCTCCGACGTGCGCGAGCCCTAACCAAGCGCCTCCTGAGCATCTCCCTGTGGTAATCATCATTTCTTTATGAATATAGATGTATATGCATATAGATGTGTATGTATATGTGTATGCAGATTTGTATGTAGATGTATATGTGTATGTAGATGTGTATGTAGATGTATATGTGTATGTAGATGTGTATGTAGATGTATGTGTATGTAGATGTGTATGTAGATGTGTATGTAAATGTTTGTGTATGTATATGTGTATGTAGATGTATGTGTATGTAGATGTGTATGTATATGGGTATGTTGATGTGTATGTATATGGGTATGTAGATATGTATGTATATCTGTATATTATGTATGTAGATGTGTATTTATATGTGTATATTGTGTATGTAGATGTGTATGTATAAGTGTATGTATATGTGTATGTGTATGTAGATGTGTATGTTGATCTATATGTGTATGTAGATGTGTATGTAGATGTGTATGTAAATGTATATATTGCTTATGTGATTATCTTAAAATAACAAATTAGTTCTTGATCTAGGCATGACAGAAAGAAAAGCTAGAGTTAATTGGAAGTCGGATTGTGTCGACAAAACATATCTCGAAGCATGTATACATGAAATAACAAACAACGGTCGCGAGGGTAGTAGCCTTAAAGCAAGCTCATGGAAAGTTGTTGCAAAAAAACTAAAAAATTATCATAATTTTATGGTTGACCATAAACAAATGAGAAATCGATATGACTACCTAAAGTCAAAGTATGGGGCTTGGGTCAAACTGAAATACAAAATGGGAAATATTTATGATCCTATAACCAACACTTTCAATATGAGTGATGAAGAATGGGAAGCGGAGACAAAGGTATTTCTTAATATGAAATATTTTTTAATAAGATTATTTTTTGTTTAGTATCTTGATTATATCTATAAAAATTTTCAAACAGTTACACAAGTTTGTGGAAAAGTTGAGACATACTCCCCTTCCTTACCCTGATCTTTGTACCAAACTGTTTGAGGGGGTGATCGCGACTGGCATTCACAGTTGGGGGTCATCTTCTTGACAGGATCAGCGATCACACGTTTGATGTATTAGGATTCAAAGCAGCGGAATATGAACACGAATTAGACAAATTGTAGCAAGCAATCGACATTTGTATTCATTAAGATCGCATACGATTATAGGGAGAGAATATATGTTTCTGATTTCAAGGAATGTTTATAGATGTAGAATATTTCCAATCAAATCATTCATTACATTCCATTCATTCATACTGTTACAATAGGTTGTCACTCCTTATATAGAGTGCAACAATCACTGCTGTTATCACGGAAAGTGACAACTGGCAGATCAAATACAAAAATAACAAACTCTTAACAAACTACTGAAATGTTCACAACTACTGAGAACATATCAGAGTGTTAAGTACAAAATATAAAACTACTGAAACTACAACGACTGAAGAACAAGCTCTTCAGTCGTTTTACAAAACTACTGAAACATAAAAATATAAAACTACTGATATCACAACTACTGAAGAAATACTCTTCAGCAGTTGTGAAAAACTACTGAGGCTTCAGTACTTGATCTTCAGACTTTGACCTTAGGGTGTTTCATCAGCTGATGACTTCAGTAGATACCATCAGCTAATGTCTTCAGTCTTTGTCTTCAGACTTTGTACATCAGTTGTTGATCTTCAGTACTTGTAAACTCTTCAGCTGTTGTACTTCAGTACTTTGGTCTTTCAGCTTCAGCACTTGTGTTCTTCAGCTGTTGTACTTCAGTACTTTAGTTCTTCAGCTGTTGAAGTCTTCAGCACTTGATCTTCAGCTGTTGAGGTCTTCAGCACTTGTCAAACTGCTGATGAGTCTTTCAGCAGTTGTTGTGATACCATGTGGGACTTAGAGGTTTTCTGATCTTGGCTCATTGGTTCTTTTGGTCCAACAAACTCCCCCTGAACCAATGCAGCCAAAACCTCTAACTTATTTATTATCCCACTTATTGATGGCAAAATGTTGGTCTTTTTCCTTCTTGATCAGTAGAGAAGATGACCCATGTAAGCTTCGGCCTGGGAAGAAATCTCAAATATTTGTTTGGCAGAGTATGAATGGAACTCTGTTTTGGGGAACTGGACACAGAGTTGTTATCCCATTCATGAGATTTACTTCCCCATAATGAGTCTGTATGACTCACGAACATAGGCCTCAAGGAAACATTGTTCCTCCTGAGAGAGTTCTTCTACTCCTCCTTCGAAGAAGAACTCTGGACCATAGTACTCTGATAAGTACTTCATGGTCCTGCCATTTTTCAGCTCCACCGTAGTTATCTCCCTATATACAAATTCATCTGGATGGTTGCCTTCAAGAGTAACTGGAGCTCATTCTTCTGGATGTCTCCAAGCTTCTTATATAGCAACCCCTTCTTGATCATCTTGTTTTCTAGTAAAGCTTGAGGGGTCTTCTTTGCTTGGTGAGCTTTCTTGAATTCATCAATGATTTCCCAGGGTGAGACTACAACGGCCAACATGATGATAGACTCTATTGTTTTTCGTACCTGGCCGTTGTATCTGTGTGGGATAGTTCTTTTATGGATTCTAGAACTCACCCTGGGGTCTGGCCATACTCTCACTCTCTCCTTCTGATATTGAAAGGTGTGCCTGAGAGTGTACAGCCTTTGAGCATGCCCTTTCATGGCTTGAATAGATGATGACTGAGGAATTCCTTGTCAACCATCTTCAACAGTTGCTCATCATGTGTTTCTTCTGCTGTTCTTCTTCTTCTATCTTGACTCTGACCATTTCCCTTTGAGATTCAGATGTGATCATGGGTTGACTTTGGGGTTTGGTAGCTTCAGAATAGCAGAGAGTGGCAGACTATCATCTTCACCTCCTCTTCTTCTTCTTCTTCTTCCATCCTCAGCACCCGTCTCCTCCTTCTGGTACATCACTGGATGATGGTTGTGTTGGTGAAGGAATTGGTGTTGGTGAGGAGTTGGTTTTGAGGAGTGAGGATGTTGGATTTTGGCTTAGAGATTGGTTGGGAGATTTGAGGGATAGGATCTGTTTGAGTGGGTGGAAGGGAAGGTTGATCCAGCATCTTTGTAGTTAGTTTCGCCTTTGTGAGTTTAGCCATCTCTAACCTTTTACCAGCCCCAGCCTCATCAAGGGCTTCCACAATAATCCCTTTGTGAATTGCTCAGACAGACAGATTCTGGTGGCTATAGCCAGAATGCTGTCCCTGGTCCATGCGCGAATCTCCACTAATGATCTTCCTAAATATTTTGCAATGAAGCGGATCATTATTTCCAATCTCTCTCTTCTTTCTCAAGAGCATCATACCCTGCCCGGGTTTGTATCTCTTGTACTTCCAGCCTTCTAATCTCACTATCCAGTGTGGCTGTGTCAAACCCCTGCCTGAAGAGTTGTTCAATTATTTTATCCATGGATCGGCTGTGTGTAGTGTCAGCTTCTTTGACCAGCTCCTCCAAGGATTTGTCTTCAGCAGTGTGATCATCATCAGCACTTCTCTTTCGCTTGTAAGTGAGCAGAGGCTGCTTTTCTTTTCTCCTCCTCTTGGCTTGCTTCTCTTCCTTCTTCTCCTCTGTTCTTTTCCTCTTCTTTTCTTTCACTGCAGTACTCTCCCCCTTTTTGGTTGCATTGGAGAGAGGGTTTGTACCGCAGAAAGAGTCTTTTGGACAGCAGCATCCACAAGGGCTGTAAAGTTGAGGAAAGCCTCTCATCAATGGCTTTGGTTACAATCAGTGATTAGTGGTGTGATGAGAGGGAGGGAATTTTGAAGTGCAGCACCTATTCGCTCAGGAGGGTTCTGTTCCTGAGAAGTAGGGCCTGAAGCAGAGGCAGGTGGTTGAGTGTGGAGTGGCTCAGTGTTTGGGGAACCTTCAAGTGAAGGTGCCATCTGTGGGTGGGTGGAGGCAGATGGTCTTTCTCCTTGTGAGAGTTGGTCAAGTAGGTTTTGCAGCCTACTGACTTTCTCTTCAAGGATTGTGTTCTGGGCAAGAACATCATAGAAAAAGCCCAAGTCATCATCAGCCGAAGCTGAATCATCTGACCTCCTGCTTAGAGCAGGATTTACATGCACTGGGTGTAGACCAGTTGATGCATGTGCCCATTGTGCTTGGTACTGGGGACTTCCAGCCTCAGAACATTGTCCATCATCAGCTGTTGCCTCTAGTGAGGTCTTAGCAATATTACCAGCCCCACTCTGATCATGTGCTGAGTCAGAGGAGGTGGCAGCCTCACTAGATATTCTAAGCTCCTTGTCTACACCAGGAGATAGAAGTGGTAACCCCTGTGCTGTGGGTTCTCAAGTGCACTGTGTTCCTCCCCCTCAATTGTAGAGGTATTCCCAGTAGTAAGTGGTTTCTGGGGAGGGGGTGAGGAGTGCAGTTGAGTCAGCACTTGTGCAACTATTAAAGTTGGGCTGTGAGGGGCGGTTGTTGGGGTGAAGGGATAGAAGCAGTGTGCACCTGGGGAGGTTGGTGCTCTTCAATGGCAATCCCCTCAAGTGAGGAAGATCCCAGATATGTAGGTACCCCTTTTGTGGTTGCTGCAGGCTCCTGTTGGGAGGAGGCCTGAGCGGCTCTGGCTGGAAGAGTCATTGTATCCACTAGGGGGTTTGGACTAGTGGATATATCTTGCGTTTGTGTTGCAGGGGCAACCTCAGGGGACTCAATTCCCTGAGTAGCCGTTTTGGGTTTCTTTTTGGTGGGTTTGGTGGGGACTTAGGATTTGGAGGTGGTGGCTGTGGGTTCCAGCTGCGTGGGTTTTCGCAGCTTGGCAGCCATTTTGAGTGTCCGGTCAGAGTTGTGCCGGGAGTATACTTCCGGCAGAACAGCCGTAGCAGGGACTCCCAAGCCAACAAGTCCCTCAGCATTAAGCTGGTTTGTAATGATGGCCATTATGAACCGTGGATATAGTATCCAACGGTTGGCCGTTAGTTTTTGAGCCATATCCTTGAGCTCTAAAAATATTATTTCTGAAAAATTTAGTGGTTGTTGCTCAAGAATAGAATACATTACCTGCTGCCATTTTGTCGACATTTGATCCCAAGACGATGTCTTAGGGGCCAAACATACATTCACCATGTGAAAAATCAGGCGCTCAGCGTCATTAAATGTTTCTTCATGATAGTGGAGGCACTGAGATCGCCTTGATATCCATGTTGAGCAAAGGATAGATCTATGGTGCCCTTTGGATATCCAGCAGGAGAACTAGCATCATTCAGTTGAAGAATTTGGCGGATTGTTGCAGGAGTGATGACTACTTCTTTGTTGTTTACGACCGACTGGAGGGATGGTGTGTTGTTCTCCCCAGTGATTACAGTAACGTTCATCCAAAATTGGTTCAAGGATTCGGCATGTAGTATGGGATTCAGAAGAAATGCCGTGTTGTATTGGGACTGAACCATAAGATCGATAGCAGTATCGAACTTAGTCCAGATAGGCGATTTAGTGAGGTAGGCAACACAGTTGTGTCGCGGTTTAATTTGCATGGACGCCATGGAGAAAAGGAATTTTGGAGAGGAACGTTAGGTTTGAAGAAGATGAAGCATTGAGAGCTTAGGTTAGGGTATTTATAGGGTACGGGTAAGGAAACGACTGAAGGATGTGGTGTTAGTCATCAGTAGTTTTAACCGACCGTTGACATGGTATTATCCTTTCAGACGTTGAAACAGCTGAAGTCGTGGTGTTAGGCATCAGTAGTTAGAAAACTACTGAAGAACGTGGTTTTGACTTCAGATGATTGAAACAACTGAGGACTTGGTGTTTGTCATCAGTAGTTATGAAACTACTGAAGACAGTGGTTTTGTCATCAGCTGTTGTAAACAACTGAAGACTTGGTATTAGTCATCAGTAGTTATAAAACTACTGAAGACATGGTTTTGCTTCAGTTGTTTAGAATGAAACAGCAGTTGTACAAACGACTGAAAGAAAATTGCTCATCAGCTGTTTTCGTCAATTCTTAGCTTGTCAGCTGTTTCATACTGTCCTCAACACATTCATCAGCCTTTTTAGCTGATTTCAGTTGTTTCATAGGACATCAGTACTTATCTGTTGTACTGATTGCAGTAGTTGTAGCTGCATCAGTAGTTGTAACTACATCAGTAGTTTAGAACAGATGAAGTACTTCAGTACTTGTGAGACATTTTAGCCTTCAGTAGTTATAAAAACTGCTGAGGGTAAAAGAGCTCATCAGTACTTACATGTGACATAGTTACTAATGATCATCAGTACTTATTACTAAGATCATCAGTAGTTGTCACTTATTCTAGCTGCAGCATACCAAGCCTTAACACCAGGTTTTGGAAAGTTGAACTATCCAAAGGCTTAGTAAAAATGTCTGCAAGCTCATCAGCACTAGGCACAAACTTAGGATCAATCAGACCTTTTTCAAAACAATCCCTTATAAAATGATGTCTGATCTCTATATGTTTGGTCCTAGAGTGCTGGACTGGATTTTTGACAATGCAAAGAGCTGAAGCACTATCCATTAGCAATGGAGTCTTAGTCTCTGTAATGCCATAATCCAGAAGTTGGTTTTGAAGCCAGAGTACTTGAGATGTACAACTTGCAGCAGCAATGTACTCTGCTTCAGCAGTTGATGTAGCAACTGAGGTCTGTTTCTTGCTCTGCCAAGAAATCAAGCAGTTGCCTAGGATTGACATCCACCAGAAGTTGATTTCCTGGTCAACTTACACCCTGCATAGTCACTGTCAGAAAAGCAACTAATTTACCAGAATGTCCAGTGGAATACCATAGACCTAGAGATGGAGTGCCTTGCAGATATCTAAAGATCCTCTTGACTGCAATCAGATGAGACTCTTTAGGTGCAGCCTGAAATCTAGCACAAACACATGTAGCAAACATAATATCTGGTCTAGAAGCTGTTAAATACATCAAGGACCCAATCATACATCTGTAAAGTGTTTCATCAACCACTTTACCTTTCTGATCTGTATCCAGTTGTGTGGTGCTGCACATGGGGGTAGAACAGGGCTTACAGTTTTGTAAATCAAACTTTTGCAAAAGTTCTTTTGTGTATTTGGACTGATGAATGAAAATTCCATCAGCCTTTTGTTTGATTTGCAACCCCAGAAAGAACTGTAATTCTCCCATGGCACTCATTTCAAACTTCTGTGCATCAACTTTGTAAAGGCATCACACAACTTTGGATCAGAGGATGCAAAAATGATATCATCTACATAAATTTGAACAAGTAGATTATGCTGCCCAGCTTTCTTAATGAATAAAGTCTTATCTATGGAGCCTCTAGTAAAATTGTTTTCCAGAAGAAAGTTTGATAATGTCTCATACCAGGCTCTGGGAGCTTGTTTTAACCCATAAGAGCCTTATCAAGCTTATACACCCAGTTAGGATGTTTATTGTCCCCAAAGCCTGGAGGTTGACATACATAACCTCTTCTTTAATTTTTCCATACAAAAATGCACTTTTGACATCCATTTGAAAAACTTTAAGGTTTTGATGAGCAGCATAAGCTAAAAAAATCGAATTGCTTCCAGTCTGGCTACAGGGGCAAAGGTTTCATCATAATCAATACCTTCTTCTTGTGCAAACCCCTGAACAACCAGTCTGGCCTTGTTCTTAACAATAAGCCCATTTTCATCAGTTTTGTTCCTAAACACCCATTTAGTGCCTATTGCACACTTACCTGGAGGTAGAGGAACCAGTTCCCACACTTGCTGTTTCTTGAACTGAAGAAGCTCAAGCTGCATGGCATCAACCCATCCATTGTCCTTTAAAGCAATGTGATAATTCTTTGGCTCTTGCTGACTGATGAAGAGAGCATAGAAGCAGAAATTTGACAATTGACTTCTTGTTGATACTCCAGCAGTGATATCACCAATGATTTGAGACATAGGGTGATTCTTCAGATCTTGATACACAATGAGATCTGTGCAAGTGTTTGTAGCAGGCTCAGCAGCAACAGATGGTGATGGTGAATCATTTCCTTGAAACCAATCAGTGGATGGTAATTCAAAGGAAGTTGAAGACGAAGAGATCTCATCAGCATTTGTTGTGGATGGTGCTACTGGAGCTACAGAATATCAGGTCTAGCTGAGTCAGGCAGCTGATCACTAAACCTGAAGAGGTGAGTACTGCAATCATCATCATCATCAGCAGTACCACCAGGTGGTGATCTGTTGACAGGAGCAACAGCAGGAGTTTGATAAGGAACATATTGCAGTATGTCCAAATCAAATAATTCCACAGGGCTTTGTGGAATCTTGTCCTTTGGAGATTCATTGAACTAACATGTAGAGTTTCTTCAACCATCTTTGTTCTGCAGTTGAAGACTCTGTATGCTTTGCAAGTAGATGAATACCCAACAAAGTACCCTGCATCCACCTTAGGATCAAATTTATGGAGTTGATCCTTTGTGTTGAGAATAAAACAGGGACACCCCCATGCTTTGAAAAATGAAATCAGAGGAGCCAAATGATGGAGGACTTCATATGGAGTCTCATCAACCTCTGATTTACTAAAACTCTATTTTGCACATAGCAAGCTGTGTTGACAGCTTCAGCCCAAAAGGTTAGTGGCAAACCTGAGTCAGCCAGCATGGACCTTGCAGCTTCAATGAGGGTCCTGTTCTTTCTCTCCACTACTCTCATTTTGTTCTGGAGTCCTTGGAATGCTGAACTGCTTTTGATTCCCTTTGAAAGATAGAAGTCATCAAGTGTATGATTTCTGAACTCAGTTCCATTGTCACTCCTAATACACTTGACTGGAAGGGAATACTGTTTCTCAATATACACACAAAGTGAATAATCTTCTGTGCAGCCTCATCCTTTGAATGTAGAAAGAAAGTCCATACAAATCTGGAGTAATCATCCACAATTACCAGCAGTATTTCTTCTTTGCCATGCTCATTACTTTCACAGGACCAAATAGATCCATATGCAGTAATTGCAAGCAGGCAGTGGACTTAGACATTTCAATAGGAGGGAATGAGACTTTGTGCTGTTTTCCTCTTAAACATGCAGTGCAGGTTTCATCACAGCGGAACTCCTTTATTGGTAAGCCTCTGACTAAACTATTGTGGGTAAGCTGATTCATGTTTTTGAGATTAACATGACCCAGCCTCCTGTGCCACAGTTTAGATTCTTGAGAAGAGGCTTTGGAAAATAGGCAAGGATTTCATTTGTGATCTATCTTCTTAGAAAGATCTAAGGCATACCCTCTTCCTGTCCTGTTGGCTGTCAGGAGAGTGTGATCATCCAACACCTTGTCAATCAAGTGTAAAACTTTGGATGACAGAATCCTACAGTTTTGACTGGTGAAAAGGGCAACATGGCCTTTATCACACATTTGACTGACACTCAAGAGATTGTACTTGAGATTTCCCACATGATTAACATCATCAAATTGATTTCTCCATTGGAAACAAAGCCCTTACCGATGATGTAACCCCTAGCATCATTGCCAAAAGAGACAAATCCCTTCTTTCCTTGAGAGTAGTCATGAAGAAGAGAGCTGTTCCCAGTCATGTGCATAAATCCCCCCTGTCTACATACCAGATGCTACTTTGGCATGTTGAAGAACCCTGCATAATAAACAATTAGTTAGTTTTAGAGACCCAAACCTTTTTGGTTTTGCCTGGTCTCATCAATAGATGGTAAACTAACAGGTTTTTGAAACAACAGCTGAAGGAAAAAGGGTGTAGAAGAGGAGTCCTTTTGCTTGGACCTCCTTTTCTGTGTGGTTTCAACATAGGAGCATCTAGTTGGGTAACTCTACCCACAACAGATGTTGAACCATCACAACCAGCTGTGTCTGATTTTGTGATAAAGCTTTCAGCTCGCTCATCAGACACATTGCTAGTGGAGTTTGATAGTTCCTATGTTGCCCCTTCTTCTTCTGAGCACCCTCAGCTGTCACCTGTTTAACCCTTCCTTTTTTGGATTTCTTTGAGGACTTAAGGGTTACAGGATTTGATGTTTGCTGATACAAAGTGGTCTCAAACTCAGTTTTCATTTTTACCATTTCTCATTAATTTCTTCTTTTAGTTTGAGTTTGGAACCTCTTTTGTACCAACAATCATCTGTAAGATGATTGAACAAACCACATACTTCACATGGTTTCTTCTTCATCTTAGGTTGATCATCAACTAAGAGGATGAAGCAACAGAAGACTTGTCTTCAATGCTTTGGAAGCATTGTTTGCTTTCTTGACAGCCTCTTTAGTAGTCTTCAAACTCTTCTACTGCCAGTTTTCTTCTCTTCATACTGACAGCAGTTGAAGTTTGAACTTCAGGTGTTAAATCCTGCTCTCTAGTCCTTTCGGACCTTCAGAATTTACTCCTGAGTTGATCAACTCATTAATCATGTGAAAGTCAGCATTTGAACCATCAACATCAGCTGATAGGTTTTAGAGAGGGCTTGATGCTGACTACTACTTCTGATTGTGCTGTATCAGAAGGTAGATCACATTTGATGGATTGGTTATCACTCTCACCATCAGATTCCTACCTCTGCTCTTGGGGTAAAATCTGTAGGTGGAGCAGTGTGATTGTAACCAATTCCAAACTTCACATTTGAAGCAGATTGCTTACTAAGAAGCATTTCAAAACCTTTGCATGATTGTACCCATCTATCACACTCTACCTGGGTAACTGCAAGGGTTTCTTTGAGATCTTTGTACTTCTCTAGAAGTACTTCTTCTCTAGCCTTATCATCAATTATTTGGCATTCAGTTTATAAATCTCATCATCTTTATCTTTAAGCGCAGACTCAAACTCAGCTGCTTATTTTTGGAAATTGTTTGTTCTAGCTCAATGTTCTTATTAATTAGAGCTACATTTGCTTCTCTAATGGAGGCAAATGCTGCTATGCATGGTTCAGAACATAATTTGGCTTTTGCCTCAGAGGATACCTGTGATACCTGAGATGCAGAGGCATTAGAACATGAAGTATGAGCAGACCAAAGCCATAAGAGCTAGATTCCCAAAAGGACTGTCCCACCATGTTGACCAGCACCTGAGAACAGTTAATCATGACTAGACATGTCATCTGGTAAACTGCTCCAGTCAACAACTCCTGGGGTGAAGAAGCTGTGTTGTTGAGGTTGAGTTTGTGATGAGATTGGGAAGGCTGAGGTTCAGGTAGTGCATGAGATTGTGGTGCCATAGGAACTTGAACTTGATTTGACTGTGGCATGTATAACAAGGGTAAGGATATGCATTTGACCCTGAGGAACAAAATATGCTGGAGATTGTTGTTGAGGATGATGACTAGAGGTGACAGGATGTTGCCCTCTGTGTTGTTGACTATTACCAGGAAAAGTCACAAAGGTGCAGTGGAGTTAGATCCAGTTGATCTACACTCTCTTGCAAAGTGTCCAAGCCTTTGGCATTTGTGACACCTCATTTGCTCTTGTCAAAACAACTTTGGTTTTGCCAGAGAGTCCTGGGAATTTTCTTCCAGTTCTTTTATAGAACTTCTGAGATCTGATATTTATCAAGGCCATTTGGCTCAAATATCCATCTCTTCTAAGTCATCATCAGCAATCCCCTTGAGATCATCCATAATGAAGCATAGATTGTCATTATTACACCCAGTAAATGACCATCACACTCACAAATGCAGAATCAGAACTGCTTGAAGAGAAATTAATATGCTCATCATACTGGCACTCAGATGAAGCATATTCTGACTCATGACCCACCAAGGCAGTGTTGCCTGGTACAAAGTCTTCAGTGAGCTTTCCAGATGAAGACAGCTTTCTCTTCTGTTCTCTATCTCTCTCTCAAATGAGCAGTTTCCCATGGAGTTGGGTGAGAGATAGTTTGTCCAAACTTGCACTGGAGCGTAGGACAATAGTATATGTGTCCCATCTCTCAGGCAGTGATCTAGAAATCTGTTATTCATCTGAATATTTGTGTACTCAAGTTTGACCATTTTTAGTTCAGAGATCAAACAAGAGAACCGCTCATATTGTTGAGTCAGTGTCTCACCCTTTCTATGAGAGAATGTCTCATATTGTTGGGCAAGAATTTCTCTATTATTTGCCAAGACCTCATCTGTTCCTCCAAATTGTTCTTTCAAGGCATTCCAGAGGTCATGGGCAGTTTCATGATGCATTAGCCCAGAATATATTTCATTTGGCAGTGCCATGGCCAGGATTCCATGGGCTTTTGCATCAATTTCAAGCAACTTCTTATCCTCATCTGAGTATTGCTCCCTCCTCTTCGGAACCATTTGATTGGTTTCCGGGTTATTCACCATAGGCTTGTGTGGACTATGTACCACTGATGTCCAACACCCTGCGCTGTTAACAGACAGGTGATGGAGCATACGTCTTTGCCATATGTTGTACTCATTCCTAACCAGCATCGGTGGCTTGGTTGAGGAACCAGTATTGTGAGGATCATTGGAGGGAGTAGTCATTTTCAGTTCAAAAACATTTAGTTCAAGCTTTTAAAAGTTTTAAACAGACCACAACAAACTCAATGAAAACCAAGAAAATCTCAGGATGAATGATCAGAAATACAGAAAATTCAATCTCTATAACCGTTTCTTGCAATGACAAAGCTAATTCAATCAAACTTAGATCTTGAATAGCAGTTTCAATGATCAATTATTAGATCGATCAATGATTAACCTGCTCTGATACCATTTGACAGGATCAGCGATCACACGTTTGATGTATTAGGATTCAAAGCAGCGGAATATGAACACGAATTAGACAAATTGTAGCAAGCAATCGACATTTGTATTCATTAAGATCGCATACGATTATAGGGAGAGAATATATGTTTCTGATTTCAAGGAATGTTTATAGATGTAGAATATTTCCAATCAAATCATTCATTACATTCCATTCATTCATACTGTTACAATAGGTTGTCACTCTTTATAGAGTGCAACAATCACTGCTGTTATCACGGAAAGTGACAACTGGCAGATCAAATACAAAAATAACAAACTCTTAACAAACTACTGAAATGTTCACAACTACTGAGAACATATCAGAGTGTTAAGTACAAAATATAAAACTACTGAAACTACACGACTGAAGAACAAGCTCTTCAGTCGTTTTACAAAACTACTGAAACATAAAAATATAAAACTACTGATATCACAACTACTGAAGAAATACTCTTCAGCAGTTGTGACAAACTACTGAAGAAATACTCTTCAGCAGTTGTGACAAACTACTGAGGCTTCAGTACTTGATCTTCAGAGTTTGACCTTAGGGTGTTTCATCAGCTGATGACTTCAGTAGATACCATCAGCTGATGTCTTCAGTCTTTGTCTTCAGACTTTGTACATCAGTTGTTGATCTTCAGTACTTGTAAACTCTTCAGCTGTTGTACTTCAGTACTTTGGTCTTTCAGCTTCAGCACTTGTGTTCTTCAGCTGTTGTACTTCAGTACTTTAGTTCTTCAGCTGTAGAAGTCTTCAGCACTTGATCTTCAGCTGTTGAGGTCTTCAGCACTTGTCAAACTGCTGATGAGTCTTTCAGCAGTTGTTGTGATACCATGTGGGACTTAGAGTTTTTCTGATCTTGGCTCATTGGTTCTTTTGGTCCAACACTTCTACATTTCATCATCCAGCTGAAGAATTCTTTGAACATGAGTTGGATGATGTTAAGTGCACTCAAATGGAAACAAAGCTCCCGCCTATAATTGAAGAATCCTCTGGCCGGTCAAAACGAAAGGCAAGTTCTAAAACTAGTAAAGAAGTGTGTAGGACAACAACAGATGATGACTTTAGAGAAGTTGGGAATAAAATTATCAATGTTGCAAAGATGTTGGTGGAAATAAATAATATTGACAATGAAATGGACGCATGCATGGATAAGCTAGAAAAAATGGAATGGGGGAAGAAGATCCAGATATAACACAACTCTTTTGTTATTCGGTGAAAGTGCTGATATTAGAAAAGTTTGGTTACATCTTAAGCCAGTGAGTTGCGAGTTGTGAGTGAGAAATGTTGAGAGAAAGTTTGGATTATTCGGTTGACTTATATGTTTTGCATGGCTTTTGTATGACTTTTGAATGACATTTGTATGACTTTAGTAGACTTTTGAATGACTTTTGTTTGACAGTTGTATGACATTTGTATTAGCATGACCTTTCTATGTCATTTGATAGTTGTATGACTTCTATATTAACAGGACAAATATGTATACGGATGGTGAAATTTTATCTTTTTTATACTTTCATGGTATTGGTTGAAGTTGGCCCGAAAAAGGAAACGAGAAGGTAGAATTAAAAGAATAAGAGATAATGGTTTTGCTTTAACTGGGCATGCATATACACATGAATTACTACATGGATCTTCTACACAATGTCAAGAAATGATGAGACTTTCACGCGAGGCTTTTGTACTATTATTTCATCATTTTACACAATGAAATTGGCTGTGAGCTAGTAGGACGATAAGAATTGAAGAGAAACTAGCTATGTTCTTACATATTATAGGGCATAATGAACGATTCCGAGTAGTTAAACAGCGATTTCAACACTCCAATCAAACGGTTCATAAATGTTTTCACGAGGTTCGAGTTGCAAGATGTGTTTTGCTAAAGAAATTAGAGTCCCAACATCTTCAAATGAAACTACAAATACATCGGAACGACTTCAAAGGCTAAAAGGAATATTTGCTGGAGCAATATGTGCTTTAGATGGAACTCTTGTACATGCAGTTATGCCCACTAATCAACAAACTTGTTTTAGGGGAAGAGGTAAGGTGAATGTTATCAAAATATGTTAGGAATCTATGATTTTGATATGATATTCACATTTGTATGGGCTGGATGGGAAGGCGTAGCACATGATTCACGGGTTTTGAAAGAAGTTGCATTTAATCCGACATCTTGATTTAAATTCCCTCCATCAGGTTATAATATAATTATATCTTTTATTATTAAATATATTATTTGTATTCTTCATATAATAGCTATCACAATGTCATTTATAGATAAATATTACCTTTGCGACGCTGCATATACCAACACTCTTGGATTTATGACTCCGTACCGCAATACTAGGTATTGGTTAGTCGATTTTTGACGACGAAGACCGTTAACTAAGGAAGAAAGATTTAATCATGCTCATGCTCGCCTTAGAAATGTTATTGAGTGTGCTTATGGTGTATTGAAGGCAAGATTCTCAATCCTAAAGCAAATGGCTCCTTATTCTTTTCCAGTGCAAAGAGACGTAGTTATTGCTTGTTTTGTAGTGCATAATTTTATAAGAAAATACAACATTCAACATGAATTATTTACAAACTTCGAACATAACATTATGGTTACCCCTGATGGTAAAGGTGGAGGAAATGAATGTCAAAACATACAAGGCATTGCTTGGGGTTCAGAAGGGGTTGAATATATGGCTACTTTGCATGACCAAATTGCTAATAAACTACTTTCAGATGCTTCAAATTAGATTTGTATGCAAAGTCTTGTAGGGGCTGTTTGAAATTCGATGTGTTTATTTGGATTATGTTTGATTTATGTTAACTTCTATTTTGTATGACATTATGAATTATTCTAATTTGGCTATTTTTATTGATTATACAACACCAGTTAAATTCAAACTCATTAAAACAACGAGGCAATAAGGTTATTTTTATGATTCAGCAGAGCCAGTCGGATACTAAATCAAATAGCCAAGTTTTAGTCAAATGTAGACTCAGTAAGAACTTCTTACTGGGTCAGCTTCTGACTCAGTCAGATCTTACTCAGTCAGATCTTACTCATTCAACACAATCAAACAGCCCCTGAGAGTGAGAGTGGGAGTGGGTATCTATCAATATATATAAAATAAAGTTTTGAAGTGTCATTTGTCAACATACTAAGTTTTTTCATTTTTATTTTTCAGCAACTCTCTCCTAAAAAATGATAATAATACATACTAATTATATTTTTTTAAAACATTTACATAATAAAAAATATATATTGTAAAATTTATCATATATAGAAAAAAAAGTTTTAAAGTGTCATTTGTCAAAATATTAGGCTTCTTCATTTTTGTTTTCCCACCTATCTTTTCTAATAAATGATAATAGTACATACTAATTATATTTTGTAAAACATTTACATAATAAAAAAATACATAGTAAATATTAAAAGCTATAGGTTTTTATATAAAGCAAACATAAAAAACGAATATATAATATAAAGTTTTCTTAAACACTTTTTTAACACAAACTTTTTAAAAGAGTTTTTACATATTAAAAGGATGGTTTAAAAAATAGTTTTTTTAAAAAGCAAAATAAAAAATAATTTCATAAAAGAAGTCTGAAACTACAGTATTATTGTCTTAGTTGAAATACCTAATTTTATTTAAATCAATAATATTTTATCTGAAATTTTTTTATGATTTATTTAATTTTTATTACAAAATATTTGATATTTTTATCTATTTATTCCGTATATCACACGGGATTCTAAACTAGTGAATTATATATGACAAATATGAAATTTACAATAATTAAGTGCCTCAAAAGGAAAGATAAAACAAATTAGTTTAGGATATTACTTTTTTTATTTTAGTTTAAATTTTATATGCATCTCGTATAATATATATCACATATGATTAAACCAACCAAACTTAAACCACTTTCCCAACTATTAAAAAGCTTCAAATATGTATAATTTCTGAATTTCACATAGTCATTGTAAAATTATGTTTGATGATGTAATTTATTCTACATATTATACGGAAAAACTAAAAATAATGTTAGAATATTAACGGGGTTGTACTCTATTTTTTAAAATATAATAAACATAATACAACCCTTATAAATTTTAACTTACAGTCACTCACGACCATAACTCATAACTTGGAGTACACATTCACATAAAAATAAAAATTCTACTATAAATGATTTTATATACAAATGATCATTAGCTAATCACTCGTGTATATTATTAAAAATAGTAAGAGTATTTGTTTCTACGTCTTGAATGGGATTAAAAAAACTGAATTTTCAGGTTAAATTAAAAGGTTCTTACCTAAAATAGTCTTATATTATATACTCGAGTAGTAGTTGTCAGTGATTTTTTTAGTCATTATAAAAACCAAATTCTTATATTTTAAAAGAAAGAAATTTTGGTATGTCATATTCATAATTAATATATTTTATGAGTAATTGTAAATAAATGCAAGATAGAAAAAATATTTAAAAAAAATAAAAAAGCATTGATTAATCGAATAGAAATAAATATGATGAATGAGATGTGATAGATTTTTAAAAAATAAAATATAAATTTGAAAATTAATGATTTTTAATCAACTTATATCATCCTTTCATCTTCTTTCGTTAAATTAATATCGTATTCACATTGTTTCAACCTATATTATGTTTCAACTTGAGTTTTGGGTCTCTTAATTTTCTATCTTTCAATTTTTATTTTTTTAATACAAATGATATTAACTCAAATAAAGACTAAAAATAAAAAAAGGTTCCGTTATTTATACACCCCTAGATTTTAAATCAACACCCGGGTATCTATACACCGTGTGTGAGTCCATACGCCGCTTATAGGATGGAATGTCAGGGAATGTTTCACTTTTTATACGCGGCATATGGACCCATACGCGCATATAGGGAATGAAAATATTCCCTCACAAGTTCATGTCAGACGAGGTGTCGGGCTGGCTATACGTCATATATAGGTTCTAATTTTTTTTGTTGACTTGGCTGAGAAGCATGATGAATCTATACGTCGTGTATGGACCCATACACGATGTATAGGTTATGGTGTTTATATGTTGTCATATTTTCACATATATATATTTTTTTATAAAAAATTGCGTATAGATTATGGTGTCGACTGTATTTAAATTTTGTTTTCTAATTTATTAACTGAAAAATTTAAAATCTTAATTAACTAATAAAACATATAAGACAACATATAATGATAATATAAATAATAAAGTTTTTAAATACATAACAAAATAAAAGATACAACTAATAATATAAAAAAACTACGGCGAATCTGAGTAATGTTGAGGTGGTGGTAACTCCGGAGGATTAATACTAGTAGAATGGGCTCGCGCAATCTCATGTTGAACATGGCAATCCATAAGATCCTCAACTCGATCGAGTCGACGACCCTAGTCCCGTAAAGTAATAACAATCTCCTGCATAAATGTCTTCATACGTGCAGACAGTCTAACATCTCTATAAATATATTGAGGGAACTGTGGCTGAGGTGGCGGTTGATGTGTTGGCGGCTGGTCATGCGGCTGCTCGTCGTGTGGCGGCTGATCATGCGGAATATGCTCCCGCTGCTGTTGTGGATCGTCAACACCGAACTGCTGAACATGTGCCGGCTGTCAGACCTTCCCGTGTTGAAGAGAGAATCGTATGCCACCCAGAAACTGACATATAATATTCATGCAAAATAACGTACGATTATAATAAACTTCGTTCAAAATATGTTAGTTGCATCTAATGGAAATATAATTCGTTACTGTAACAGAAAAATGATAATGATGGAGCCGCTATTACAAGAATATTGATATTTTCCCAATCGACAAGCACAAGGCAAGCCTCATCTCGTGAAAATATGACAACCACACATTGCATTTGCTGAGCGCATCACATGCAATTTAGTGTTTTCGGTATCTAATAAATCATGAGCTTTGTGTGAAACTTTCCCTCGTAGATAATCAAATAGCGGAGATTTTATGATGATTCATGATTTTAATTTTGCTTGTCTCGAAGCTTTCTTTTAAATTTACCACTTGTGCGTTTACGAATTGATCTACGAACTCCACAAGTCTATACAGTGAGCTATTTGTTGATTTAAGATATATTTTTAAAAATTTGCATGCCGACTCTCGACTCTATTTGTTGTGTGTTGGCTAAAATTACGGTTTGAGTTAGTCCAGACTGATACAAACATTTTTTTGTAACTCTCTACCTAATTTTTGTTTATATAAGATAATACTTTTGAAAATATAATAAAACATAATAAAATTATTTTTCTATATTTAACAGTACTGTATGTATGTAATGACGTGCGACTTCATACACTTGTTCAATATATCTTTCAATCTATTAAGCACCCATTAAAATTTATCTTTCCGTTCTATACTAATAAACACATGAGTAACACAAAATGTCTTGTGTGTTGAGGTCATACCAACAATTTGAACAAACGAAAGTTTGTACTTGTTTGTTTTATATGTAGCGTCTATCATCAGCACGTGCGGGAATGCACGCAAAGTGTCATATGATTTTGGATGACAAAAATATATCTTGTACGACATTTGTATCGAGATGTTCTAGGGTGTAATAAACGTACCTTATAGAAGATAAGAGGTTTTCTAAAACTTGCATAGGTGTTTCACCGACTATCTTTTCACTTCTTATCTTATATTGAGTGTTGTATACATCACTGGTTGTGGATGCATTATTAAGACTTTTCTTTTTTAAAGCTGATAAAATGCTAAGAGCTTCATGTTCTGATTAGTAAGATACCCCACCAAATTGTATTCATTTTGAGAAAACCTTCTTACAAATGGGTGCCCCTTTGTATGTTAAGCGGGATCATGGTTATGTTTATCATTTCTCACCTCTAATTTCCATGGATGATGTTTGATGTCGTATATCCATACTAATTTAGAAGGCCATCCAATTTTTTTACTACCAGATCGTCAACTATTGCTTTACTTTTGTGTTAGTCACCAGGATCACAGATAAGCCATAGCTTTACGACCTAACCTTCTTTTTCTTTGTTCTTTGGGTAATAATAATGTAACCATTATCATGTCCCCTATTAATAGCCCAACATACTAATTCAAATGATACTTTCGTATTTTGATTTTTATCACTTGAGAGATAGTTTATATTACTTTGTTGCGGGTCATAACTTGATTCTCAACAAAACTCAATTCAACATCGGGAACATACGATTGGTTTAAATCTGGAAATTTGTAACTCGAATTCACAATTTAGAAAGAGATCAAATGTGTTCTAATATATTTGGAAATGAATCTTGTCTCCTGTCAAAGTTGATTGTACCTATATGTGGCGTATGGATCCATACACCATGTATAGGTGGTTAGTTGGCACATATACGTCGTGCATTGGTCCATAAGCCACGTGTAGGTTTGCCACGCATGCGACGTATGACCCCATATGCTTCGTATATTCGTACTGTGTACAAAACGCTTTTATAGTACGTCTGACACCTATACGTAGCATATGGTACCATACGCCACACATAGGTTGTTAGTTGACACCTGTACGTGGCATATGGACCCATACACTATGTAGGGGTTTCAGACGTACTATAAACAACCTTTCACATAGCATATTGTGCTATACGACAAGTGTGATTTTTTAAGTAAACTATTTCTTAAAAAATAAATTTTCAAGTAAACTATAACTCTTATTTCTATTATATACATACTTACGTACATATAAATGTCTTGATTATTTAATAATCATTTCAACTAATTCGGTACATGATACTAGTCAGTTATGATAAAAAATCATGAATATTATTCAAGTTAAGTGTAACCGACTAGCATCGAAGGAACCTGAGTTAGTTGAACGATTTTTAGTATCCAATTCAAATATATGTATATATATATGTGTATATGTATATATATATATATATATATGTATATGTAAATATTTAGTGAAATTAGAATAAAATGTTTACAGAGTAAATTATGTGGTAGTAGAAAATGTTCAACCACAAAACATTAATTTCTTTCGATGATATTTTTTTGTGAAGATTAAAAATTATGATTACTATCAATTAATGAAAGTATTAAAGTTTCATCCAAAACAAACGAATAAACTTTGAATGCGAGCACATTCATTTGATTTCCTCTGCGTTTATATATTAACAAAAGGAATTTTTAGTCACGTCAATAATTCAAAATCAAGATATACGTGTCGTATAGCACCTTATGCCGCGTATAGTCTTTTCAGATGACAAAACTGGACAAGTCAAATCGGTCATTCAGCATGGCCATACGCGTCGTATAACGACATAAAATCAATCCAAGTCAATTAGGACCCTATAAAAATACATAAAGGTTTCATTAATAGCAATTTGTCCGTTCAATAGTTTGGTCACTTTAGAACTTGATAAGCAATATACAACATTCTTGAAACCACTACTTGTGTTTTGCCATCTTGTTCTATCTCATATTTACTTGTGTTCTTAGCATCTTTACTAAAGGTTAATTAGTTCCCAATTTGATCTGTTAAGTGTTCTTAGAAACTCTCCTCATTGTGTTGTTGTGTTGTAAGTGTATACCCTTCACCGGTCCTGCAATTCGTATCCGAGCATTCAAGGTTCTTGATATAAGATCTCACCATCTTAAGATCCCTCTCACACAAAAAATACTTAACATCTTAAATGGCAACTATTTCCAAATCTGATATGGAAACTAGAACCATGACAATTTCCCCACTGATCACTCTTGATGACTTTGGCACTTGGTGCCAAATAATAAAAGGCTTTATCAAGTCTCTAGACTTAAGAATGTGGGAGTCTGTTGTAAATGGAACTTACATACCAAGCACCTCTTCAGTTGCTACTAGAGGTGGTATGATCCCCAAGGTTGTGGCTGACTACTCAGATGAAGATAGAAAGAGAGTAGGATTGATCAAAAGGCCATGACAGCCCTTCAGACTACTCTTCCGAACTCTATATACAAGCTTCAAGAAATGCAAAACAACTAAGCAGTTGTGGGATGCATTGAAACTAATGTATGAGGGTTCCTCTAAAACCAAGGAGAACAAGAAGGATCTTCTGAAGATTTCACCTTTAAAACAGGTGAGACCATGACTCAACAATACTTCAGTATGTTGAGATTGTGGATACCCTAGTGGTTGGTGGAGTAGCTCTTGAGAACAAAGATATTGTAAGGAAGTTTATGTCCTCTCTTTCTAGGCAATGGACATACTACCGTGTTATTATCAAGAGAACTGAGAACCTAAAGATTCTCACTTTGATAGAGTTGTATGGGATTCTCAGTGGTTACTAGATGTAGTTGAACATGCAAGGTTTATCTAGCAACTACTGCAATGAAATAGGTTCAACCGTTCATGTGGTTGAGAGGGATAGGATAGAACCCCAACATCATCTCATATGCTACCCTGACAACTCACAAAAGGGTCCTTTCATCACCTTTCGTGAGACACCAAGGGAGAACTATACTAAAGGAAGCCCATTCCAAGAGAAAAGTTTTTCTCAACCCTTTGTGTCTTTTGATGAAAGTTGTGGCAACTTTATCTTCACCCTTGAAGACTTGGACTGTATCCATCCAGATGATCTAAAATATGGAGATAGTCCAACAAATGGCTCTTCTCACTCACAGAGCCAAAAAGTTCTACAAGCAGACATGAAGGAAGTTTCCCAGTAATAGAGTCAGTGGAAAGTTTGGACTGGACAAAAGCAAGTCAAATGTTACAACTGTAACTTGATAGGCCATTTTGCCAGGGAATTCAAGGCACCAAGAATAATGGTGGCCAGTAATAGCTCCTCCACACATAATCTTATTTGTAGATCACCTAGGTGTGGAACTTGTAAAGATGAGCTTCCTCTCATAAACCCTTGAGTGAAGAGGATGAAGAAGTGATAAGAAGAATCCTCTAAGAAGAGTGAAGAGGAGGATTCCGAGAAGGGTCACTATCCTTCTGAGGAGAAAAGGAAGACTGTGATGATCAAGTCTATGAGAAAGAACTTGATCAGAAAGAGCAAGAGAAAAGCTAGGAAGCTCAAGAGATCAAGGCCATTTTTGACTCTAAACAGAAACAAGTTTTTATCCTTGCAGGGTTTAAAGTGGTTAAGACTAAGACATAAATTTAAACTCTTCTACCAAGAGTTCTAGTTCATAATCAAATCATCTCAGCACCAGGAAAAAGGTTGATCTGTTGTGTGTCACTGCTACACAGCCTAGACCATCCAACTCCTAAAACAGTTCTCAGCCCAAAAGGATCTCAGCATCTACAAATATGAAGGTGGAGAAGGGATGTGATCAAAGCCAGCCTTGTTCTTAGAAGAAGGCTCTTAGGAAGAAAATAATGGAATGTGTTATATGTGAAAGTACTTCTTATCTTGCTAAGTATTGTCCATACAATCCAAGAGGTACTCTTCACATGACCAAGAAAGACTTCCAAGAGCTCCAAGAAGATTTCAGCTTTGGAAGGAAAATATGTTTCCTCCGAAAGCTCCAAAATAAAGGAAAAGGCAAGTGAAAAATTGCCTTCAGAAGAAAATTTGGTCTTGGAAGAAAGAAATACTTCCAAAGCACTGAAGTCTACAGTAGTGTTGGTAGGATCTTCCGAAGGTCCAGTCATCAAAACTTACAAAGTCTCAAAAGCTTCTAAAGTGTTGAAGGTCAAGTCTAAACTTCCAAAGGTGGTGTGGAAGTCAAAGAAAGACCAAGTGACTGAATGCTCTTCATCAACAATAGCACAAGATCCTCAAAGCACAACTATATGATCTATTACTATTACATTACCTTCTACTTCTTTTGATAAGCCCAAGAGAAGTAAGGCTTGGGTTTACAAATGTAACTAATCATTTTCTTTGTGCAGAAACAACTCAAGACAAACAAGAATGTCTGGATCGTTGATAGTGGCTGTTCCAAGCACATGACAGACAATAGGTCACTGCTCTAGAATTTTGAAAGAATTGATGGAGGGCCAATTGCTTTTGGAGGAGATGAAGGTGGTTACATTTCTGGAAGGGGCAAGGTCACAAATGGTAAGCTCAACATTGAAAAGGTAAACTTTGTTAATGATCTTGGGTATAATCTTCTAAGTGTATCCCAATTTTGTGATCAGAGTCATAACATGCTCTTTACTGATCATGAGTGCATTATTCTCAAGCCCGGGGTGGTCATTCCTCATGAGCATATCTTGCTCAGAGCCCCCAAGAAAGAGAACATATACAAGATGGATTTGCAAGAAAGATCTCCATGTGGATAAGTTTCATGCTTTCTATCTAAAGCCAATATTGATGAGTCTTTCTTATAACATAAAAGAATGTGCCATGTAAACTTTAAGAACATGAATAGACTTATTAAGAATGATTTGGTAAAATGCCAAAGAAAGAGTTTACAAGTGATGATCATTGTGTTACATATCTGAAAGGGAAGCAACATAAGGTATCTCATAAGCCTAAAGAAAGAAACTCCATCACTACACCCCTACACTTGTTACATATGGATCTTTTTGGCCACACCAGTGTAATGAGTCTAGGAAGGACCTCTTATTGTTTGTTGATCACAGATGACTTTACAAGATTCACCTGGGTCTTTTTACTTAAAACTAACGATGAGACCCCTGAGATTCTAAAGAATTTCATCTTAGAGATGAGAATCAATGTGATCATAACGTCAAAACCATAAGATGTGATTAGGGAACTGAATTTAAGAACCAAATCCTTGATGCATTTTGTGATGAAAAGGGTATTACAAGACAATACAGTGCTCTTAGGACTCCAAAGCAAAATGGTGTTATTGAGAGGAGAAACATGACACTGATTGAAGCTGCAAGAACCATGTATCTGACTCTAAGCTACCCATCACCTTCTAGGCAGAGGAACTCAACACTTCCTGCTATGTACAAAACAGAGTTTTAATGGTTAAGGCTCCTGGCAAGACTCCTTATGAACTTTGGCACAAGAGGAAAGCTTTTATTGGTTTTCTCATGTGTAACGCCCGAATATTTATTATTTTGAAGCCGGTGAAGAAAGAAAAGAAAATAAAGTTCAAAGTCGAGGGACCAAACTCGCCAACGAAGAAAAGTTGGGAATTTTGGTGATATTAGTAGGGAGAGGGCAGCCCCCTCTCCCCACACACCCCACATTTCAGAGTTCATAAAGAGAAGAAGAGAGAAAGGAGAAGAATAAGAAAAAAAAAGAGTGGTTCGGGTGATTTGGGTGCCCAAACTCGTTGTGTAGCAAGCCAAATCGAAGCCCTTAACGTTGTGCTCATTTGTGTGAGTTCTAGGACCCCACTTTTACTTGTTTTCAACCGATTTTGGCGCTGGAAAGCATAAAAACCCGTTTTTGTTTGTGTATGTGTTTGACCCGTTTGGGTGTGATGTGTGTGATGCGTTTCGTGTATGTTTCCGGGCTTGTGTGTGCTTCTATGGTGTTATGGTATGCATTCCTAAGGTCCAGGAGGGTTAAATTACGCTTAAAATGGTTTAGATGAGTTTGGAGGCCGAAAACCCTCGGCTGCAGTCGGGATGAACTCCATTATGCATCAGCTAGGGCTAGGCGACCGAATGGAGGCCATACGGCCGATTGAGGGGCGATTGAGGGTCATTCACACGATTGGGATTCATTCGCACGATTGAGGATTCAATCACCCGACTAAGGTTTCAGTCGCACGACGGGAGTCCAATCGCATGGGGAGTCATGCGATTGAGGGTTTAGTCGCATAAGTGCTTTGTCGCATGAGTTCATTCGCATTAGATCAGTCGCATAGGTGCCCATTCGCATTTGTTCCATTCGCATGAGGTTCATATGCACGACTGGATGTCCATTCACCTAAATGTTCATCCGCTTGAGTTCAATCGCATGATGTTCAGTCGCATGGAGGCCATGCGACTGGAGGGTGTCCATACGCACGATTAGGGCTGTTGCACCGGATGAAAGTGTAGTTAGACTTCTGGATTTCGGGGGAAAGTGCAGATGTAAGTCTTGACGTAAAGGTTTCCCGTAAGAGCATGTAAGCTAGCAGATATGGCCTTAGAAGCATGTAGGGCATAGAGATGATGATGTTGCCCTGTATGATGTGATGTTGATGCATGTTAGTGTTCCTTAGTATGATGTATAATATCTTCCTATGGCTTTACTTATTATGATGAATGAACGAAGTATTATGTGACGTAAAGTGAAAGATAATGAAAGAGGAACATGATGATGAATGCATGTATTAATGAACGAATGAAAGAAGTCTTGCAAGCATTGGATATCAGGGTCCTTCTTTGTGATTGACCAAACGTGTAGTGCCTCTACCGCTTACCCCTAGTACTGTGGCATACGTTTAGCTGTTCCTTATTGACTTCGGCCCAGTAGGTAAGACTCATGGTTACTCCTAGTACCGTGGCATACGTTTAGTTGTTCATTTATTGACTTCGGCCCGGTAGCTAAGACTAACCGGGGTGTAGCACATGGTATTGGTACGGTTGTTGTCCGATGCGCAACTAAAGTTATATAGAACAAACGAACGAATAAATGAGTGAAGAAGATAATAATGACATTATCTATGCGTACGTATGATGTGTGATCATGTAAAAGTAACGAATGGTTTTATATGAAAGTAAAGTATGTTTTACAATAAAATTAGGACTCACTCAGCAATGCGGACTTTTTATATGTTTTCCAGTTGGCAGGAAATGATTGCTGAGGATGGCACCGTGAAGCTACTCAGCTCCTTTTGGGATGTCATTCTTTTGATTGATGTTTTTGCATTGTAATGCGAACAAACTATTTTGTAATGAATGTTGTATTAATTTGCAAAAGCATTTACATGGAAATAAAAGATTGTTTTAGTTTTCCGCTACGATTTTATGAAATACAAATGTAATTATACGTTTTATGTGCGATGAGAACCCAGCTGTAAGCGTCCCGGGAACGGGGCCTTACAAGTTGGTATCAGAGCCAAAGTTTAAGTGAAATGGGTAAATTTTCAAAATAAACCTAATCTTAAACTGAGAATGGGATGGAAAAGGAAATGGAATGCCAATCTGAGTAGCTCCATGCCATCAGGTATTTTCTTAAAGTTAACCGGTTTTATGTGCGCGTGGTATGTGGTTATGTGTTGTATGTAGCTTTAAATACTGATGTAGTTAGGACAGGTAATGCTCGGGGTGTGAAGAGTAAAGTAAGTGGCTAATCACAACTCGCCACTGTAATTAGGGACTTACTATACTGTCATAAACTGAGTTTTTCCCTTGAATGACCATTTTGGTGTTGAATCTTTCAGTGTGTGTGATGGCCGGAGGTAGATCTTCGAAAGCTTCAGGGGGTGGAGGTCATGGTGCTGAACCGCGACCCAAGAGAGGGAGACCTAGAGTGGAGAAGGTGGTTCAGGAAGAACCCGAAACCCCTCACCCGAGGGTGGTGATGAGAGTGCGAACCTTAGGGCCTCGGTGAAAGAGGAAGTGGTTGAGGAAGTTCATCAGGTCATGCAGACGATCTTGCCGTCTGTAGTGACCGAAGTTATCAAAGCTGTAAGAGAAGGGGAACGAAAGGAAAGAAATAGGTCCTCCGGAGGACGGGAGCAACCGGAACCGGAAACGGTTCTAACTGATGATGTGGAGGAAGAAGAAGAGCCCGTGCAGGAGGTGGCACGAGGCTGTAACTATGGAGAGTTTATGAGATGCAAGCCCCCTACTTTCGACGGCAATGGTAATGCTGCCGCCGCTCACTGATGGGTGAGAGAATGGAGGTTGTTCTCGACATTAGCGGGTGCCGGGAAAATCAAAAGGTGAAGTTTGCCACTCATTCTTTTATGGACTCAGCACTATGCTGGTGGGACAACATTGTCCAAGCAGAGGGTAACCGGGCAATAGGAAGGATGAGGTGGGAGGAGTTGAAGAAGATGGTGATTGAGGAATTCTGTCCTCATAGGGAGATGGATAAAATAGAGAGAGAGTTCCTGCAGCTGGAGGCGGGCACCATGACACACCAGCAGTACACCACCAAATTAATGAAATGGCACGGCTCGTGCCTCATCAGGTGACGCCTCTGTCTCGGAAGATCAAGAGGTACATTCAGGGTTTACCGGTGCATGTTCGCCGGCATATGATCACCGCCCGGCCAAGTGCGTTTAGGTCGGCGGTCGATTTGGCCGGAAGAATTTATGATGAGAGGGAGGTGGTGGTGGTCGAAGCGAATAAGAAGGGTGGTGGTGATCAAAGCTGGAATGGGAAGAGGTTTGGTCGGGGTAATGCCTCGACGGGTAACAAAAAGGCACGGGTGGATGACCGCCGCGTGGCCACACCGGGAGCGTGATCAAGGAGGTGTGGTAAGTGTGGAAAGGAGCATGCGGGAGAATGTAGGTTGAGTTTGAATGTGTGCTTCAAGTGTGGGAAGGCAGGGCATATGGCGAAGGATTGCCTGTCGGGCAAATGTTTTAACTGTGGGGAAACTGGTCATATGTGCAGGGATTGTAAGAAGTCGAGGGCTGAGAGTTCAGGGCCGAAGAGGACGGGAGGTGATGGACTAAGGGCGAGCGCCAGGGCATTCACCATGACACAAGAGGAGGCTAGGACGGACCCTGACATTGTGTCCGGTACGTTTCTGGTGAACCAAACTTTAGCTTCTATGTTATTTGATTCTGGTGCTAGTAAGAGTTTTATTTCTGCTGCTTTCTGTGCTAAGTTGGCTGTTAGTAGTAGACGTGTTGATGCGCCCTTTGATGTCGAAACTGCGATAGGTAAGTCTACCAGGATTTCTGAGATGATAGAGAATTGTGATGTGGAACTTGAGGGTCATAAGTTTCTTGTTAGACCATTCGTGATGGCCTTAGGTGGTTTCAATTTGGTTCTTGGGATGGATTGGCTAGCAGACTTCAAGGCGAACATTGTGTGTCGCAAGAAGATGATTCGGTTTTCTGCGCCTGACGGTAGTTCAGTAACGGTTTATGGTGATCGGGTTACTATGATTCCCAAGGTGATCTCGATGGCGGTGGTGGGAAAGTGTATGGGGCGTGGATGTAGTGCTTACTTGGCCTATGTAAAAGATGTGGATACGCCAACACCACAACTAGCCGATGTACCAGTTGCGTGTGACTTTCCAGACGTGTTCCCAGAAGACTTATCAGGAGTGCCACCTGACAGAGAGATTGAATTTCAGATTGATCTGATACCAGGTGCCCAACCTGTTGCCAAAGCACCGTATCGGTTGCCTCCGACCGAGATGAAAGAGTTGATGGAGCAGTTGCAAGAGCTGCTTGATAAGGGGTTCATTAGACCGAGTATCTCTCCTTGGGGTGCTCCGGTCCTATTTGTAAAGAAGAAGGACGGTAGTATGAGGATGTGCATCGACTACCACGAGCTGAACAAGTTGACGGTGAAGAACCGATACCCCTTACCGAGGATAGATGATTTGTCCGATTAGCTTCAGGGTGCCAGTTGGTTCTCGAGAATAGATCTTCGATCTGGTTATCATCAGCTGAAGGTGAAGGAGCAAGATATTCCTAAAACAGCTTTTCGTACGCGCTATGGTCACTACGAGTTCCTCGTCATGTCTTTTGGTTTGACCAATGCGCCAGCTGATTTTATGGATCCGATGAATCGAGTGTGTCGGCTGACGTTAGATAAATCAGTGATCGTGTTTATTGATGATATCCTGATTTACTCGAGGAGCGAAGTAGAGCATGGCGGTCACATTCGGGAGGTTCTAGAGACGTTGAGAAGGGAGAAATTGTATGCTAAATTCTCCAAGTGCGCGTTTTGGTTGCGCGAAGTTTAGTTTTTGGGTCATGTGGTGAATCCTAACGGGATAATGGTGGACCCGGCGAAAGTGGAGGCGGTTATGCAATGGCAGTCACCGAAGACGCCACCCGAGATCCGTAGCTTCTTGGGTTTGGCGGGCTACTATAGAAGATTTATCCAAGACTTCTCTAAGATTGCTTCTCCACTGACTAAGTTGACCCGAAAAGATGTAAAGTTTGTTTGGGGTTAGGCTTAAGAGAAGGCGTTTGAGGAACTAAAGGCGAGGTTGACTCAAGCTCCAGTCCTGTCCTTACCCGATGGAAGTGAAGATCTGGTGGTTTATTCTGATGCTTCCTACTCGGGGTTGGGGTGCGTGTTAATGCAAAGATGAAAGGTTATAGCCTATGCATCTCGATAGTTAAAGGTTCATGAGGTCAATTATCCTACTCATGACTTGGAACTAGCAGCCGTGGTCTTTGCGTTGAAGATTTGGAGGCACTACCTCTACGGGACGAAGTGCACCATATTCACTGACCACAAGAGTCTGAGTACTTCTTCGAGTAGAAGGATCTGAACATGAGGCAGAGATGGTGGTTGGAACTTATAAAGGACTATGATTGTGAGATCCACTACCATCCAGGCAAGACCAATGTAGTGGCTGACGCCCTTAGCCGGAAGGAGAGACCCGAGCCGATTTGGGTGAAAGCATATCAGTTGATAATGACCTCCGATGTAATGAAGCAAGTCAAAGAGTTCCAAGATGAGGCGTTGAAAGAAGATCATCTTAACTCTGAAAGAATAAGAGGTCTGGTCGCGGAATTAGGTGAAAACACACTCGGTGTTAGTACCCGATTCGGTCGTGTGTGGATTCCTCGTTTTGGGGATCTACGGGTGAAGATATGGATAAATCTCACAAGACTCGATACTCCATTCATCCTGGTGCCACAAAAATGTACCATGATATGAAGAAAGATTATTGGTGGCCGGGTATGAAGCGCGACGTGGTGGAGTATGTGAGTAAGTGCCTTACTTGCTTACAGGTGAAGGCCGAGCACCAAAATCCGTATGGGAAGATACAACCTTTGGATATACCGGAATGGAAATGGGAGCACATCACCATGGATTTCATTACAAAGCTGCCGCGTACCCCGAAAGGGTATGATGCCATATTGGTGATAGTTGATCGCTTGATGAAGAGTGCTCACTTCCTACCGATCCGCGAGACATGTTCGTCAGAGAGGTTGGCTGATCTGTTCATCAAGGAAATTGTAAGTTGTCATGGTGTGCCGGTGTCTATTGTGTCAGACCGCGACACCCGGTTTACATCTAAATTTTGGAAGAAGTTCCACGACGCTATGGGGACGAGGTTACATATTAGCATGGCTTATCATCCCCAGACTGATGGTCAGTCAGAAAGGACCATTCAGACATTGGAAGACATGCTTCGGGCATGTGTGATTGATTTTGGTGGAAGTTGGGATAACCACCTACCGTTAGTTGAATTCTCATACAACAACAGCTATCATGCCAGCATTGGCATGCCTCCATATGAGATGTTATACGGTAGGAGATGCAGAACACCCGTTTGTTGGGGTGACATTGGTCTAAAGGAATTGGGGAGCGTTGAGGTAATCGAGGCTACGACTGAGAAGGTTGAAAAGATCAAAGCCTTTATGAAGGCAGCCAAAGATAGACAGAAGTCGTATGCTGATAAACGACGCAGGCCGATTGAGTTCCAGGTGGGTGACGGGGTTATGTTGAAGGTCTCACCTTGGAAGGGTATTATCTGATTCATAAAGCGGGGCAAGTTGAGCCCAAGGTATATAGGCCCTTTCCGAATAATCGCTCGAGTAGGAGAGGTGGCCTATAGACTAGAGTTACTGGATGAGTTAAATGGAATTGACCCAACATTCCACGTATCTCATCTAAGGAAGTGCTTAGCAGATGAAGATATGATTGTCCCATTGGAAGATATCGAAGTAGATGAACGGCTCAATTATGTGGAGCAACCAGTGGCAATTATCGACCGAAAGGAGAAAAGACTAAGGAATAAAGTGGTTCCTCTTGTGCGTGTACAGTGGAAGCACAGGAAGGGATCCGAGTCAACGTGGGAGACTAAGGAAGAAATGAGATAGCATTATCCATGTTTGTTCGACGAATAACATGTTTCAGGGATGAAACCTATTTAAGGGGGGTGGACTTGTAACACCCGAATATTTATTATTTTGAAGCCGGTGAAGAAAGAAAAGAAAATAAAGTTCAAAGTCAAGGGACCAAACTCGCCAACGTAGAAAAGTTGGGAATTTTGGTGATATTAGTAGGGAGAGGGCAGCCCACTGTCCCCACACACCCCACAGTTCAGACTTCACAAAGAGAAGAAGAGAGAAAGGAGAAGAATAAGAAAAATAAAGAGTGGTTCGGGTGATTCGGGTGGCCAAACTCGTTGTAACGTTGTGCTCGTTTGTGTGAGTATTAAGAGCCCACTTTTACTTGTTTTCAACCGATTTTGGGGCTGGAAAGCATAAAAACCCGTTTTTGTATGTGTATGTGTTTGACCCATTTGGGTGTGATGTGTGTGATGCGTTTCGTGTATGTTTCCGGGCTTGTGTGTGCTTGTATGGTGTTATGGTATGCATTCCTAAGGTCCATGAGGGTTAATTTAGGCTTAAAATGGGTTTAGATGAGTTTGGAGGCCGAAAACCCTCGGCTGCAGTCGGGATGAACTCCATTCTGCATCAGCTAGGGCTAGGCGACCGAATGGAGGCCATACGGCCGATTGAGGGGCGATTGAGGGTCATTCGCACGATTGGGATTCATTCGCACGACTGAGGATTCAATCGTACGACTAAGGTTTCAGTCGCACGACTGGGAGTCCAATCGCATGGGGAGTCATGCGACTGAGGGTTAGTCGCATAAGTGCTTTGTCGCATGAGTTCATTCGCATTAGATCAGTCGCATAGGTGCCCATTCGCATTTGTTCCATCCGCATGAGGTTCATACGCACGACTGGATGTCCATTCACCTAAATGTTCATCCGTTTGAGTTCAATCGCATGATGTTCAGTCGCATGGAGGCCATGTGACTGGAGGGTGTCCATACGCACGATTAGGGCTGTTGCACCAGAAGAAAGTGTAGTTAGACTTCTGGCTTTCGGGGGAAAGTGCAGATGTAAGTCTTGACGTAAAGGTTTCCTGTTAGAGCATGTAAGATAGTAGATATGGCCTTAGAAGCATGTAGGGCATAGAGATGATGATGTTGCCCTGTATGATGTGATGTTGATGCATGTTAATGTTCCTTAGTATGATGTATAATATCTTTCTTATGGCTTTACTTATTATGAGGAATGAACGAAGTATTATGTAACGTAAAGTGAAATATAATGAAAGAGGAACATGATGATGAATGCATGCATTAATGAACGAGTGAAAGAAGTCTTGCAAGCATTAGATATCAGGGTCCTTCTTTGTGATTGACCAAACGTGTAGTGCCTCTACCGCTTACCCCTAGTACTGTGGCATACGTTTAGCTGTTCATTTATTGACTTCGGCCCAGTAGCTAAGACTGATGGTTACTCCTAGTACCGTGGCATACGTTTAGCTGTTCATTTATTGACTTCGGCCCGTAGCGAAGACTAACCGGGGTGTAGCACATGGTATTGGTACGGTTGATGTCCGATGCGCAAGTAAAGTTATATAGAACAATGAACGAATAAAATGGTGAAGAAGATAATAATGACATTATCTATGCGTACGTATGATGTGTGATCATGTAAAAGTAACGAATGGTTTTATATGAAAGTAAAGTAGTTTTACAATAAAATTAGGACTCACTCAGCAATGCGGACTTTTTATATGTTTTCCAGTTGGCAGGAAATGATTGCTGAGGATGGCACGTGAAGCTACTCAGCTCCTTTTGTGATGGCATTCTTTTGATTGATGTTTTTGCATTGTATGCGAACAAACTATTTTGTAATGAATGTTGTATTAATTTCAAAAGCATTTACATGGAAATGAAAGATTGTTTAGTTTTCCGCTGCGATTTTATGAAATACAAATGTAATTATATGTTTTATGTTCGATGAGAACCCAGCTGTAAGCATCCCGGGAACGGGGCCTTACATCATGTCATTTGGTTGTCCTTACACCATCTTGAATACCAAAGATCAAATTGCCAAATTTGATGAGAAATTAGATGATGGACACTTCATTGGATACTCTTCTCAATCTAAGGCTTATAGAGTATACAATCCCAGAACTACAATTGTTGAGGAGTCAGCCAATGTGACTTTCAATGAACACATACCATGTGTGGTTGGTTCTGGTCTGAAGCATTTTAATCATATTTTAGTTACATCTGTTTTAACAAATCTTGTGAGAATGTTTCAGGATCTACAGATATCTTACTACTAGACCTATCCAAGATTTGAGCTAAGAAGACCTTCAAGTTACACATCTTCAGCTCTAGTTGTAACTACTTTTGCAAACGAGGTCTCCATCAGCAAACAATGACAAATTCAGCTCATACATATGTGATGCCTTCAAATTCCATTCAGAGGCTCAACAACCAGATAAAGACACTTCAAATGTAGAAGAAAAAGATGGTGGTGGTGATAGTGATCACGAATTTCTTGATGCTGATAACCACTCCATAGATGAAAGCATCAATGAGTCACACACTCATTGGATCAAGTTTCCCTTGATAAGTATATTTGTGGTGGGAGAAGCATCAATTGCAGATCTAAAATTTTCTAATTTAGATCTCTCTCAGCAACTTTCTATGATCCCTCAGCTAAGGAAATACAAGTGTCACCCCACCACAAACATCATTGGAGATGTTGTTACAAGGGTAAGAACAAAAAGACAAACCCATGAAGAAAATGTTGTCTTCACTCTTATTTCTTGTCCCAGATAGAGACAAAGAAAATTGATGAGGCTCTGAAGGATGGAAGTTGGGTTGAAGCCATGCAAGAGGAGCTGCTCAATTCAAAAGGCAAAAAGTTTGGAACCTTTGTCCTCTTCCTCATAGGAAGACTACTATAGGAACCAAATGGGTGTTTAGGGATAGAAAGATGGTAGAGGCATTGGTCATAAAACACAAAGCTAGACTAACTATTCAAGGGTACACCCCCAGAAGAAGGATTGAATACACTGATGTTTTGCCCGTTGTAGCAAGATTAGAAGTGTTTGGATATTCTTGGCATTTGCTACATCCAAGAACTTCAAGTCTATCAACTTGATTTCAAGTGTGATTATCTATATAGGATGACTGATGAAGAGGTATATGTCAAACCCCAGCTGTTTTGAAGATCCTTTTCTCTGATTATGTCTGCAAGCTTAACAAAGCTCTTTATGGGCTGCATCAGGCACCAAGGAAATGGTATAAGACTCTATCTCAGTATCTCTACAAGCATGGATATAGAAGGGTACTATAGATGGAACTCTCTTCATCAAAGGACAGGGAATTGACTTAATGCTAGTTCAAGTGTATATAGATGACATCATTTTTTGTTTTACTAATCCAAGGCTCCACAAAGACTTTAAGAAGCTGATGAAGGACAGATTTGAAATGAGTGCCATGGGGGAACTCATTTTGTTTTTGGAATTCAAGTGAGCAAGTGAAGATGAATCTTCATAAGTTAGTCAAAGTATGTTCGGACATACTCAAATGGGTTCAACATGACTAATTGTAAATTGATAAGACACCCATAGCAAGAAACCACTCCCTTGGGCCTGATCTTGAGGGGGAGTGTCTGGATAACACCTTTTCAACGCATGATTGGGTCTCTTATGTATCTTACAGCTAGCATGCCTGATATCATGTTCCTACATGAATTTGTGCAAGATATAAAGCCAACCCCAAGACGTGTCACCTCATCACTGTCAAAAGGATTCTAAGATACCTCAAAGGTATGCTTATACAGATAGCGATTATGGTGGTTGCAACATGACTGCAAAGTCCTTCTTTGTGATTGACCAAACGTGTAGTGCCTCTACCGCTTACCCCTAGTACTGTGGCATACGTTTAGCTGTTCATTTATTGACTTCGGCCCAGTAGCTAAGACTGATGGTTACTCCTAGTACCGTGGCATACGTTTAGCTGTTCATTTATGACTTCGGCCGGTAGCTAAGACTAACGGGGTGTAGCACATGGTATTGGTACGGTTGATGTCCGATGCGCAAGTAAAGTTATATAGAACGAATGAACGAATAATGAGTGAAGAAGATAATAATGACAATATTTATGCGTACGTATGATGTGTGATCATGTAAAAGTAACGAATGGTTTTATATGAAAGTAAAGTATGTTTTATAATAAAACTAGGACTCACTCAGCAATGCGGACTTTTATATGTTTTCCAGTTGGCAGGAAATGATTGCTGAGGATGGCACCGTGAAGCTACTCAGCTCCTTTTGGGATGGCATTCTTTTGATTGTTTTTGCATTGTAATGCGAACAAACTATTTTGTAATGAATGTTGTAGTAATTTGCAAAAGCATTTACATGGAAATGAAAGATGTTTTAGTTTTCCGCTGCGATTTTATGAAATACAAATGTAATTATATGTTTTATGTGCGATGAGAACCCAGCTGTAAGCGTCCCGGGAACGGGGCCTTACATCATGTCATTTGGTTGGCCTTGCACCATCTTGAATACCAAAGATCAAATTGCCAAATTTGATGAGAAATTAGATGATGGACACTAATTGGATACTCTTCTCAATCTAAGGCTTATAGAGTATACAATCCCAGAACTACAATTGTTGAGGAGTCAGCCAATGTGACTTTCAATGAACACATACCATGTGTGGTTTGTTTTAGTTACAACTGTTTTAACAAATCTTGTGAGAATGTTTCAGGATCTACAGATATCTTACCTACTAGTGATCCTAATCCAAGATTTGAGCTAAGAAGACCTTCAAGTTACACATCTTCAGCTCTAGTTGTAACTACTTTGCAAACGAGGTCTCCATCAGCATAACAATGACAAATTCAGCTCATACATATGTGATGCCTTCAAATTCCAGTTCAGAGGCTCAACAACCAGATAAAGACACTTCAAATGTAGAAGAAAAAGATGGTGGTGGTGATAGTGATCACGAATTTCTTGATGCTGATAACCACTCCATAGATGAAAGCATCAATGATGTCACACACTCATTGGATCAAGTTTCTCTTGATAAGTATATTGATGTGGTGGGAGAAGCATCAATGGCAGATCTAAAATTTTCTAATTTAGATCTCTCTCAGCAACTTTCTATGATCCCTCAGCTAAGGAAATACAAGTCTCACCCCACCACAAACATCATTGGAGATGTTGTTACAAGGGTAAGAACAAAAAGACAAACCCATGAAGAAAATGTTGTCTTCATTCTTATTTCTTGTCCCAGATAGAGACAAAGAAAATTGATGAGGCTCTGAAGGATGGAAGTTGGGTTGAAGCCATGCAAGAGGAGCTGCTTCAATTCAAAAGGCAAAAAGTTTGGAACCTTTGTCCTCTTCCTCATAGGAAGACTACTATAGGAACCAAATGGGTGTTTAGGAATAAGAAATATGGTAAGGCATTGTCATAAAACACAAAGCTGGACTAATATTCAAGGGTACACTCAAGAAGAAGGAATTGACTACACTGATGTCTTTGCCCGTGTAGCAAGACTAGAAGTTGTTAGGATATTCTTGGCATTTGCTACATCCAAGAACTTCAAGGTCTATCAACTTGATTTCAAGTGTGATTTTCTATATAGGATGATTGATGAAGAAGTATATGTCAAACAACCAGCTGGTTTTGCAGATCCTTATTCTCTGGATTATGTCTGCAAGCTTAACAAAGCTCTTTATAGGCTGCATCAGGCACCAAGGAAATGGTATAAGACTCTATCTCAGTATCTCTGCAAGCATGGATATAGAAGGGGTACTATAGATGGAACTCTCTTCATCAAAGGACAGGGAATTGACTTAATGCTAGTTCAAGTGTATATAGATGACATCATTTTTTGTTTAACTAATCCAAGGCTCTACAAAGACTTTAAGAAGCTGATGAAGGACAGATTTGAAATGAGTGCCATGGGGGAACTCAATTTTGTTCTTGGAATTCAAGTGAAGCAAGTTGAAGATGGAATCTTCATAAGTCAGTCAAAGTATGTTCAGGACATACTCAAAAGGTTCAACATGACTAATTGTAAAATTGATAAGAAACCCATAGCAAGAAACCACTCCCTTAGGCCTGATCTTGAGGGGGAGTGTCTGGATGAACACCTTTATAGGGCTATGATTGGGTCTCTTATGTATCTTACAGCTAGCATGCCTGATATCATGTTTGCTACATGTATTTGTGCAAAATATAAATCCAACCCCAAGATGTGTCACCTCATCACTATCAAAAGGATTCTAAGATACCTCAAAGGTATGCTTATACAGATAGTGATTATGGTGGTTGCAACATGACTGCAAAGTCTACATCTGGGGGATGTCAGTTTCTTGGTGGAAGGGTTGTCTCATGGTAATGCAAGAAATAATCTTGTGTCTCTGCATCAACTACTGAAGCTAAATACATTGTTGTTGCAAGCTGTTGTGATCCATTGTTTTGGATTTAAAATCAGATGCTTGACTATGGATTAAATTTCAAGGAGACTCCCATTCTCATAGATAACAATAGTGCTATCGCTATTACAGATAATCCTGTGCAGCACTCAAGGATAAAACACATCAATATTAGGTATCATTTAATTAGAGATAACTTTGAAAAAGGATTAATTAAACCAGTCAAAGTTAATACAAATGAACAATATTCTTACCTGTTTACAAAAGCCTTTGATGAACAGAATTTTAAGTACCTTATATCCGCTATTGGAATGATTAACTTTGAGTAGCTTTTTCTTAAAACTAATTCATATTATTTCTTAAAATTTGGGTGTCCTAAGTTGTCTAGTTTATCACCTTCATAAGCTCTTGTTTTCCTTGGATGAAAATTTTGAAGTCATTCCTTAGAATTCTGAAAAATTTTGATCCTTCAGAAGATATGCTTTTACCTTCGGAAGAAACTTATGCCTTCAAAAATAATAACTGCCCAAGTAATTTTCCTTTCGAAGAAATTTCTGAAATATCTTCTGAAGTTTAAAACCCCTCTTTGGCACTTATATGCTTTCAAGGACAATTACCTTCTGAAGCAAATTAACTCTTGGAAGGTTTGTTCTGCTGAACAAAACATCCAAGTCTTAATTCTCTTTCGAAGCAAAACTTTTCACAACTTTTAGGAAATTCTTCTGAAGTCATTTTGGCTTTAGAAGCTTTTTCATTAAAACTTCCAAAGACATTTTACGTTCAGAAGCTTTTTGATCCCCAAGAAAACTACTTTTTAAGAAAAAAGCAAACTACTTTTTCAGAGGTGGGACCGACATCCGGATTTCAAAGTTTATCATCTTTCATTAACTTTGTCTTAATTCCTTTTCACACATAAACCCAATGGTTCCCCCTCTTTCTATCATTTTCATCTTTCCTCCAAACCTAAATCCCATATTTTTCTCTAAAATTACTTTCGTTCTTCCATTATTCATCCTTAAGCTTTCTCACAATGGCTAACCTTAACCAAAGAAATGACCCAGATTACCCCATGTAGTTACATAGGTAACAAAACCAAGTTGCTCTGTTAAACTCTAAGAAATATCCATATTTCTTAGAGGTTTTCCATTACTTGGCTGTATCCATATTTCTCAGTATGAGGATCATTTGCTTGAATTTTGGAAGACCTACCAAGAGGTCATTATGGATGGGGAGAAGGCACTGTCTGCCATAGTGCAGGGGAGAACAATCTTCATCACTCCAGCCATGATCAACAATCATCTTTAGCTGGATGATGAAGAAGGTGATGTGTTCTTTCCAAAAGAGGATGTTAACCACTCCTTTGAGCAGATGGGCTATGAGGGAGATTTTTCTGTAAAGACCTTCAGGAAAAGGAAGGTCTTATCCTTGTGGAAATACCTGCTTCATGTGGTTATCCACAGCTTGTCCAACAAGCATGGAGGGTGGGACCATATTCCTGAAGATCTCTCCTTCATAGTGCATGGCATGGTTCAGGGAGTCAAGTTCAGGTACTCTCAATTTTTTAATCAAATCTGCTTGCTAACTTGGACTCCTTAGAATACTAATGTTTCCTAGATATGTTTAATACATTCTTAACTATGAACTGGCTCATAGTTAAAGGAAACATGTAATATTCTTAAATTGGGACAGATGAAGCTCGACATCTTAAAATCTTGAGAAAGCCAACTGTTGGCTTTTTAGGGGTAGAAACAGCCCTTGTCCCAAAAATGTTAGAGCTCATTGCTCAAGGTGACAACCCAATAGTACAAGCTAGTGTTGAACCCACACCTTCTACACCTCAACCACCACAACAGCCACAAATCACCCTCACCTACAAAATAAAATCCAAATGAACCCTTCTCAAGCTATTGAGTCTATGCAGGCCCCCATATACTCACCATATAGGAGGAAGTGGATACTGGAGCTCCCATTTCTCCTAAGGAGAAAACCACTCCTATTAATTTTATAATCAGTGTTAAGGTCCTCATGCTCAGCCTGATGAGCTCACAAGCTCAAATACCTTAAGCCTTCACTCTGAGTCTTAACACTTAAATGAACAACCTTTAGGGGACAGCTACGATCCCCAGCCTTTAGACTTAAACCAACCCATTCATAACCTTGACTTCTATACTGATGAAGACTTAGGTTTCAGTGAGTACCATGAATCTCTCTTCTTTTCAACTTCTCAAAGAGAGAGGAGTGTTCCTGTGTCTCCTATGTCTAGCCTACATCAGTCACCCATAACCTGTTAGAATATCCATATGGTAGAGGATCTCACTTCTGCAAGTGATTACATCATTCAGACCTCAATCATGGCAACTCAGCCCATTAACACCTCAACTGAGACTGTCAGTGAGCAGAGGAAATCCAACAGCTAAGAACCTAAAGTTGGTGGTGAGAGAGAGGACTTTGGTCCAATCATCTCATTCCCCAATGATTCTTCTATTGAAGGTGAGGGGAATTTAAGATTAAAGGTGCAACAACTGTCACAAACATGCACCTATTTAGTCTCCAAGGTCAGTCATCTTGAATCTCAGGTGACTCCCTTGCAAAACAAGGTTGATGATCACCAACTTGAGATTTCTTATCTCTGGGAACAACTAGTTGGGAGACTTTTAAGAAGAGCTCAAACAGGAACACAAGAACCTGTGAGTGTGATTGACCTAACTCCTAGCTCACCTATGCAAAAGGGTGATGCTACCAAAAAGGGGAGAAAGTCATTACAGTTACAAAACCTAGGAGTTCTTCAGAGAGTATGGAAAATGAGGACTCACCATCCTCACTTTCAATTGTGCATACTCAGCAACTTTCTCAAGTTCACATTAATGTGCACTATATAGACTCCTATATTTAGAGTCTTTTTTAGGAAGTTATAACAAGGGTAATATCATCTCCACTAACCTCAAATCATATTATTGGGTAGATGTATGATGAAAATAGAAGAGCCCTTATCAATTAAAGAGTTCAAGGGTAGCAAGAAGTCTTCAAATTTTAGACTTTGAACTTCTATGAAAGTCTAGATCTTGTCAGCATGCCATTTGTCAACCAAAGCCAATCCAGACAAGCTGAAAAGCTGGCTCAAAGAATTCAAGATAGAATCATTGCAGAGTTCAACTTCAGAAGGAGACTAAGGCAATCAGGTAATAACATTGGTCAACTGGATGTTGAGGCAGACCCTAAGATTAGCTTCATAGGGGAAACCTTAACTGAAGGCCCCGTGATAGAACCTGAGAGCCCTGTCTCACCATCAGTTGCTACAGAGGTTCATTCCCTTGATGAGACACCTGCTGGTGAAGGTGTATCTCAACCTCTCTCTTGCCAGAGCTTGGAAGCTACATCAAGTAATGAAGGCCAAATCTCTCTCCACCCTGAGTCATAAAGGTGTGTGAGTGACAAAGGAAAAAGAAAGATGACTTCTAAGGAGATTGAGGAGGAGAGAGAGAGAGAGGAAAACAAAGCTAAGGGGAGAACGTTTCTCTACTAGGTCTGCAAGACTCATGAAATCTTCTATCAGGGTTGCCCCCAGGCCGAACACTCAGGATGATGAGTTAAGGGCACTCAGGATCAACTACCAGCAGACCAAGAACTATGATATTGATAATATCATCTCGCTCCCCTTATAAGGACCATGTACGTATGGAGTACTAACAGATTCTACGTGATACCGGATTAAATAGTGCGGAATCCAATTTGATTGGCGATTCAATCAGTGAGAATGATAACCCGATCGATGTAATGATGAAACAAAAGTTAAGAATGAGTAGAAATCGATCAAGAAAGAACTATGAAGTTGGCTTGGGTGTTATAGACGCTTTGAACGGCTAGGGTTTATCTATAGAAGTTTCTCTCAAAGTGTTTTTTTCCATGAATTAAGTTGTATTTATAGGTTTGTAGTTGCCATTCGTACGACTGAACCATTAGCATAGTTTAGTTGTGCGACTGATTCATGCGATGGAGTCATACGCATGACTAAACGTTCAGTCGTGCGACTGATTCAATCTTATGTCTGAATCGTACGACTGATCCAATCTCCTGGTTTAGTCATGCGACTGGTTTATTTGTGTGATTCATTGATGCGTATGGTCCATAAGCATGGTCTGTTAGCATGAATAATCATTCGACTAAGTTGAACATATTTCCCAATCATCAGTGACTTTGAATTGTGTATCACAATCTCAAACCTATATATTAAGTTCATACATATGCATTATACCAAATACAATGATAATATGACATATTCTAAGATCAATAAACATCAAACTCATATCATATTTCATTGAATAATTACATTACATATATGTAAGAAATGAAAGACTTTTACATTAAAAACATAAACTAGGAACATAATGTATCAACAAACTCCCCCTTGGACCTAGTTTATCCTATATCCAGACGAGAGGCTATGAGGTACATTAGGGATTCAATCATTCCTCTGTACATAGTAGCATCTACTAGATCACCATTTTCATTGGGTTCCACATCGTGGTTCGTGGCAAGTGGAGTTCCAGTAGTCGTTGTATTCTCCATGTCGAACTGACTGAGGATATCTCCTACATATTTGGACTGATGCATAAAGATTCCTTTTGGTGTCTGATCCACCTACAACCCGAGTAAGAACTTCATCTCTCCCATAGCACTCATCTCAAACTCAGCTTTCATCACAAATTCTGGAACCGAAAATGATGTCGTCCACATATATTTGTACTAGTAGTAAATCATCATCTTTCTCTTTGATGAACAATATGTAGTCAATAACTCCTCTACGAAAACCATGTTTCGGCAGATGAGTAAAGAGTTTCTCATACCAGGCTCGTGGAGCTTGATAAAGCCTGTAAAGAGCCTTGTCCAGTTTATAAACTCTATCCCGATGATAAGGATCCTCAAATCCTTAAGGTTGACTAATGTACATCGTTTCACGAATTTCACCATGAAGAAAGGCACTTTTCACATCCAATTGATAAACTTTAATCTTCATGTAGGATGCATAGGCTAGGAAAATACGAATTGCTTCCATCATTGCCACCGGTGCAAACACTTCATTGTAGTCAATGCCTTCGACTTGTCTAAATCCTTGAACGACAAGTCATGACTTATTTATAATTATGACCCCTTGGTCATCTTCTTACATTTAAGAACCCATTTAGTTCCAATCACCTTAGCACCTTTTGGTTTGTCCACAAGAGTCCAGACTCCTAACTTTTTGAATTAAATGAGTTTTTCTTGCATAACACTTACCCATGTCTCATCGTTTAAGGCATTCACTTGCATATTTTGGTTTAAATTGAGACATAAAACATCGATAAGCGCCATCGTGTAGATAATATTTTTCCATGACCGCGGCATAATCAGCTGAGTATAGTTGATTTCGTGTCCGAACTTTCGATGAAATATCCCTGATGATATTGTCCAGGGAATGATGCATATTAATTCGAGTTCTGGGAGTGGTGGGAACAACTACCTCATTATAGATTATGAATCCTTGATTCAGTTTCTATTACTGTTGGAGTATGAGGTTCAGAACTGTTAGTGGCATCAAGATCAGATGTTTGTGAGCTTTCATTACTGGGAACTTGTTCCTCCTAGTCCATATTTGCAGTCTCAACTGCTTTATCATTAGAGGAAGAGTCACTCAGCTCATGCTCTCCCTCTAAGGGGCTAGAAGAATCATCTCATGGAGTCGATTTTTATGTCGAGTAGTGGAGGAGTCTTCTAAACATCGTACATCATACGAGCACATAACTCCTCATCAGAATGTGAAGGAGGTATATTGAAGGACTTGAAAATCCATCATAATCGAAGAAGAAGGAAGGTCCTTTTCTTGTAGGGGGTGGTGTATCTTTGAACATCAACATTGCACCACACTTCTACCTGACCCATTCAGTTGTTATAAACTCTCGTTCGGTATACTGTATCCGAGAAAGATACCTTCTTCGGCCTTCTCATAAAACTTCCAAGTCTGAGTCTTCTTTAACATCATGGATGGTGCTCCAAATGGTTCGAGATACTTCAAGTTCGATTTACGCCACTGGCGCAATTCATAACATGTTTTCCCATGATGTTTGACCACACAGACTAGATTTAGCGTGTAGCATGCATTTGCTACCGCCTCATTCCAAAATGAATAAGTAGTTTAGAGTCGGCAACATTGTTCTTGCTGTCTCTATCAAGCTATGATTCTTTCTTTCAGCAACCCTATTAATTTATGGAGTATAGGCAAACGTAAATTGATGCATAATTCCTTTTGCTCGACAGAATGCCTCCATCCATTGATTCTTGAACTTTATACCGTTGTCAGATCGAATCTTTCCTACTTTAAGTTGTAGAGTGATTCCAAAGTAGTTACCAGATGTTTGAATGATTCAAATGTCTCTGATTTGGATTTTAGCAACATCACCCAAGAGAATCTTGAGTAATCACCAGTTACTACAAAGAAGTACAGATCTCCAACAATGCTCTTTGTGCTAACTGGGCCAAACAGATCCATGTGTAAAAGCTTGAGAGGAATATCAATAGAATTAACTTTTTTTGCCTTATGAGGCTTCTTGGCATGTTTCCCTTTCTTACACGCTATGCAGAAATCTGGGAGCTGAAATTTTTTTACGGTCATTCCATTCACTAAATCATTCTGAACTAGATGATTCATCTTCCTAGGATTAATGTGTCCCATTCTCCTGTGCCAGGAGACTGAATCCCTCTCTGTTGCCTTTGACCAGAATCATTGGACAGTGGACTCAGTTTGGAGGCTTTTGATAGATCCAAGGCATACAAATCGTTATATCTTGAAGTTGACATTAGAACTTTATCCTTCTCGATAACATAATCTTCTTCAACATGTAGCACTTCTTGTTGTCAAACACAACTTTGAATCCTTTATAACAGATCTCGGAGACAGAAAGCAAGTTGTTTTGTAGTTGTTGGACGTAGTTGACCTTGTCAAACTTCACTTTTTCGTTTTCTACTTCGCCTTGAGCGGTGATGTAACCTCCTTTATTCCCAGTGAATGATATGTGTCCCCCTTTAATTTGTTTGGGTTGAAAAGGAGAGACAAATTCCCTGTCATGTGCCTGGACGCCCCACTATCAATAATCCAGGTATTAGTGATAGTGTTGTAGCGGACACCCTGCACATTCAAATAAATTTATTAGTTCAGATTTGGGACCCAAGCCTTAATTGGCTTGGGTGACCCAGAGGAATCACACAACATGAACTTAACCCACTGTCCTTTAGAGGATGATGGTACATCCTTCTTTTTCTTGTTCTCACTGTCAAACATATTACTTGATTTTATCTTCCATAAACTGGTTTTGTGTATGGCCTATTTGTGGTAAACAGACGACTGGCATACGGTTTGAACTTTTGGTTCACTAATACTCTTAGGAGGAGCATTAGATCTAATTTTAGAAAATCTTGGTTTTTCATCAAAGAGGTCAATTTTTTTGGGTGTCTGATAATAAGGACAATTAGGAGAGATATGTTCTCTTTTTCCAAAACTGTAGCATGATCTTCCTTCTATAGATTGAGGAAAAAATTGATGTAGGGTTGAGTTTGGTAGAGGTCTAAGATGTGTACGGCTAAGTTGTCTTACTTCTCTTTTAGATGTTTCACATTCTTTAACAAAATTAATTGTTTTAGTATTTTTAACATCTTTCACTTTCATTTTATTTGGACTTTGTTGATTAACACATTTATGGTTAATTGGATTAATCTTTTGGGTTATGAAATAGACTTTTGTGAGCCTGACCCTATATTAACCTTTTCAATTTATCATCCAAATTCTCAACATGCACCTTCTCTTTTGATTTCAAAGTAGAATCATTTTGTTTAGTGATAGATTTCACAGGTTTACCTATAGAATCGGAATCACTTACCAGAGGAGTAGACACCACATGATCCTATACTGGGTTATTATTGATTGCTCTACATTTTGTGTTCAAAAGGATTGCATGTGGTGGCGGTACTACTTTATAACCTAGACCTTCCCTGTTATTTCGTGCTTTCACTAAGTTTTGAACTATATGAGAAGAACTAGCCAAACTGTGCTGTTTTTGTTTTTTTCAACCTCGACTTACAAAACTGCTCTTTCCTTTATAGTTTCCTAAGTAAAACTTAATGTCATTTGACTGATTTAAGGCCACAATCTTGGTTACCCTTAGTTGTTTCCCCAAAAGTTCTATCTTTTCTTTGAAGCTGCACTCATTTTGTTTTAAAACACGATTTGCTTCAGTGCAGAGTTGTAAATCAGTTACTAGATTATCATTATGTTCAAATAACCTAGCGAATTTCAATAAATTCTTTCTCTAAATTTATCACATTCGGTACAAGCATGTTTTCCAAATAATTGGTCTTTAGAACTTACCTGTGAGGAATGAGATGAATCGGCCATCAAAGCAGTGTCGAGACTCTTCGGTGACTGGAGATTTTGAATTCGAAGAACTAAGCTCTTCACCAACCAAATGATCAACAACTTCCATAGCTTCTTCGATATCTGAAAGTTGCTCAGCTATGATGTCTTCTTCACTTGCAGATCCATCATCCAATACATCAAAGAAGGAAATGGTTAGATCACCCTGAGAATCAAATCTAAAAGACTAGTCTTGACCTTCATCTCCTTGAGCAGTTAAAGCCTTTGTCTCTTTATTTGAAGATGAAGTTCCAATCTTATCTTTTTCTTGATGATCGAATGTAGGAAACGGATTTCTATTTCCCGTTTTCTTTGGCTTTACACATTCCCGTTTAAAATGCCTCTTTTAACCACAGTTGAAGCACGTGACTTTGGTTTTGTCAAATCCAAAAGTCGTATCTTTAGTGGCAACTAGATTTTGCCCCGTCTTTTTAACAAACTTCTTTGCTCTTTTGACAGTACTAGCCAAAGCCCACATTATATCCATTCTTTCTAGCTCATTTTATCAACTTGCTCATAGTCCTCATTAGCAAAATGATAATTTCCAATCTTACTAGCAACTAAATCATCATAAGATTGTACAACAGCTGCTAGAAGGTCCATGTGCCCTTTAGCAACTTCAAATGTGACATTTCCGAGATTCTCAATCTTTAACTTCATAGTATTGGCCTCATGAACTATTTATTGGGATCCAGATGACCCTGACATTTCGGTTCCCGATCCACTGCTTTGGGAAGAGGCACAAGAGCTAGACACAAACATCGTTTGTAACGGTGCTCCTAAAACAACTTTGTTGGATCTGAATTGTATAGTGAAGGCTTCTGAACATCGGATCCTTTCTTTGACTTGTATTTCATACCTAGTTCTTTCTCCCTTAACTTCAAGATGAAATCATTAATGTCTAAGGTAGCAAGAATTTCGTTTTGTCTCAAAATTGAGATAAATGGATCTTATTTATTTGGCAAACCATCAGCAAAGCTAAAAACTTTATTTTCTATTGATGTTGTCACACCATGAGTGTGCAACTCAGTCATCAGGTGATAGAATCGATCAATGATATCATCTAATCTTTCATTTCCAATTGAAGAAAAATTGCCAAACTCCTTTTTAAGAGCTTTTGCCTTCAGTGCTTTCAGAGCTGCGTTTCCATCATATCTCTTTTCTAATGCTTCCCATAACTTCTTAGCCTGCTTGTTCTAAGAGAATTGATGAAAGATGTCCTTAGGTATAGACTGAGTCAACAGGGCATATACTTTCTTTTCAGCATTAAACATAATCGTCTAGGATTCGCTCATTCCTCCCAAGGTCAACTTGACTCCATTAGCACTGACTGATACCATGTAACCAGTCTCAATAGATCTATGTTCGAGCATATATTGTGATATATAGTGTATCTGTCGCTTGATGAATAGTCTAAGCTTAATGTATACACATGATATGTTGTAAACACATGAAACCGAGTCATTCGCAGGAGCATATGCGAATTAGACTCACTCGTATGACTGAGCCTTGCTAATGGGCCAGTCGTGCGACTGAGAGATGCGATTGGGCCACTCGTACGACTGAACCATAAGTATGGTCCAGTCATACGATTGAACCATAAGTATGGTCCATTCGTACGATTGAACCATACGTATGGTCCAGTCGTACGATTGAACCATACATATGGTCCAATCGCACGCATAGGCCCAGTCGCATCTGATATGGGCATATGCCTATAAATACTAGGTTCATTGTGTAGAGAAATGAGGATTTTTGAGAGTGTGCCCGGGGCTTAGGGCTGCCGGATGAGAGGGGAGATCATGCTTGATCTCCCCTTGCCAAGATTCGTGATTCTTATGTTGTAACAAGCTTGTAATCATTAGGTTTTAGCAATGAAACCATTTTATTATAGTTCATTCTATTGTTTGTCTCTTGGTGTTTATCCTTTCATCAAGAACACGCTCGGATGTCTACCGATCCAGCGACTTAACAATTGATATCAGAGTCGGTTATTGCTGGAATGATCTAACAATCATTCTAGCAACCCGAGCTCCTTGATTTCTGGATCTATTTCAGGTTCTTTGACGTTAAACCCACTTCGTGTTCTTTGTGTTTTGCTCAGATCTTGTTACGTGTGTTGTTTCCTGGTTAAAATTGAACTCGAAATCACTTTCTGATCACCCTTGTGAATCTTATGATGTCTATTTTGGTTCGGTTCATGTAAAATTCATAAGATTTGGGTTTTTGGCAGCCATGGCGGCTACAGATCTGAAAATCTGCGTGCAGAATGGTTCATGCGACTAGACCATGAGACTGGACCAGTCTTATGTCCAGTCATGAGACTGGACCAATTTATGTCCAAACTGGACCAGTCTTATGTCCAGTAGACTGACCAGTCTTATGTCGAGAAGACTGGACCAGTCTTATGTCCGTAGACTGGACCAGTCTTATGTCCAGTCTTGTGACTGGACCAGTCTTATGTCCAGTCGAGAGACTGGATCAGTCTTATTTCCAGTCGTGTGACTGGACCAGTCTTATGTCCAGTCGTGAGACTGGACCAGTCTTATATCCAGTCATGAGACTGGACCAATCTTATGTTCAGTTATGCTACTAGACCAGTCTTATGGCTAGTCGCATGAATATATCATTCGTATCATCCATTCACATGAATGTGATATTTGTCCTCCATGTCATACGAATGAACGATGTTCCAGGCCAAAAAAAGGTCTGGAACTGCCTCTTGCACAGATTTGAGGTTGAGCAAAGCACATTCATCCTGAGGTTATTTTATCCAATAAGTTCGATGGATACCCCATTATTCATTGGACTTCGAGAATAGATGAATGTAGTTAGAACACAAAATAAGAAGAGAAGATGTTAGCAGTCGGTGCTGATTTTGTGGGGTAGTCAGGAGCATCTGACTGTTTATGGGCCAATAAAGTTATATTATCCACACAGAGAGGCTTCTGATTTTTAGGGGGAATCCATGTATAGAGACATTGAAGATGCAATCAGAAAGTGATGATGTGAGCTGGTTTCTGATGATGAATCTGATTGCATGCTGATTTGTTTGAGATTGTCAGCTATAGATTAAAACCTTCTATGTTTTTCCCAATACACCATATGAAGATGCCAGGAGAGCACAATGTTTATATATTGGGATATGTTGAATTTAAGGGGGATTTCTGCAGGTATTAATGTTAATCAGGTAAGCCTGTGTGAAGATTGAAGCAATGGAAAATTGTTCATGCCATTATCTGGAAAAATCAGGTATATGGGTAATCTTGCTGCTATTGTGGTGTTCTGCAAAGTAAACGAAAGCTATTGTGCCTAAATTCATTTTCAGGAATACTGTAGCAACCTGACGGATCAACAACATTGGCTAATATAGTTTTTTGTTTGATTCTATTGGCAACCAGAGCAAAGATTGACCGAAGATTGTAAAAGGTGTTATCTACTATTCGCAAGCAACGTCCAAGGGGGAATTTGTTGAAGCATATATTGTCATATATAGTGTGTCCATCACTTGACGAATAGTCTAGGCTTAATGTAATACACCTGATATGTTGCAAACACATGAAGCTAAATCATTCGCAGGAGCATATGCAAATGAGACTCAGTCGTACGACCGAGCCTTGCTAATGGGCCAGTCGTGCGACTGAGAGATGCGATTGGGCCATTCGTACGACTGAACCATAAGTATGCTCCAGACGTACAATTAATCCATAAGTATGGTCAAGTCGTACGATTAAACCAAACGTATGGTGGAGTCGTACGATTGAACCATACGCATGGTCCAATCGCACGAATGGGCCAAGTCGTATCTGATATGGGCTTAGGCCTATAAATACAAGTTTCATGGTGTAGAGAAAGGAGGGTTTTAGAGAGTGTGCCCGGGGCCTAGGGTTGCCGTATGAGAGGGGAGATCATGCTCGATCTCCCCTTTCCAAGAGTCGTGATTCTTATGTTGTAACGAGCTTGTAATCATTAGGTTTTATCAATGAAACTATTTTTTGATAGTTCATTCTCATTGTTCGTCTCTTGGTTGTTTATCTTTCCATCAAGAACATGCTTGGATGTCTACCGATCTAGCGATTTAACAATGTCCAAAGATTTGGGTCAACTCCATTCAAGTAGATTTCAAACCGTAGTTTCCACTATGCGTATTCATCTTACGTTAACAGCTTTGGTGGTTTGTTATGGTTTCCCATCTCATTCTCTAGAAGTAGAAGGTTCTAGATGCGAGAGTCCTTTCCAACAGTAAATGCAGCAAATTGCTCTTCCATTGCTTTAAACTTGGTAAACTTAGAACATGACAGTTTCGCTCGTGCGTATGGATCAATCGTGAGAATGAAGGATGCAAATGAATTTAATCATGCTTTGGATTCAGTTTTGCGTAAGAACAAGGCAATTGGAATCAACTAACTAGAGTTGTTCAATCGTGCGAACGAGAGATGCAACTGAGTTCAGTCGTGCGAATGGAGTATACGTATGGGTTCAATCGTATGAATGGGCTAATCGTGCGACTGTAGGCTGCTATGTTTGTAAAATCGGATGTTTTGATACTTTGACACTAAATATGAGTTTTCTAGAAACCCTAATTTTCCGTATGACGAAAAACCAAAACTTTAATGCATGCAGACATAGAAAACACCTTTTTGAAGCAAAGTGGTGACTCTTTTGATTGAAAACAAGAGTTTTAACACCAAAAACTAATTGAATCCATGCAAAATTAAGAGCCAATAGCTCTGATACCACTTATCAGGACCATGTACGTACGGAGTACTAACTGTTAGGATCGTTTATTGAACACATACTAACTGATTAAGTGTATACCGAATCAAATAGTGCGGAATCCTATTTGATTGGCGATCCAATCAGTGAGAAAGCAGGTAGAAACAATTATGTATTAAATCTAAACGTTAAGAATCAATTAGGAATCGATCTACTGCGATCTATGAAGTTGGAACAGGTTCTTAGAGGTCTCTGGACGGCTAGGGTACGTCTGGAGTTGAAGTGTATTCAATGCTTAAGTTTTTCCACGAATTAGGTGGTATTTATAGGTTAGGGTTGCTCACTCGGGCGACTGAACCATTAGCATGGTTCAGTCGAGCGATTGAGTCATGCGGTTGATTCATTCGTCCAACTTAGTGTTCAGTCATGCTATTGAGTCAATCTCATGTTATATCATACGACTGATCCAGTCTCCTGGTTCAGTCGTGCAACTGAATCATTCGCATGAAGTTGTTCATGAGTATGGTCCATTAGCATGGGCCATTCGCATGAAGACTTCATATTACTAAGTTTGAATGTATTCATTATCATTACATTATTTATATTAGTTCAAACAACCACAAACCTATATAATCAATTCAATATGCGTTAAACAACTCATTAATGATATATTAAACATTACAAACGCAACCAAACATTTTCATTTCATTAAGTACCCAACTATTACATAAGTGTAAGACAATAAAGACATATTACATTAAGATCAGAATCAAGGTACACATGTATCAACAAACTCCCCCTTGGACCTAGATTCAGCTATTGTCTTACCTTCTTCATAACCTCCTCGTACTTCTTGTACTTCTCCTCTCTTGTGTCTCCTGCATGTATTTCAAATACAAAGTAGAGCCATATCACATTTTGGAATTGGAGGGCTTGTATAATATCCTGCGTGTCATAGAACAGTGGTCACTTGTATAGAGTGTAGACATCTTCAGCTGACAAGTTGGTAAGCCACATCTGGTCAAATACCCCGATAGAATCCATTCTGCCCTCTTTGTTCAGAACTATGACAACGTCCCCTATTCTCCAATCATAGTACCACCATTTAAAGTGTGGAGTGAAGTCCTATGGCATTTCCCCTGAGAGGGATTCTTGACATTCTACGTGGTGGACTCCACTTCAGCACTATCTTTGGCTTTCCAGTTTTGGGATCAACTTTAGACCGTCTGATATACCTCGTAGGTTGTTGAGGTTTGAAGTTGACCCACCTGGTGTGGTACTCTTTCTTTAAAGCAGCCTCAAACTAGCCTGACATCTTTCTCGGGTCAGCATATAACAGCTTCAGTTTAGCCAGCTGGTTGAGCTCAAAACCAGGTAGAGACTTTAGATCATGCAGGAATCTAAAGTACTCAATACCCTTCTCTCTCTTTACCGCGTATACATTAGGATCATCAAAATGGGCCCACGTGATAATCTTGTCTGACACCTTATGATGTTTCTTCACTTTGTAGAGCTTGGCGTAGACATTTGGTTTAGGAGCAGCGCGTTGGGCTCGGATCTCCTCAAAACAAGTAGCCCATTCAGCCTTTCTGATATCAACATAAGTGTTTGAGGCTTGGGCTTGTTCTTCAACCTTCTGCCAGTTGCTCATCAGTAAGATCATGAATTATTTCCCCTTCTTTAGGGGTGTAACTCACTAAACTCTTGACAATCCCTTGCAGATCAAGAATCATGGTTAGTTGAGTCTTGACCTACTGAAGGGGAGCAACGTCGTATTTGTCCCTCTGAAAATTGGATCTGCTTGATTTAGACATGTAACACATCAATCATTAGTAATAATCAAAACAAAAACATAATCATTATATATAAACATTCATTACATTAATTTGATACAAGATTCAAATACATATGATTTAAATAACATAAACAACTAAGTATTACTCTTGTCCTGTATCATGTGCTCCTTTGCTAACGGGGCGGATGTGGAGGCACCTTGGTCTTGTGCTTTCTTTGTCCTCCTCTCACTCGTAGATGTTGCACCCGTAGCGGATGAATCATCATCATCATCATCAACATCATCATCAACATCATCACCAGCATCAATATCATCCCCATGGTCATCACTACCATCATCATCATCATCGTCACTGTCATCATCATCACCATATCTCCATATCCCTCTCTGATCTTTAGAGGCTCCTCCTTCGATCCTTTGAGCCTCGGCAAGATGGTTTTGTTGGTAGTCTGCAACTCCTCTATCCTTTTGGCTGAGTGGACATGTTACTCCAGGAGTTGGGACATCTCTGAGCTCTGTGCGGCAATCTGCTAGGCCTGCTACTCAATCAGTTGAGCCTGCTAAGATATCTGGTGAGATTGTGCAGCAGTAAGATCTACTAGTTGACGAATCTGGGCAATCTTCTTGTCATCAGCTACTAACAGCCTCAGCACCATGCGGTTAAGTGCTGAGAGCTGTTCCTCTACCCCACTGGGAGGTAGACGTGATCCAGATGGAAAGGAAGGGAAAGATGATGGTGCTGCTAGGTGGCTAGTGGTGGTGGTGGTGTAATAGTGAAGATTGGGGTTGGTATAGATGAAGGTGGTGGTGGATGAGTGAAGATTAGGGGTGGTATAGATGAAGGTGGTGGTGGAGTGTGTGTGGTAGTGGTGTGTGGGGTGGTAGAGGTAGTGGCTGGTGGTGTGGTAGCAGTAGTGGTAGGTCGAATGGTGGTAGTGGTGGTAGGTGGAGTGGTGATAGTGGTGGCTGTTATGGTGGTGGTGATAAATGTCATCCTCCTGTTCTTCTTCTTCAACCCGTGGGGCTAAGCCATCCTTTTCTTCCTCGAGCCCTTCGAGGTTGATGCTCCCCCCGGAACACTGCTAGGTTGATCAGGAGCATAAGTAGGATCAGTGTCTGCCTCCCCAGACTCGCCAGGGCGTCCTCCAACCTCCCGAATACCTCGGTCGGTGGAAACCATCCGGCTCCCCATAGTCCGAGTCAAGGGCTCCTCGTTCGACTCCTCCTCCTTATCAGGTCTGAAGTCCTGATGGAAACCACCAGTCTCTGTCCCCCCTTGGGTGGATGCTGGAGGAGCTATATCAGCAGTGGGGGCCCTCAGTTGAGTGGACCCTACATGTCCACCATCACCGCTATCATCGTCGTCAGAATCATCGTTCAGGAGCACAAGTTGCCCAACGTCAGAATCACTGTCTTTGTGGCACCATTTACGCCTCGTTTGCGCCACGTAATCCTCCTGGGCCAGATGCCCGAACAATATCCTCACAGGGGGCTTAACATGCTTCCCCTGTAAACCTTCATACGACCAAGTGTGGTGTCGTCCATCACCTGGAGTACCACAACATCCTCCTTCTCCTTTGGCAACGAAGGGAGCTTTTGGTCAATATTCTGAAACCGTAAACGAGTTGCGGTTTTAGGATTTTAAAAGGCGAGAAAATATGATCAATTTAACATAGATGAAAATAAATAAAATAAAATAAAATAAAAAAGGAAACTTTAGAATACGCATCGGACTACACATGGTCATCTTCAGGAATTACATCACTTTTCTTTTTAACGCCATTGACCTCTAACAAATATAAAAGACGTGGTTTGTCAAAAGCCTTTGTATAGAGGTCAGTGCGTTGAAAATCAGTGTTTATTTTAATCACATCGATTATATTCTTTTCAAAACAGTCACGTATAAAGTGAGATTTTATTCCGATGTGTTTGGTCTTAGGGTGTTGGACCAAATTTTTTGTTATTGTAATTGCAGCAGAGTTATCAACAAAAATAGGAGTAGAAGAGTATTTCAAACCATAATCCCGCATTTGCCGTTGAATCCATATGATTTGTGAACAGAAACTTGCAGCAGTAACATATTTGGCTTCGCAAGTTGACAAAGCAACTGAGGTTTGCTTCTTACACTGCCAGGTCACTAATATTCGGCTTTGCACGTTGATAAAGAGCCTTATCAAGCTTGTATACCCAATCTGGATGTTTATTATCCTCAAAACCTGGTGGTTGACACACATAAACCTCTTCTTTTATTTTACCATATAAAAAAGCACTTTTAACATCCATTTGAAAAACTTTAAGATTGTGGAATACAGCATAGGCTAAGAACAATCTAATTGCCTCCAATCTGGCTACAGGAACAAAGGTTTCATCATAATCAATACCTTCTTCTTGTGAAAACCCCTGTACAACCAGTCTAGCCTTGTTCTTAACAATAAGCCCATTTTCATCAGTTTTATTCCTAAACACCCATTTAGTGCCTATTGCACACTTACCTGGGCGTAGAGGAACCAGTTCCCACACTTGCTGCTTGTTGAACTGAAGTAGCTCAAGCTGCATGGCTTCAACCCATCTATTGTCCCTTAAAGCAATGTGATAGTTCTTTGGTTTTTGCTGACTAGTGAAGAGAGCATAAAAGCAGAAATTGGATAATTGACTTCTTGTTGAAACTCCAGCATTGATATCACCAATGATTTGAGACATTGGGTGATTCTTCAGCTCTTGATAAACAATGAGATCTGTGCAAGTGTTTGTAGAACCTTCAGCAGCAGCAGATGGTGATGCAGACTCTTGAAACCAAGAATGAGATGGCAAATCAAAAGATGTATAGGAATCAGAAATCTCATCAGCATTTGTTGTGGATGGAACTGCTGAAGCTACAGGAACATCAAGTTTAGTGGACTCAGGCATTGATCACTAAACTTGAATAGGTGAGTATTGATATTATCATCATCATCAATACCACCAGGTGGAGAACTATTGACAGGAGCAACAGCTGAAGCCTGATAAGGAACATATTGCAGTATGTCCAAATCAAATAACTTCACAGGGTTTTGTGGAATCTTGTCCTTTGGAGATTCATTAAACTTCACATGCAGAGTCTCTTCAACTATCTTTGTTCTGCAGTTGAAGACTTGTATGCTTGCAAGTAGATGAATAACCAACAAAATACCCTGCATCCACCATAGGATCAAATTTGTGGAGTTGATCCTTTGTCTTGAGAATGAAACAAGGACACCCAAAGGCTCTGAAAAATGAAATTAGAGGAGCCAAATGATGTAGAACTTCATATGGAGTCTTCATCAACCTCTGATTTACCAAGGCTCTATTCTACACATAGCAAGCTGTATTAACAGCTTCAGCCCAAAAGGTCAGTGGCAAAGCAGAGTCAGCCAACATGGACCTTGCAGCTTCAATTAGGGTCCTGTTCTTTCTCTCTACTACTCTATTTTGTTCTGGAGTCCTTGGGATGCTAAACTGCCTCTTGATTCCCTTTGAGAGATAAAAATCATCAAGTGTATGGTTTCTGAATTCTGTTCCATTATCACTTCTGATACACTTGACAGATAGGGAATACTGCTTCTCAACATACAACACAAAGTTTATAATCGTCTGAGCAGCCTCATTCTTTGAATGCAAGAAGAAAGTACATACAAATCTGGAGTAATCATCCACAATTACCAGACAGTATTTCTTCTTTGCCATACTCATTACTCTCACAGGACCAAAGATATCCATGTGTAGTAATTGCAAGCAGGCAATGGACTTAGGTTCTTCAATAGGAGGGAACGAGACTTTGTGTTGTTTTCCTTTCAAAAAAGCAGTGCAGTTGTCTTCACATCTAAACTCCTTCATAGGCAATCCCCTTACTAAACCATGATGTATCAGCTAATTCAAGTTTTTAAGATTCACATGACCCAGCCTTCTATGCAATAGAATAGATTCTTGAGGAGAAGCCTTGGAAAATAGGCAAGGATGGCCTTTGAGATCTATTTTCTTGGAAAGATCTAAGGCATACACTCTTCCTGTCCTGTGGCCCTCAGGAGAGTGTGATCATCCAACACCTTATCAATCAAACTCAGAACTTTGGATGATAGAATCCTGTAGTTCTGACTGGTGAAAAGAGCAACATGGCCTTTATCACACATTTGACTAACACTCAAGAGATTGTACTTGAGATTCTCCACATGGTTAACATCATCAAACCTTATTTTCCCTTTGGAGACAAAGCCTTTGCCAATGATTTAACCCTTAGCATCATTGCCAAAAGAAACAAACCCCTTCTTTCCTTGAGAGTAATCATGAAGAAGAGAGTTGTTCCCTGTCATATGCATAGATCCTCCACTGTCTACATACCAGATGCTATTGTGGCATGCTGAAGAACCCTGCAATCATAATAATTAGTTGTTTTTGAGACCCAAACCTTTTTGGTTTTGGGTCTGTTCACATCAACAAATAGTAAACTAACAGATTTGCTATGAAGAACAGCCTGAGGGGATGGAGATGGTGAAGAAGAAGAATCCTTTGGCATGGATTTTCTTCTCTGTGGTTTCAGCACAGGAGCATCTAATTGGTTGACTCTCCCCAATAGATGTTGAACCATCATAACAAGTTGTGTCTGATTCTGTGATAAAGCCTTCAGCTCATCAGACAGATTAGTGCTTGAGATTGATGGATTCCTGTGTTGTACCATCTCCCTTTGAGCAACCTCAGCTGTTGCCTGATTAACCCCTTCCTTTTTGGATTTCTTTTTGGATTTTGGGGTTACAGGTTTTGATGTTGCTGGTACAAACTTGGTTTCAAACTCAGTTTTCATTTTATCCATTTTCTTTTTAATGTTCTCATTGTGTTTGAGTTTGAAGCCCTTTTTATACCAGCACTCATCAGTAAGATGATTGAATAAGCCACATATTTCACATGGCTTTTTCTTCATCTTAAGTTGATCATCTGCTGAAGAAGATGAAACTACTGATGACTTATTCTTCAGCAGTTTGCGACCAGTACTAGCACTTTTCTTCCTTGCAGTACATGCGTTCTTGATATCTTCTTCAGTAGTTTTCCCACCCTTTCTACTGGCAGTTTTCTTTCCTTTAGTACATGCAGTAGTTTGGTTTGTTCTCCAGGTGTTATGACTTGCTCTTTAGTACTTTCAGTACTTTGTGAAATACCACCTGGAGTGATCAACCATTTGATCATGTGAGTGTTAGCATTTGAACCATCAACATCAGCTGATAGGTTTTGGGAGGAATTAATGCTGACTCCAACCTCTCATGGTGCTGTATCAGATAGTAGATCACATGATGAAAAGGATGGTTATTGCTTTCTCCATCGGATTCTACCTCTGCTCTGGGAGTAAAATCTGTAGGAGGAGCAGTGTGATTATAACCAATGCCAAACTTCACATTGGAAGCAGACTGCTTACTGAGAAGCATTTCAAAACCCTTGCAGGAATGTACCCATCGATCACACTCTACCTGGGTAGCTGCAAGTGTTTCTTTGAGGTCTCTGTACTTCTCTAGAAGTACCTCTCCCTAGCCTTATCATCAGTGATTTGGCATTTAAGTTTGTAAATCTCATCATTCTTATCATTAAGCACAGACTCAAATTCAGCTTTTCTTTTGGATATTATTTGTTCTAGCTCAATGTTCTTGTTAATTAAAGCTACATTTGCTTCTCTAATAGATGCAAATGTGGCTATGCATGTTTTAGAACATAGCTTGGCTTTGGCCTCAGAGGATACCTGTGATACCTATGGTGTGGAGGCATTAGAGGATGAGGTATCAGCAGACTCCAGGGCCATAAGAGCAAGGTTTCCAAAAGGATTGTCACCACCATGTTGACCAGCACCAGAAAACAGTTGTTCATGACCAGACATATCATCTGGTAAAACTGCTCCAGTCAACAACTCCTGGGGTGAAAAAGTTGTGTTGTTGAGGTTGAGATTGTTGATGAGATTGGGAAGGTTGAGGCTCAGGAAGAGCAGGTGGTTGTTGAGCAATGGGTACTTGAACTTGACTGGTTTGTGGCATGTAATAGCATGGATATGGATATGGCATTGGACCCTGAGGGACAAAATATGCAGGAGATAGAGGTTGTGATTGATGACCAGAACTAGCAGGATGTTGCCCTCTGTTTTGTTGAATATTACTTGGAAAAGTCACAAAGGTGTAGAGGAGTTAGATCCAGATGATCTACACTCTCTTGCAAAGTGCCCAAGCCTGTGGCATTTGTGACACCTTAACTTACTCTTGTCAAAACCACTTTGGTTTTGCCAGAGAGTCCAGGGAATTTCCTACCAGTTCCCTTGTAGAACTTCTGAGATCTAATATTAATCAAGGCCATTGGCTCAGAATATCCATCTCTTCTAAGTCATCATCAGCTATACCTTTCAAATCATCCATAATGAAGCACAAATTGTCACTATTACAGCCTGACTGACTATCAACACTCACAAATGCATGATCAGAACTGTTTCAAGAGAAATCTATATGTACATCATAATTACTTTCTGATGCAGCATATTCTGACTCATGACCGACCAAGGCAGTGTTCCCTAGTACAAAGTCTTCAGTGAGCTTTCCTGATGATGCCAGTTTCCTTTTCTGCTCTATCTCTCTTTCAAATGTAAGCAGTTTCCCATGAAGTTGGGTGAGAGATAGGCTATCCAGATTTGCATTAGAGCATAGGACAATTGTATATGTGTCCCATCTCTCAGGCAGTGATCTGAGGAATCTGTGGTTCATCTGGCTATTAGTGTATTCATGTTTGACCATTTTCAGCTCAGAGATCAAACATGAAAAATGCTCAACTGTTGAGTCAGAGTCTCACCCTTCCTATGAGCAAATGTCTCATATTGCTGGGCAAGTATTCCCTATTGTTTGCTAAGACCTCATCAGTACCACCAAAATTTTCTTTCAGTGCCTTCCAAAGGTCATGAGTAGTTTCATGATGCATAAGCCCAGAATAGATTTCATTAGGCAGTGCCATGGCCAGAATTCCATGAGCTTTAGCATCAATCTCAACATTTTTGATCCTCATCAGAGTATTGTTCCTTCTTCTTCGAACCATTTGGTTGGTTTCGGATGTTCACCATAGGCTTATATGGACCATGTACCACAGATGTCCAACAACCTGAACTGTTAACAGACAGGTGATGGAGCATTCTTCGTTGCCATATGTTATACTCAGTCCTAACCAGCATCGGAGGCTTGGTTGAGGAACCAGTATTGTGAGGGTCATTAGAAGGAGTAGTCGTATTCAAAATTTACACAAATTCAAGGTAAACAAAGTAAATCTAGCTCAGAACCACTTAGAACCTCAAACAAAATGGCCAGAAGCAACATAAAATCAATCTCTATAACCGATTCTTGCAAATTTGCTAATTCGATCAAACGTAGATAGCAAAAGAACAGTTTCAATGATCAATTGTAAAACGATCAATGATTAACCTACTCTGATACCATTTGTTAGGATCTCAGCATCTAGTTTGATCAATTAGATTGTTCTTAGCCTAGCTGTATTCCACAATATTAAAGTTTTTCAAATGGATGTTAAAAGTGCATTTTTAATGGTAAAATAAAAGAAGAGGTTTATGTGTGTCAACCACCAGGTTTTGAGGATAATAAACATCCAGATTGGGTATACAAGCTTGATAAGGCTTTTTATGGGTTGAAAACAAGCTCCAAGAGCCTAGTATGAGACATTATCAAATTTTCTTCTTCAAAATAATTTCACTAGAGGCTCCATAGATAAAACTTTGTTCATTAAGAAGGTGGATCAGCATAAGCTACTTGTTCAAATTTATGTTGATGATATTATTTTTGCATCCTCTAATCCCTAGTTGTGTGATGATTTTACCAATTTAATGCAAAAGAAGTTTGAAATGAGTGCAATGGGAGAATTACAGTTCTTTCTAGGATTGCAAATCAGACAAAAGGCTGATGGGACTTTCATTCATCAGTCTAAATATACAAAAGATCTTTTGAATAAGTTTGATTTACAAAACTGTAAGCCCTGTTCTACTCCCATGTGCCACACCACTCAACTGGATGCAGATCAGAAAGGGAAAGCTGTTAATGAAACACTTAACAGATGTATGATTGGGTCCTTGATGTATTTAACAGCTTCTAGACCAGATATCATGTTTGCAACTTGTGTTTGTGCTAGATTTCAGGCCGCTCCTAAAGAGTCTCATTTGATTGCAGTCAAGAGGATCTTTAGATATCTGCAAGGTACACAATCTCTAGGTTTATGGTATTCCACTGGACACTCTTGCAAATTAGTTGCTTTTTCTGATAGTGACTATGCAGTGTAAGTTAACCAGAAAGTCAACTTCTGGTGGATGTCAATTCCTAGGCAACTGTTTGATTTCTTGGCAGAGTAAGAAACAAACATTTGTTGCTACATCCACTGCTGAAGCAGAGTACATTGCTGCAGTAAGTTGTACATCTCAGGTACTCTGGCTTTAGAACCAAATTTTGGATTATGGCATTACAGAGACTAAGACTCCCTTATTAATGGACAGTGCTTCAGCTCTTTGCATTGTCAAGAATCCTGTCCAGCATTCTAGGACCAAACATATAGAGATCAGACACCATTTTATTAGGGACTGTGCCTAGTGCTGATGAGCTTGCAGACATTTTTACTAAGCCTTTGGATAGTTCAACTTTCCACAACCTGGTGTTAAGGCTTCGTATGCTGCAGCTAGAATAAGTGACAACTACTGATGATCTCAGTAATAAGTACTGATGATCATTGGTAACCATGTCACATATAGTACTGATGAGTTCCTTACCCTCAGTAGTTTTTATAACTACTGAAGGCTAAATGCCTCACAAGTACTGAAGTACTTTATCTGTTCTAAACTACTGATGTAGTTACAACTACTGAAATCAATAAAAACAGATAAGTACTGACGTCCTATGAAACACTTGAAAAGCAGATGAAAAGTCTGATGAGTAAGTGTTGAGGACAGTATGAAATAGCTGAAAAGCTAAGAATTGACGAAAACAGGTGATGAGTAATTTCTCTTCAGTTGTTTCTACAACTGCTGTTTCCAAACAACTGAAGCAAGACCACAGTCTTCAGTAGTTTCACAACTGCTGATAACTAATACCAAGTCTTCTTCAGTTGTTTACAACAACTGATGGCAAAACCACTGTCTTCAGTAGTTTCACAACTACTGATGACAAACACCAAGTCCTCAGTTGTTTACATCATATGAAGTCAAAACCACGACCTTCAGTAGTTTCATAAATACTGATGGTTAACACCAAGACTTCAGCTGTTTCAACGTCTGATGGTCAAACCAAGTCTTCAGTTGTTTTATAACACCTGATGACAACACCACCACTGTCAGTCGTTTTAAACCTCTGAAGGTTAATACCACGTCATCAGTAGTTTCAAACAGCTGATGACCACACCAAAACCTTCAGTAGTTTTCTTTCAGCCTTTTCCTATCCCAACCCTATAAATACCCGTCTTCTTCTCAAACGTTCCATTAGCCGTTCTTCTGACCTTCATACTCTCAAAAAATGGCAACCATGAGTCTAAAACCCAGACATAATTGCGTCGCCTACCTCACGAAATCGGCCTTCTGGAAAAAGTTTGATCACGCCATAGACCTAATGGCTGATTCTCAGTATAGTACTGCTCTGCTCTTAAACTCGACCATCTACCCAGAGTCACTAAGTCAGTTTTGGTCCAATGGCTACGTTCACACTGATGTGCCTTCCGGCCAAATTTCTGTTCGGTCATTGGTCAACCAAAAACAAGTAGAGGTTACACCTGATAGCATTCGTCGAGTGCTAAATTTACAAGATGCTACTGCTGTGACTGAGTACCCGAAGGGCACAACTGATATGTCCTTCATCAATAATGGGTACGACGGAAATCTTCGAGCTGCTACCATACTGAAGAAGAACTTCCCTGATGCTGAAAGACTGATATTTCATATGGTGAATGTTTGCTTAGCCTCGAAGACATCCTCATGGGATCAAATGTCTTCCCGGTGGCAACAGGTATTATATTAAATTCTAGAACACCAACCATTAAATTTTTCACAAATTGTGTTTCTAGAAATCAAAGATCTGGCACAGAAACCTGTGGGAAACAGATGACTATATATCCCAGGTTTCTGATGGCCATAATTTTAAATGAATTACAAACTGATGGCCTTGTTGGCCTTGGAGTCCTTGCACCAGCTGTTCTAGCTGAGGTATACTCCAGGCATAACTCCGACCAATCTCTCAAGAAGCTGCCCGTTTGCTCAAACCCAAGCAAAGGGAACCCACAGCTTCAACTGCCAGATCCAAAGTCCCCACCAAGCCAAAATCCAAACCCAAACAAGCTAATTAGGGAGATGAGTCCCCTGATGATGCTCCTGTACCACCCAAACAGGATAAACCTACTGGTTCAACCCTCCAGTAGTGTTAAAGACTCAACCAGCAATAGCCGCACAGGTATCCTCTCAAAAGGATCCTGTTGCAACCACTTCAGGGGAAACCACATTACTGAGACCTCTCTCACTTGAGGAAGTTATCATTGAAGAGCATCCCTCTCCCCGATGCAATCAGCTTCTATCCCCTCTCCCCATGCAAATGCCCCCCAAAGTCCAACCATTATGATTGCTAATGTGCTGACTCGGCTGCATGCCTCTCCTCCTCCCCTACAACCACCAACAAAGGGGAGAACAACAACAATTGAGGAAGAGGATACACATGCTTCTGACAACCCACAGCACCGGGGTTTAAATGTTCTATCTCCTGGTGTGGATATGGAGATCAGAACATCTGGTGAGGCTGCCACCTCTTCTGAATCAGCATATGATCAGACTAAGGTTGGTAACATAACTAAGACCTCACCAGAGGCAATAGCTGATGAAGGACAAAGACCTGAGGCTGGAAGTCCCCAGTTCCAAGACAAAGGGGCACATGCTACATCTGGTCTACACCCAGTGCATGTACATCCTGCTACAAGCAGGAGGTCAGGTGATTCAGCATCTGCTGATGATGACCTGGGCTTCTTTTATGTGTTCTTGCCCAAACATAATCCTAGAGGAGGAAGTCAGTAGGCTGCAAAAACTACTTGACCAACTCTCTCAGGGAGAAAGACCATCTGCCACCACATCAACCCAACAGATGGCACCTTCCTCTGAAGGTCACTTAAACACACAGCCACTCAAAGAATCTCAGCCACCTGCCTCTGTTTCTGGCACCATTTCTCAGGACCAAAACCCCCTGAGCAAATGGATGCTATCCCTCAAAATCCCCTATCTCTCATCACACCGCAGATAACTGAACTTGTCATTAAAACTGTTGATGAGAGACTTTATTCTGTCTTACAACCTATGGTGGAGGATGTACTGAGCAAAAAGCTTTCTGCTGATCAAACCCTTAAAACTAATGCACCCAAAAGGGGGAGATTCCAGCAGTGAAAGCTAAAAGAGGATGGAGAAGGAGAAAGAGAAAGAGAAGGACAAAGAGTGGAAATAGAGAAGGACTGTGTGTATGAGACCGAGAAGAGAAGGAGAATGAGAATGAGAAGGGAGCTGAAAAGGAGAAAGTACATGAAAGTCAAAAGGACTTTCATGTCACATATAAGAAAAAGAAAAGTGCTGAAAAGAGAAAAACTTGAATGAAATGGTTAAAGAGGCTGATGCTGAACACAGCAAATCAATGGACAATATCATTGATCAGTTGTTTAGGCAAGGTTTCAATACTGAAAAGCTGGACTCTGAAATAAGAAGATTAGAGATCGAAGAGATTCAACAAAGATGGGCCAGCTACAGCACAATGGATAGAGAAAGACTTGAGATAATGATCAGATTTATCAGCAAATACCTTGGGAGATCATTGATCGAAATAAAATCATGGACCAAGGAAAGCATCTTGGCCATAACCTCCAAGATCTGTTCGTCTGAGCATATAAAGGATTAGTAATAGAAGCTTTGAATGAAGCAGGAGCAGGGAGCAGGACTGAGCTAGCCAAACACTCAAAAGCCACACTCACCTCCAAAATGCTAACTCAGCCTGTCAACATTCCCTCTCCAAAACAACCACAACCACAACCCACAAAACCAACTCCCTTACCCTCAAAACCAACAGCCGATGATGCACCTAAGCAGAAGAAGAGAAAGGTGTTGAGGCTGGAAGAAGAAGAAGATGATGATGAAGACAGGCTGCCGATCTCAGCTGTTCTGCAGTTGCCTAAGGCCAAAGATCTCTCTCTTGCAATAAATCCTGAGCAACAAAGAGATGCAATCAAAGTGAAATTGGAAGAAGAAGAACAACACAGATTGCACGATGAAGAGTTATTGAGGAGAGTAGATAAAGCATATGCAGCCACTTCCTCCATCATTAATATGAAAAAACAAGCTCAGAGGATTTATACTCTTAGACATACTTTTCAGTATGTGAAAGAAAGAGTATGAATTTGGCCTGATCCCAGGTGGCTCATAGAATACAAAAGAAAAATATCCCTCAGAGATACAATGGGCAAGTGAAAAAGATTGTCGATGAAGTGATCTCCTTAGTCCTTGTAATTTCACCCTGGGAAATCCTGGAAGATTTCAAAAAGGCCTACACCTCAAACATGCCCCCATAGAAGATGTGGGAGAACAAAATGATCAAAAAGGGGCTGGTGTATAAGTGGCTGAAGGAATCAGAAAGGATGAGTTACCACTGCTGTTAGAAGGTCATCATCCTGATGAATTTGCTTACAGACAGATTACAACAGTGGTACTCAAAAATGGAAAACAGGTCAAATTCCTGTCTGAGTACTATGGGCCAGAAGGATTCTTTGATGGTGAGGCAGAGGAGCTCACCATGGAGGAACAATTGTATTTTTGGAGGCCTACACCAGGGAATCCTACAAGCTCATAGTTGGGAAGTGAGTCTCATGGATGGGGGAACAGCTCAGTGTCCAATTCCCCAATACAGAGCTCCCATCCATACATTGCCAACCAGTCATCAGAGACTCATTCCCAGGCCAGTGCTTATATGGGTCATCTTCTCAACTGATCAAGAAGGAAAAAGACCAACCATTCTGCCAACAATAAGTGGGAAAATAAATCAATTAGAGGTTTTGGCTGCATTGGTTCAGGGGGAGTTTGTTGGACCAAAAGAACCAATGAGCCAAGATCAGAAAACCTCTAAGTCCCACATGATATCACAACAACTGCTCAAGGCTTCATCAGCAGTTCGACAAGTGCTGAAGACTTCAACAGCTGAAGATCAAGTACTGAAGACTTCAACAGCTGAAGACTAAAGTGCTGAAGCTCAACAGCTGAAGAACACAAGTGCTGAAGCTGAAGACTAAAGTGCTGAAGTCCAACAGCTGAAGAACACAAGTGCTAAAGCTGAAGACCAAAGTACTGAAGGTCAACAGCTGAAGAATACAAGTGCTGAAGCTGAAGACCAAAGTACTGAAGTTCAACAGCTGAAGAGTCCACAAGTGCTGAAGATCACAACTGATGTACAAAGTCTGAAGACAAGACTGAAGACATCAGCTGATGACATCTACTGAAGTCATCAGCTGATGAAACGTCTGAAGTTCAAGTCTGAAGACCAAGTGCTGAAGTTTCAGTAGTTTGTCACAACAGCTGAAGAGTACTTCTTCAGTAGTTGTGTTTATCAGTAGTTTTATGTTTTTACTTTCAGTAGTTTTGTAAACGACTGAAGAGCTTGTTCTTCAGTCGTTGTAGTTTCAGTAGTTTCTTATCAGTAGTTTTGTAATAAGTAACACTTAGCTTCTTGTAAGAAGATGTCAGCTGCTTGACATCTTCAGTAGTTTTAGTGTTTCAGTAGTTTGTTAATAATGGTTAGATGTCACTATCAAGTGACATCAGCCTACGTCATCTTTCCTTATAAGGAAGAATGACCTAAATTGTAATTTTGCGAAAGCCATGCCAAAGCGTGTGATTGAATGAAATATTCCTTTTGCAGAAACTTTCTCTCTCTATAACTAATTCTGTTCATTGCTATATCTTTGGTAATCTTGCTCGAATTGTGCTAGTTGGTACTCTATTCCACTGCTGAAATCATTCGAATCGATCAAACTAGATGCTGAGATCCTATCAAAAACCACCACAACCACAACCCCTAAACCAGATCCCTTACCCACAAAACCAATAGCCGATGATGTACCCCAGAAGAGGAAGAGAAGGGTACTGAGGCTAGAAGAGGAAGAAGAAGATAATGATGAAGATGAAGACAGGCTGCCAATCTCAGCTATTATACAGTTGCCTAAGGCCATAAGTCACCCTCCAACAATTACCCCTGAATCTCAAAGGCAATTGTAAAAGTGAAGTTAGAAGAAGAAGAGCTTCACAACAACATGATGAGGAACTGTTGAGAAGAGTCGACAAAGCATACGCTGCCACATCTTCAATCATCAATATGAAGAAACATGCTCAGAGATTATACACTCTCGACATACCTTTCAATATCAAAAGAGAGAGTGAGGATTTCGCCTGATCCCAGGGTGTCTCATAGGATTCAAAAGAAAAATATTCCACAGAGATACATTGGCCAAGTAAAGAAGATTGTAGATGAAGTGATCTCACTGGCCTTTGTAGTATCACCTTGGGAGATCCTAGATGACTTCAAGAAAGCCTATAAAGCTAAACTGACCCCACAAAAGATGCTGGAGAATAAGTGGTGAAAAAGGGTTAGTGTATAGGAGGCTTGTGGAAGTTAGAAAGAATGAGCTCCAGTTGTTCTTAGAGGGTATTCACCCAGATGATTTTCATATAGAGTCATAACAACTGTGGAACTAAAAAATGGGAAGCAGGTCAAATACCTCTCTGAGTATTGTGGGCCAGAGTCACTCTTTGAAGGAGAAGCAAAAGAGCTTACCATGGAGGAACAAGTAATCTTCCTTGAGGGCTTTACAGGGAGTCTTACAGACTCATAGTTGGGAAGTAGATCTCATGGATGGTGTAACAGCTCTGTGTCCAGTTCCCCAAGATAGAGTTCCCATCCATCCTTTGTCAAACAGATCATTGAGACTTCTTCCCAGGCCTGTGCTTACAAGGGTCACTTCTAAGCTGATCTAGAAGACAAAAAGACCAATCTTTCTGCCATAATAAGTGGGACATCTTCAATAAGCTTAAAGGTTTTGGTTGCATTGGTTCAGGGGGAGTTTGTTGGACCAAAAGAACCAATGAGCCAGATCAGAAAAACTTTAAGTCCCACAAGACATCACAACAACTGCTGAAGACTTGATCAGCTGTTTGACAAAGTCTAAAGATCAACAGCTGAAGACTAAAGTACTGAAGACTTCAACAGCTGAAGACCAAAGTCTGAAGATCAACAGCTGAAGACTAAAGTACTGAAGATCAACAGCTGAAGTACAAAGACTGAAGACAACATCTAAAGACATCAGCTGATGACAACAACTGAAGTTCAAGAAGTCCAAGTACCGAAGCCTTCAGAGTTTCTCACAACTGCTAAAGAAGCATTCTTCAGTTGTTGTGATGGTTTCCTTTCAGTAGTTTCTTTTCTACTTCATTACTTGTAAAACGACTGAAGAGCATGTTCTTCAGTCGTTGTTGTTTCAGTAGTTTCTTTTTAATAGTTGTAGTGATAGTTAACACTTGGTATTTTTGTAAGAAGATGTCAGCTGTTTGACATCTTCAGTAGTTGTGTTAACTTTCAGTAGTTAAATAACAGTTAGATGTCACTGTCAAGTTACATCAGCTGACGTCAGCTTCCCTTATAAAAGGAAAGATGACCTAATTGTAACTGTGCGGAAGCCAGCCGAAGCGTGTATTGAATGAATATATTCCTTTTGCCAGAAATTCTCTCTCTATAACAAACATTGTTTCATTGATAAATTTCGTGTGTTCTTGTTTAAATTTGTTAATTCGTGGGCTCATTCTGCTGCAAATCCAATCTAATTGATCAAACTAGATGCTGAGATCCTAGCATAGTTCATCTTGCAGCCACCGTAATCTGAGTCACTATACGTTGTTAGCTCGAAGTAATCATCATGAGGATATCATAATCCAAGTGTTGGTGTACCCTTCAGATATCGAAATATCCTTTTGACCCCTATCTTGAACATAAACATGTAGCGTACATGATATCAGGTCCTGAGGCAGTGAGGTACATGAGATATCCAATCATTCCTTGGTACATGGTTGCGTCGACCAGATCACCATTCTCGTCAGGTGCTGCATCATGGTTTGTAGCTAGTGGAGTTCCAGCTGCGAAAGTATTCTCCATGTCAAACCGACTAAGAATGTCTCCTACATACATGGTCTGATGTAGGAAGATCCCTTTTGGTGTCTGATCCATCAGTAACTCGAGAAAGAATTTCATCTCTCCCATTGCACTCATTTCAAACTCATCCTTCATTACTACTTCAAACTCTTTACATAGATCTTCGTTCTTTGAACCGAAGATTATGTCATCTACATAAATTTGTACGAGCGGTAAATCACCATCCTTTTTTTTTAATAAACAGTTTGCAGTCAATGACACCTCTACGAAAGCCGTGTTTCACAAGGTGAGTCGAGAGTTTCTCATACCAGGCTCTGGGAGCTTGATGAAGCCCATATAAAGCCTTGTCGAGTTTGTAAACTCTGTCCCAATGATATGGATCCTCAAATCCTTGGGTTGACTGACATGCACTGTCTCTCTGATTTCACCATGAAGGAATGCACTCTTAACATCAAGTTGATAAACTTTAATCTTCATGTATGATGCATAGGCAAGGAAGATGCAGATTGCTTCCATTCTTGCACGGGTGCAAACACTTCATTTTAGTCTATTCCTCGACTTGTCGAAATCCTTGAACAACAAGTCGAGCCTTGTTTCTGATGACACACCTTGATCATCTTTTCTTGTATTTCAAGACCCATTTGGTGCCAATGACCTTAGCACCTTTAGGTCTATCCACCAGAGTCCATACGCCTAACTTCTTGAATTAAAGAAGTTCTTCTTGGATGGCACTCACCCATGCCTCATCATTCAAGGCTTCACTAACATACTTTGGCTCAAACTGTGACACAAAGCAATGATATGCACCATCGTGAAGATATCCCTTTTCCATTACCGAGGCATAATCAGCTGAGTAAAGCTGATTTCTTGTCTGAACTTCTGACCTCACATCCCCAATGATATTATCCAAAGGATGATAGACATTTAGGCGTGATCCAAGAGTGGTTGGAACAACTACCTCAGTATCAAGATTATGAACATTTGGTTCAGTATCTGAGGCAGTAGGACTCTAAGGTTCCGAAGACTAAGAGGCATCAATGTCAGATGCTTGTGGACTTGCAGTAGTAGGAACCTGTTCCTCCTGGTTGTTCTGATCAGTCTCCACAGCTTCTTCATTAGAACAAGAGTCACTATCTTCAAGTACTCCCCCTGAGTTGTTAGATGAGCTACATTGTGAACCAGATGATGTTGAATCTGGAGACGGTGGATTCAAGACATCATACATCATCTTGGATGCCAAGTCATCGTCAAAAGTAAAGAGTGGGATGTTGAAGGATTTTACAAATCCATCATAATCGAAAAAGAAGGCGGGTCCTTTTCCAGCAGGTGGTGTGGTGTATCTTTGAACATCTACGTTACACCACACTTCTACTTGACCCATTGATTTGATATAAACTCTCTTGTTCCATATGTTGTATCCTATAAATATACCTTCATGAGCCTTCTCACTGAATTTTCCCTCCTGAGTCTTCTTCAGTAGGGTGCACGGGGCGCCAAATGGCTCGAGATACTCTAGATTTGGTTTACGTCGTTGTAGTAACTCATAACATGTCTTGCCATGGCGCTTAACTATCAAAACTCGATTCAACATGTAACATGCATTTCCATCTGCCTCGTTCCTGGATAGCGTTTCGAGTCTTCTAGCATTGTCCGTGCCGTCTCTATCAAGCTGTGATTTTTCCTTTCAGCAACGCCGTTCATCTGAGGAGTGTAGGCAGAGGTGAACTGATGCACAATTTCCTTTTCCTTGCAGTAAGCCCTCCATCCATTGATACTTGACTTGGTTCCGTTTTCTGAACGCACTTGACGAACCTTCCAGCTTATAGAGAGACTCCAATGTAGTTACTAATTCTTTGAATGACTCAAATGTTTTTGATTTGGATTTCAAAAACATCACCCAAGAGAATCTTGAGTAGTCATCTGTAACTACATAACAGTATAAGTCCCCTACGATGCTTCATGTACTGACCGGACCAAATAGATCCATGTGATGAAGTTCAAGAGGAAGTTGATTGAATGAACTTTCTTTTCATTATAAGACTTCTTCGTCCGTTTGCCCTTCTTGCACACCACACAGAAATCTAGAAGTTGGAGTTTTTGATGTTAACTCCTCTCACTAGATCATCTGGATCAAGTGATTCATCTTTTGTGGATTAATGTGTCCCATTCTCCTATGCTAGGAGATGGAATCCTTCTCAGTAGCTTTTGACAAAAATCATTGAACTTCACGATCTGTTGTGGAGGCCTTTGATAGGTCCAAGACATACAGGTCATTATATCTTGATGCAGACATTAATACTTGGTCCTCCGGGATCACATAGTCCTTTTTCAGGACATAGCACTTCTTGTTGTCAAATAATACTTTAAAGCCTTTATCACATATTTGGGAAATAGAAAGCAAGTTAGTTTGAAGTTGTTGAACGTAGTTTACCTTGTCAAACTTCACCTTCTAGTTACCCACTTCCCCTTGAGCTGTGATATACCCACCTTTGTTTCCAGCAAATGAAACATGGCCTCCCTTGATTTGTTTGACATTTGATAAAGGAGCCATGTTCCCTATCATGTGCCTAGATGCTCTGCTATCGACAATCCACGTGTTGGTTTCAGCACTATAGCGAACACCTTGCACAGTCAATTAAAAACATTAGTTCAGGTTAGGGACCCAAGCCTTTACTGGCTTAAGTTTCCCAGAGGCATCACACATAATAAACTCAACCCATTGACCTGTAGATGGTGAGGGAAGTTCAAATGTCTTCTTGTTCTCATTATCAGACAGAGGAATTGATTTCTCTTTCCATGGGCCAGCTTTGTGTAAGGCCTGTTTGTGATAAACAGACGACTGGCTAATGGGTTGAACTTTAGGTTCGCTAGCCCTTCGAGGTGGCGTCACTGAGTTCCACTTAGAAGAGCTAGGTTTTGGGTCCTGAAGTTCAACTTTTCTCCTTGGTGTCTGATAGTAAGGACATATAGACACAATGTGTCCATACTCTCCACAGTTGTAGCATGATAAGCTTTCAGCTTTACGATTTAACTGTTTTTGTGGAGAAGTGTATGTCACACGTGTGACCTTACTCTGTTTGGACTGAGACACTTCGTGGTTAGATGTATAGTCTGGTTTTTACAAATTTTATTGCTTTACCTTGTTTTACATCTTTTCCATTTTGTTTACCTGGACTTTGACAAGATGCACGTGATTGGTTAACATTAATGTTCCTTTGTTTGAACTAGAAATTATATTAACCATTTCAAACTCTTTTTCCAGGTTAACACAAGGCATTTTGCCTTTTGCCTTTGAAGTGGCCTCCTTTTGTTTAGTACTAGATTATTTATATTACTTGTGGAATCTGGATCACTTACAAGATGAGTGAACACCACATGATCCTTGATTGGATTATTATTAATTGGTTTACATTTGCATGCATCAAGATCTCATGTGGTGGTGGAACCATTTTATAACCCAATCCCTCTCCATTGTTTCTCTCTCTCACTATGTTTTAGACAATATGAGATGAAGTTGTCCAACTATGCAGTTTTTGCTTTAACGAATTAGCTTCTACTTCTAAAACTGCCTTTTGCTTCCTAGTGTCTTCTAGGGAGTTAAGATAGTACCTAATGTCATTAGCTTGGTTAAGGGCAACTAATTCTGTTTCCCTAAGCTGTTTGTTCAAAAGGTCTATCTTTTCCTTATAACTATGCTCATTTTGTTTTAAACTCTATTAGCTTTAGTGCACAGTTTGCAAGTCCTTTACTAGGCTATCATTATGATCTAGTAACCTAGCAAATTTTAAATCTATGCTTTCCTAAATTTGTTATAATTAGAACAGCATGATTATCAAAAGTTGGTCAGTAGTACTTACCTGAGGAAATGCAGTTGAATCAGCCATTAGAGCAGAGTCTGGTGTTTCTAGTTCTGGTGATTCTGACGTTGTTGTTGTTATTCCTTCTTCAGGCAGGTAGTTGGCCACTGTTGTAGTTTCATCAGTATTAGACATTGCAAGTTCCACTGCAATATCCCCTTCACTAGCTGAATCGTCATTTATATCCTCCACACTAGCGATGTTGGATTCTCCCGGTGAGACAAACCGAAAGCTCCAGTCCGTCCTTCATCATCATGAGCAGTCAAGCTTTAGGATCCTTGCCTGATGAAGTAGGACTGCTAGTGGCTTTCCTGACGATTAAAGGATGAGAAAGGATTCCCATTTCCAGCTTTCTTGGGCTTCACACACTCTCGTTTGAAGGTCCCTTCTCACCACAGTTGAAACAGGTCACCTTTGACTTGTCAAAGCAAAGGTTGTGTCCTTAGTTGCAACCAAGTTTTGTCCTGTCTTCTTGACAACTTCTTAGCACGTCGAAGAGCACTTGCTAAGGCCCACATGATATCCATCTCCGTCCAGCTCCATCTCGTCCACCTGCTCGTAATCCTCATCAGCCAGATGGTAGTTCCTTATCATTCCAGCAATTAGTCCATCATAAGAGTGGACTACTGCAGCTAAAAGATCCATGTGTTCTTTAGCCACCTCAACTGTCACATTACCAAAGTTTTCGGTCTTCACCTTTGTTGCATTGGCTTCAGATATAATATATGGGTCCTAGACGACCCTGACAATTCAGACCCTGAAGTGGATGCTTGAGAAGGACTAGCTAAGCTTGACACAAAGGCAGTCTGCAGTGTTGCTCCAGATGTCTTGGCCTGAGGAATCGTATTGTACAAGCTGGGTTTGATCATAGGAAGACTTTTGTGCTCTATACTTCATCCTCAACTCTTCCTCTCTCAGTTTAGAATGAAATCATTGATATCTAACTTGTTAGCATACCATTCTATCTGAGGTGGAGACAAATGAAACCCGGTTCTCCGGTAACCCATCTGCAAAGTTAAACACTTTGTCCTCCATTGGCGTCGTTACACCATGAGTGTGCATCTACATCATCAAGTGTGAAGATCATGTTAGGTTGGACTCACTTTAGTATAGATGTTTACTTCATATTGTAATAGGACTTTTGTTAGTTTCATTTTGTATTTTGTTTGTAATTAGCAGGTTGGCAGTCCAGCGAAACTGTGAGCGAATCTATACATTCGCTCACAGTTGCTATTTTGGTTTACCCGGCGAACTTGTGTTCTGTCGGGCGAAACTATAGTTTCGGCATGACAGTTTCGCTGGTAGCGAAACTGTCAGCGAATCTATGACTGCTATATATACTATTGTCATTTCACTTGTTTGGTAAGCTTGCAAAACCCTAATCGTCGAATTCTGTTGCAAGCTACCATTTCTAAGCAGTTACTTCATAGAATACAATTGTGCTTATTGTTATTGAGTGAGTTTGTTCATTTGAGTACCAATTATGTCTTGATTCATCAATTCACTTCTCAATTGTTGTTATTTGGATTGTGTGTTTGATATTGATCAATTATCCTATCAATTGTACTGTTCATCGATCACATGGACCAACAATATGGTATCAGAGCCTTAGTGCTCTTGATTTGTTGAGTTTTTGTGGTTTTGGTCAATATCTAGTTTCAATCAATTTTCAGTGGATTATCAGCTGTTTGGCATGGAAATTGATTGAATTATTCTCGTTCTTGATTGAGGAAGATCCTACAATCATCAGATCTCAAATTCATTGAGTTTTCGATGATTTCTGATTGATTTTGAGGTGAAAAAGGGTTTTGAGATCGACCAGCGAAATTACTGTTCTTATAGCGAAACTGTCATCTTCATTCAGCGAAATTATGAGTTATTTTGAATCAGAAGTTGTTTTCTAGAGTTTCAGCGAAAGTATTCCCTTGAACGAAAGTTCATTAGTGTTTTTGACCAATCATCAAGCGAATTGCTGCCGAATCTATTTTTGAACGAAAGTTCAAGCTTGTTTCCTGCGAATTTAGCAGCGAAACTAAGCAATTGTTGTCTTTGTTCAAGTGAAAGTGCTGCCGAAATTGCAAGCGAAAGTGTCTGTTTTTTTTGCGAAAGTTTTTGCGATAGTATTGTTTCAGCGAAACTGTTAGCCAAGTCACCTCTTTCAGCGAATTTGTCAGCGAAATTATCAATTTTCTGCCGAAACTAACATGTCGAATAACTACTCTGACACTTGCGGATCTTGAAGTGTTGCTCCTAATAGACCTCCAAGACTCATTAATGGAGATAATTTTGAAGATTGGAAGAGATGCCTCAAATTTCTTTCTTCTACACAGATCATAATCAATGGGAATCGATTATTTTAGGTCCTCATATACCTACGGTTACGGTTGGTGATGTCGTTTCTCAGAACAAAGACCCATCTTCTTATACTGAAAGAGATCTGAAACTGATTGATCGTGATCAAAAGCTTTTGGTGCTCTAACTCTCTGCTTGGCTCCAGATATCTACAATCGTTTTGCAGAGCATAAAAATGCTAAATCTCTTTATGATGCTCTCTGTGAATTCTATGATGGGAATGCAGATATGGTGAAAGACAAGAGTATTCAAGCTGAAAAGGAGTTCAATTCGTTTGTAGGATACAAGAATGAAAGTTTGACAGATCTGACAATCGTTTCTTAACCGTCTCAAGCACTCTGAAGAAGTATGATGAAAGACTCTCCAACAGTGAACAAATTAACAGGCTTCTCGATTCTCTTCCACCACAGTGGAGTCTTCAAGTGAGGATGCTCAAACAAGAAAGAGGTTTTACAGATTATAAGCTGATGGATATCATTAACAAGTTGAAATCTTTTGAGTTGGATATGAAAAGAAGAGAATTTAACCAGACTATGATGCCCACATCTGGTTTTTCTCAAAATGCTGCTTTGTTGTCATCCGCTGCAAACTCTCACATTCAAATCCAATTCAAGGAGGGAGCAATACAAGTAATTTCTCGAGTGGTAGTAATCATGTTTGAAAAGAATTGGGAAATTCTAAGGTGAATGCTGAAACTTCAATTTCATCTGAAACAATGGCTCTTTTTGGAATGTTTGTTCAGAGCTATGAAGCTCTAGTTGCCGGTGAATTGAAAGGTAAAGGAATGACTATGGAGGATATGTATCACGTTGATCCTGATGATTTAGAAGAAACTGACATTCAATGGCAAATGGCGATGTTAACTTTAAGAGCCAGGATTCATGGAAAGAACAGGAAGAAAGAACTTTGGTGGCAATCATCTACCTCAAAACTAGGATTTGATAAGTCAAAATTGAGGTGCTTTAACTGTAAACAATTGGGACATTTTAAACGTGAATGTCCATTACCAATTGTCACAGATCCTTTAACACTGGAGTACCAAGATTGACAGCAGAGAAAGAAAAGGAAGAAGGAAATTCAAAAAAGGGTCAGCTTTAATCTCAAACTTTGACTGGAGTGTGGAGGTGGAAGAAACAAGATCTAAAATAAATCACGCGTTAGTGCTGAGGTTGTGGAAAGTGATGAGATGGAAGTTGATAAAGATGGATTTGTGCTGTTCAAGGAATTCAAAGGAACAAATGAATCTTCAGTAAAGGAGAAAGAAGAAAAGGCAGATAGAGAGGAGAAAGAGGAAATTACAGGTTTAGATGAAGAAAGGAATTCAAAAGCTGAGAAAGGAAAAGAGAAGAATGATGTGACCGCTACTGTTGAGGAAAGGAAATCAAGTACTCCAGCATGCATGTGCGATAAAGCTTTAGTTGCCGAAAGGATAGTAATGGGACTTCCTTATGAGGTAATACAGGATATGTGCTCATCTGCTTGCAAAATTAGACTTTTTGGGATTTATAAGGCTAATCGTTTGTTAATTGATAATGAAAGGATTTAAAACGAATTAATGATGAACTTAAAATGAATGAATCAAAATATTTGTGAAATTAAATGAGGCTTTAAAAGAAACTGATCATTTAAAAAGAATTGTTTGGAAAGAAATGTAGAGGTTAATACTTTGACTGAACGGGTTGCTCTTGCTGAATTGAAGCAAGCAAACTTCAGTTAAGTTAGATAAATGGACTCTTCTGGAATGAAACATGATGATCTTTGTAAATCTCAACGGGGAGCAAGAATTAAAACAGGTTGGGTTATGAAAATGCACAGGTTTATCCTCCTCCTAGTACATACTGTTATTCTCCTATGCCTGTTCCTCATCCTTCTAATGATTTAATCAAATCAGATACTGACAGTATGTCTGCAGTTTAGTCGGAAATAACTCTAAGTATATTCGTGAAGACTACGACTATGGACCAACTAGTGGCTTGGATGCACTAGTTCTAGTACACCTGACAATCAGCAGTCTGTTTTAGATAATAAGTCTAGTTTAAATCAGTGTTTGTTTCTAGTTCAAATGTAACAGACTTGAATGTCTCATGTTCTCTTGATAGTTCTATTTCATCTTGTACTTCAAATCATGATAGTGATGATTTTTGTTCTAGTAATAATGCAATGAATCTGATGTTTTCCTAAAACAACTGAGCAACTTAAAATTAATTCTTTCGAAAAGTTCTTTTCTCAACGTATTCCATCTTTATACCATTAAATATGACATCATCAGAAAAATGTAGTTCGCCTTTATCTGACACTGGTACCAATGGTACGAGTTTTACTGATTGTCAGAAGAATCATGTTTTGATTTTGACAAGAAGAACTCTGATTCAAATAAACAAAAACATCATGAGATGTATGAGACATTCAGTGATGTTGATTCTAGTTGTCTGAATGTGATGAGGAGATTATTATTGATCCTATTTTTACCTCATCACATCATCGACCTAGATTCAAACATCATTGTTTCAGGTGTGGTGGAGAGGATCATCTTATCAAAAATTTCCCTTTCATTCAAAGATCCTCTAATAGGAATTGTTTTGGGAATAAATTGACAAAATTGTTAATAATTTCTTTTGTACAAAAAGCTTCTTTAAAAACAAAAGTTGTTCAATCTTGGGTCCCTATTGCTCCGGCTAAATGATTTGTTAATTCATTTCAGGGATCCTCTTCAAAGATTGTACACAGTCTGTGGCATGTTGATAGCGGATGTTCCAAGCATATGACGGGATTAAAGGATTTGTTGACCATTATCGGATATAGATGGAGGATATGTGGCATTTGCTGGAAATAAGAAGGGTGGAAAAATGATTGGACAAGGAGAAGTTACCAATGGTTCTCTTACTCTAGAAAAAGTCAACCATGTTCCTGAATTGGCTTTAATCTTTGAGTGTCTCTCAAATTTGTGATAAAGACATTCCTGTTCTATTTAAATCTGACAAATGTTTATTTTTAAAATCAGCGATAGCTATTTCGGAGGATTTAATTCTCATGCGTGCTCCAAGGAAACATGATACATATCTTCTTGATATGATTCAAATGAGTCAAAGGCTACTGCAACTTGTCTTCTCTCAAAAGCATCAACCTCTGAGTCACTCTTGTGGCATCGTCGCTAAGGCCATGTCAATTTTAAGATAATTAACAAGTTAGTCAAGAACAATCTTGTTAGAGGACTTCCTTTAAAAGATTTTTCTGTTACTGAAAAATACATGGCATGTGCCAAAGGGAAACAACATAAAAACCTCATAAGCCCAAACTTTAAATAGCATATCAAGTCCTCTTGAGTGGTACATACTGATTTATTTGGGCCAATTAGTGTTAAATCAATGCTAAAAAATCTTTTTGTCTTGTTGTTACAGATGATTTCTCACGTTATTCATGGGTGAGGTTTCTTGCACACAAAAGTGAAGTTGCAGAGGAATCGCAGAAATTAATCATTTCTACTGAATCAGTCAGTAAGAGAAGAGTTATGGGATTAAGAAGTGACAACGACACAAATTTAAAAATCAGATTCTTGATTCATTTTGTCTCAAAAGGGATTGTGAGACAATTAGTGTTGCACGAACACCCCAGCAGAACGGTATTGCAGAAAGAAAGAATCGCACTCTTGTGGAAGCTGCTCGTACAATGTTGATAGAATCCTCATTACCCATTATTTTCTGGGCTGAAGCTGTTAATTGTGCATCTTATGTTCTAAACAGGGTGCTAATGTGGAAGATAAAGTGAAGAGACTCCTTATGAACTCTTTCATAAGAGGAAGCCACTAATTGATTTCTTTCGACCATTTGGTGTTCTTGTACTCTCTGAATACTCAATCTCAAAAGACAAAATTTGGTGTTGTTTCTGACGAGTGTTATTTTGTTGGATACTCTTCTTCACAAAAGGCGTACCGAGTTATAACAAGAGAACACGTATTGTTCAAGAGTCATTCTATGTTGATTGGCAAGAATCCAATCCTTCTGAAGTGAAATCTGAACCTGCATGGTTCTTTGACTCCAATACTGTGTTCAATTCATTTATTTGCCAGTTTTCGATGATGATACATCAATTCCAAGTACTCAAACGATATTATTCCATCATCTCCATCGTCTGTTCCATCCATCCCACTAGTAAATGATGCTGTTTCAACTGATGTCAGCTCATCGTCTCCAATGCCTGATCAAGCTCCATTATCTGATTTTTATCTCCTACATCTCCTAACTTACCTGATTCCACACCTGTCATTGATACACCTTCATCTAATCTTTCTCCCGGACATGGCTGATACTTCTTCAACTATTTTTCTTCTTCAAGTGATTACAAAACTTTGAAAGATCATCCGCTCGATAATGTGATTGGATCTTTTCTGATGGTGTTGTCACGCGAAGTCAATCTGGACTGATAATGTTTGTCTTTTCTCATGCTTTATTCTCAAATTGTTCCAAAAAATGTTCATGCTGCTCTACAAGATCCTTGTTGGGTAGAATCTATGCAATTGGAACTTCAACAGTTTAGAAAGCTTCAGGTTGGACCTTAGTTGATTTACCTCCCAACAAATATCCAATTGGCACAAATGGGTATTTAGAACAAACCAGATGATCGGGGTGTGGTGGTGCACAACAAATCTAGACTTGTAGTGCAAGCTTTGCTCAAGAAGAAGGAATTGATTATATAGAAGTCTTTGCTCCAGTTGCTCGTCTTGAAGCAATCAGAATATTTCTTGCTCATGCTGCTCATAAACAATTCAAAGTTTACCAGATGGATGTGAAATGTGCTTTTCTCTACGGAGACATTGATGAGGAGATATATGTGTGTCAACCACCAGGCTTTGAAGATCCTGATTTTCCTGATAAAGTGTATAAACTTGATAAATCTTTGTATGGTCTTCATCAAGCACCCAGAATCTGGTATGAGACTCTTACGCAATATCTTCTAAGCAATGGTTACTCTCGTGGTACCATTGATATGACCTTATTTAAAAGAGAGGTGAATGGTGAAATGATCTTTGTACAAGTGTATGTTGATGATATATTTTTGGATCTACAAACTCTCAATTGTGTAGAGAGTTCGAAGAAGTGATGAGCCAAAGGTTTGAAATGAGTATGATGGGTGAAATGTGTTTCTTTCTGGGGTTGCAAGTTGAACAACAGAAAGAAGGAATTCTTATTCATCAAGAAAAGTACATTAAAGATATTCTGAAGAAATTAAGATGGATGATGCGTCTACTGAGATGACTCCTTTTACTGCTCAGACATGTCTAACTCCGGATGACAATGGAAAAACCAGTTGATCCTCATCTTTTTCGGTCTATGATTGGCTTTCTCATGTATCTTACTGCAAGTTGTCCTGATATCACTTTGCTGTTGGTTACTGTGCTAGATATCAGTCGGCCAAGGAATCTCATGAGAAATCTGTCAAACGCATATTTCGTTATCTCAAAGGATCGTCTCGTCTCGGGTTGTGGTATCCGTATGGTGGAATTTTGATTTACATGCTTACTCTGATAGTGATTCTAATGGTTGCAGGTTAAACAGAAAATCTATGTCTGGAGGTTGTCAATATTTGGAAAATTGTCTGGTATCCTGGCAGCAGAAGAAACAAACTACTGCTTCTCTTTCTACAGGGGAAGCTGAATATATTTGCCCTCCAGCTGCTGCTCTCAAGTTCTCTGGATCCAACATCAAATGATTGATTATGGCATTAATTTCCTTCATACACTTTATTCTGTGACAATGAGGCTGCCATTGGAATTGCTAAAAACCCCATTCATCATTCCCGCACAAAGCATATTGAAACACGAATCCATGCTATTCGTGATGCTCAAGAGAAGGGTTTCATTAATATTATATCCCTCGATACAAAACATCAAAAAGCTGATCTTTTCAAAAACATTTGATAAACCTCGTTTTTATGAATTGATTTCTATGCTTGGGTAATATCTTTTTAAAAATTTTCATTTTCTATCTCTTTATTAAAAAAAAATTAATACAAACATATAAATAATTATTTAAAATGACAATTCATTGATAATAATCGCAATATGAAAATAAAATTTTGGGGGAGTAATATCATTATTCTGAGATTGGAATTTAACATGATGAGAAATGATTGTATATTCTCTAAAAAATTTTATTTACATGACCAGTACTTCTATGAGAAATGATAGTAACTGTTACTGGATTCTGTTTCACATTAAAAAAAAGGAAATGGATCCGATTCTTTAACGATATGCTTGATAGACTCTGCCTGACGAATGAAATAGACAGCAACTTTTGGTTAAATTAAACTTATGCTTAAGAATGTCTGGATTTACTCAATCGTTTTGGTTGCACAAAACTGAGTCCTGACAAAAATTGGATTGAGAATGAATCTTTCGTTCATTTTGCTTTGTTTTGTCATCATCCTCTGCTGGTATATTTAGTGTCAAGATGTCTTGTGTCTGTGCTTATCTCCTCTGTTGTACGTGAGTACTGACCTGGAGTGATGATCTCCTCTGCTGTACGATAGTACTGACCTGGAGCTCTCATCAGCACATGTTCAAATGGTTATCTCCTCTGTTATACGTGAGTATAGATCTGGAGCGCCATCATTTGATATAATTATGTCAAATCATCTTATCGATGAATTCTCTCAGAATGAAAATATGTCGATAATCATTTGCGCACACTAATTCACAAACCTTGTTCTTTGAAGATGATTCATAATTCAAGAAATCCTGAGGTTGGGTGAGGGTTTTTGTTTTACCAAATGATTGTGGGGTCTTGCATTTTAAAGCATCTAATCGAAATAAATGAATCATAAGCTGTGTTCGAAAAAGGATAAGGCATGAGTTTAAGTGGACAATTATATCAACAATCGTTATTTGATTTGTTCTAATTTCAGTTGTTTCTGTGCAGATTGTGATCAGATCTTGTATTCAGTATGATCTCATGACTGGTACATGATTTTTTGATCATCTTATGTTCTAAAATATTTAGAGAATGTGATCTCTGATTATTTTAGATCTCATTATTAGATGTGCTTCCTTTAAGTATTATAATTTAAAAAAAATATAAAAAAATAAAATAAAATAAAATAAATAAAAGAATAAAATAAAAAATAATAAAAATAATAAAAATAATAATAATAATAATAAATAATAAAAATAAAAATAAATAAATAAATAAAATAAAAATAAATATAAAAATTAAAATATAAAATATTCAATATAATAATATAAATAATTAAAATTAAGGCGAAAGTATTCTTTCGCTAATAATTTCGCAAAGCGAAACTGCAATTCGCTAGGTTGGATAATAAGTTGTTATCAGTTACATCCTAGCGAAATTACAGTTTCACTGGGCGAAACTGTAAATTCGCCAGACGAATTTATAGTTCGCTGTCTGCGAAACTATTTGCTAATAATCATGTTTGCGAATTTTCTCTCATAATTTCGCACAACCGCTCAGTTTCTCTTTTAGGGTTTTCCGTAACTTTTAAGGCGATTTTGATTTGTGTTGTGATTTGGTCTGATTTGTCGTGAGATTCACTTCGTATGTGAGTTTCGAACACTGATTCACCTTCTAATCTGGATTAAATAGTCTATTCTCAAGTTATCTAGATTGTGTCTCTTCGGTGGTTTCGCTGTTCGTTCAGCGAAACTACTAATTTCTCTGCGAAATGAACGAAAGTTCACATCTTTCTGCGAAACTGTAAAGTTATGCTGCGAGCAAACTTAACAATTTGCCATATCTTTTCTAATTTCGCAATGACTGATCTAATTACACAGTTTCGCTTGTATTTTCTTATGTCAGCGAAACTAATTGTAATAGCGAAACTAAGTTAATATTTGGTGAAACTAATTGCGAAACTACTTAATTCATTCTAATCTTGTCGAAATTGTCTTTGATCAGCGAAACTATAATGTCTTAGTGAGCGAAACTATTGTTTCGCTTGTCGAATTGATTGTTTCTTTTGTTTTTGTTTTATTTTCTTCTTTTCAATATTTTCTTATTAAATTTATTTGTGTGTTCTTCTCAGGTTATCATGGTGAATCTCAAGTTTGATGAGAGGAATAACAATCATTGCCATATTAGACGATACTATTCCAGAGGCGGCCGGATTTCGTGACTGCATTAGATGGCTTCAGAGATCACCCATTGCATATGCTATCTCTCACTCACCCACTATCTATAATCTTCATATTAGAGATTTTTGGAGATCAGCAGAATACAACACTGGAGGAGATGTACAGAGAATCTCAGCTAGAGTGTTTGATCATGATATAACTATTACTGCTGAGAGTGTCGAGGATTCTTAGACTAGAAGATGATACTGGTGATGAAGTGGATATGACGGAGTCTGAAGTATTCCAAGCTTTCAGACAAATGGGGTATGAGGACCAGTTTTGGTTCGAGGAAGGAGATAAAAGTCTTTTTATCTAAGGAATGGAGATATATACTCATGTGTTTATTATGTGCTTAGATCATCGTAAGGTGGATCTGATGGACTTAATCTTGACTGGGCAAAGCTATGGTGATATGTTGTAAAGGAAGAAGAAAGCAAACATTGCTAGACTGATCTTTGTGTGTATGGCAGAGAATGTGATGGCTGTGAAGAAGGGTAAATGGTTGTTATATCCCCGCTTTATTCAAATGATTATTGATGATCTTATTCCTGATGTTCCTAACATGGTGAAGTCAAAATATGTCCCTCCAGAACGCTGGATTATATCAGACGGGCGTTGAGTCTGAAAAACAAAGGACTGAGGAAACAAGGGTGCAACAAGCTGATGCAGCTAAAAGAGAAAAGAGATATGCAAAAGAGAAAGATATGATTTTGAAGAAGATATAGATGCACAAGCAGAGGAGTAAGAGTGGAGAAAGAACGGAGATCTAAAAAGAAAACTGACTTTGTTGAGCCTGAACGGAGATCAAAACATCGACACGAGGGTTTCACAGCAAGGAAAAAGGCTAGTGCTGGTCTTGATGAGGATGTTATTCGTAGTCTAAATACTTCATTGGCCAATGAGTTGAGTATGATAAAGACTAAACTGACGAATCAGGAGATTAGGGAAAAACAGAAGGATGAGGTAATTGAAGGAATGAAAAAGATGTTGGTTGACCAGAATAATTTGATTAAGAGATTGTTTGGAGAAATCTCTCAGATGAAAGCTGTTGCTGGCCTACCTAGTCAACTAACTCAATCTGAGTTAGATGATATGACTGATATATCTAAGTACTCATTCTTGAATGTGGGTACTTCATCCAACGTAGGAGAGGGCACTTTTGGAGCAGCTAATACTAAAGCAGGGGAACAAGAGATCCCAAGAGAAGATGCTGGAAGAAATGAGGATGATGATATTATTGAAGCAGGGTTTGTTAATCTACAGTTTGATTTTGATAAGGATAGTGTGGGTGAAGAAGTGGTTGTTACTGCTACCACTGAGGGAATGTTGATAAAGGAAAAGGTTTGATTGATGAAGAAGAGGAGGATGAGCAAATGGTTGATTATGCTTCTGAACCAGAGTTTTATGAAGTAGATGAGAGACCACTGGTGTATGTTGCTAAGAAGGAGATGATGAAGCTGATGTGTTTGAGATGGATAAAAATGACTGGTTGGTGAAGGAGAAGGAGGCTGAAGAACTTACTCCTTTGTTTCAAAATATGGAAGGTTTAAGCAGGAAAGAGGCAGACAAAGGATAATAAGTTGGTGTTATAATCCTAGTTTAAAGATGTTTATGATTAAAAGAAAAGGAGGTCATATCAGCTACATGCACAAGAGGAAGGCTTTTAAGACCTTGCCCAAATGGGATCTGAGACGGTTGGCCACTTTGCCTTTGATTAATGCTCATTTAAGTGAAAAGGCAGTATTTCTTGAGAAGGTAATTAAAAATGGACTTAATGATAATTTTGAATCATTTGGATACATGAAGGCTGAACGAAAAAGATCAAAGAAAGATATAGACTGGGAGACTGGCAAAGGGAGGATAGTTTTGAGAGTCAAACCACCAAAGACTGTAAACAGGGTAAGATTGGCTGATCCTCTTCCCCAACGTTTACAGGACTTTGAAAAGTGGTTTTATGATAATAACACTGGCGAGGCGGTGATTAGAGCCAAACGCGGAAAAGAGTTTAGGGTGTTTGACCCGATGGAATTATTCAGCTTCAGTGATGAAGATCTCTTGACTCTTTGTGAAAATCATATTAAGGCTGGGGCAGGAGAGGAAACACGAAAAGAGGCAAGCTTGTTTATGAATGTGGCAAACAAAATACGAGGAGTACGAGTGGAGGTAAAGAGTTTGGCTGAAAAGGTGAGAGCACAAGATGACTTTGCAATGGATGTTCAGGACATGACCAGGCAGTTTGCTAGAGCTAGTGGTCATTCTGAGGAAGCTGGAGATGCAGGAACTAACCTTGGAGGATCAGTGGCTGAAGCTTCTAAAGATGTTGCTGCAGGAGGTGATGAAGATAGCACAACAGCAGCAGAGGAAACTGGAGCCGACGAGTCAAATCAAGAGAAGTGAAGATAGTGAGGTCCAACCTAGGGGGAGTATTGAAGATCATGTTAGGTTGGACTCACTTTAGTATAGATGTTTACTTCATATTGTAATAGGACTTTTTTTAGTTTCATTTTGTATTTTGTTTGTAATTAGCAGTTTTGGCAGTCCAGCGAAACTGTGAGCGAATCTATACATTCGCTCACAGTTTGCTATTTTGGTTTACCCGGCGAACTTGTGTTCTGCCGGGCGAAACTATAGTTTCGGCATGACAATTTCGCTGGTAGCGAAACTGTCAGCGAATATATGACTGCTATATATACTATTTTCATTTCACTTGTTCGGTAAGCTTGCAAAACCCTAATCGTGGAATTCTGTTGCAAGCTACCATTTCTAAGCAGTTACTTCATTGAAATACAATTGTGCTTATTGTTATTGAGTGAGTTTGTTCATTTGAGTACGAATTATGTCTTGATTCATCATATTCACTTCTCAATTGTTGTTATTTGGATTGTGTGTTTGATATTGATCAAATTATCCTATCAATTGTACTGTTCATCGATCACATGGACCAACAAAGTGGTAGAACCTATCGATTACATCATATAGGCTTTCTTTTCCCATCAGGAGAAGTTGTCAAACTCCTTCTTTAAAGCCTTAGCCTTTATGGCCTTCAATGATGCGTTTCCATCATACCTTTTCTCCAATGCATCCCATAGTATATTCCGAGAATTGATGGAAAATGTCCTTCGAAATAGACTGTGTAAGCAAAGCATAGACTTTCTTTTCAACATTGTATTTGACCTTTTGTCCATCAGTCATGCCACCAAGTGTGAGTTTGACACCATCAGCTCCGACCGGCATGTTTTACCCCGTCTCTATAGATTCCCACAGATTGGGATCTACTCTATTTAAGTAGATCTCGAAACGTTGCTTCCATTGTGGGTATTCGTCTAACGTGATAAGCTTTGGGGGTTTATTATGATTCCCCACTTCATTATCCAGTAGCAATAAGTTCTGTATATGTGAGTCTCTCCCTGCTGTGAATACTGAGTATTGGTTCTCCATTGCTATAAACTTTAAATTTAAACAAAACTGTTTTATTAGTGCGAATGAAGGTGTGCGATTAGGTTATTTAGGTGATTGAACAATGCGGTTGGTTTAATCGTGCGACTGAACTAATGTGGATGGCTCAGTCGGGCGAATGAACTAGTGCGGTTGAACAATGCGAATAGATGCTTAGTCATACAAATGGGAGTACGAATGAGTCCAATCGTGTGTACGGGGGATGTGAATGTGTTCAGTCGTGCGGTTGAGTCAATCGTGCGACTGAAGTTGCTGGATTTTGAAAATTTATAGGTTTAATGTGTTTTGGCCACAAAAACTTGAATTTTCACTAACCCTAAATGTCGTATGCCGGAAAAACTGAACTTTATGACCAAGAGTCATCTAAGACACCGTTAACACAAAAAGATTGTGTTTTTAGTGAAAAAACACAACTTTTGTATAAAAACCGTTTGAATCACACGTAATCAAGAGCCAAAGCTCTGATACCACTTGTTAGGATCGTGTATTGAACGAAATACTAACTGATTAACGTGTATACCGAATCAAATAGTGCGGAATCCTATTTGATTGGCGATCCAATCAGTGAGAATGCACGTATAAACAATTATGTATTGAATCTAAACGTTAAGAATCGATTAGGAATCGATCTATTGTGATCTATGAACTTGGAATAGGTTCTTAGAGGTCTCTGGATGGCTAGGGTACGTCTGGAGTCGAAGTGTATTCAATGCTTACGATTTTCCACGAATTAGGTGGTATTTATAGGTTAGGGTTGCTCATTCAGGTAAATGAACCATTAGCATGGTTCAGTCCTGCGATTGAGCCATGCGGTTGATTCATTTGTGCGGCTGAGTGTTCAGTCGTGCGATTGAGTCAATCTCATGTCATAATCATACAACTGATCCAGTCTCTTGGTTCAGTCGTGCGACTGAGTCATTCGCATGAAGTTGTTCATGCGTATGGTCCACTAGCAGGGGCCATTCGCATGAAGACTTCATATTACTAAGTTTGAATGTATTCTCTATCATTACATTATTTATATTAGTTCAAACAACCACAAACCTATATAATAAAATCAATATGCGTTAATCAACTCATTAATGAAATATTGAACATTACAAACACAACCAAACAAATGCATTTCATTAAGTACCCAACTATTACATAATTGTAAGACAATAAAGACATATTACATTAAGATCAGAATCAAGGTACACATGTATCAACACTAACAGATTTTGCATGATACCGGATCAAATAGTACGGAATCCTATTTGATTGGCGATCCAATCAGTGAGAATGATAACCCGATCGATCTAATGATGAAACAAATGTTAAGAATGAGTAGAAATCAATCAAGAAAAAACTATGAAGTTGGATTGGGCATTATAGACTCTCTGGACGGCTAGGGTTTATGTATATTCCAAGTTTCCCTCAAAGTGTTTTTTTCCACGAATTAAGTGGTGTTTATAGGTTTGAAGTTGCCATTCGTATTGTCAGGACCGTGTACGTACAAAATACTAACAGATTCTTTGTGAGAGCAGATCAAATAGTGCGGAATCCTATTTGATTGGTGATCCAATCTGTGAGAACATTAACCCGATCGATATAGGAATGAACTAAACGTTAAGAATCGATCAAGAACGAACTTTGAAGTTGGATTGTCTTGGATGTTTTGGACGGCTAGGGTTCGTAATATCTCTCAAGTCTCTCGAATTGTTATCAAAAATTTTATTTCACGATTTAAGTGGTATTTATAGGTTTGTAGTTTCCATTCGTACAACTAAACCATTAGCATGGTTTAGTGGTGCGACTGAATCATGCGACTTAGTCATACGCACGACTAAAGGTTCAGCATGCGACTGAGTCAATCTTATGTCTCAATCATACGACTGATCTAGTCTCCTGGTTCAGTCGTGCGACTGGTCCATAATCTTTATGTATTCGTGCGTATGGTCCATTAGCATGAATACTCACCCGACTAGGTTGAACACATTTCTCAATAATTATTGACTAAGAACTATGCACAACAACCTCAAACCTATATAATAAGTTCATACACAATAATAATATGAAATAACTAAACATTAATAAATATCATTTACATATAATATTTCATTGAACCATTTCATTACATATGTGTAAGACATGAAAGACTTTTACATTTAAGCTCATAAACTAGGAACAACATGTATCTACAAACTCCCCCTTGGTCCTAGTTTAGTCTATTGTCTAACACTCTTCACATGTTTTTGGAACTTCTTATACTTCTCCTATTTTGTAACTACTGGATGTATTTCAAATGCAAAGCAGAGTCTTATCATGTGTTAGAACTGGAGAGCATGTACAGTATCTTGTGACTCATAGAATACTGGCCACTTGTATAATGTATAGACATCTTCAGCAGACAAGTTAGTAAGCCACATTGGTCGAATATCGTCATAGTATCAATATTTCCTTCTATTTTCTAAACTATGACCGCTTCGCCCGTCCGCCAATCGTAGTGCCACCATTTGAAGTGCGGAGTGAAGTCCTGAGGCATTTCTCATAAGGGAATCTTTGACATTATACATGAGGGACTCCACTTCAGCACTACCTTTGGTCTTCCAGATATAGGGTCCACTTCAGACTTTCGGATGAACCTCTTAGGTTGTTGAGGTCTGAAGTTTACCCACCCGGTCTAGTATTCTTTCTTTAATGCAGCCTCAAACCAACCTGACATCTTTCTTGGATTAGCATACAATAGATCTAAGCATGCCAATCAGTTGAGCTCAAAACTAGGAAGAGTTTTCAGATCATGAGGATATCTGAAATACTCAATCCCTTTCTCCCTTTTAACTGCATAGACCTCCAAGTCTTCAAAATACGCCCATGCTATGATCTTCCCTGACAGTTTCTGATGTCATTTACTCTATAGAGCTTGGTGTAAGCATTTTGCTTTTGGGGCATGTGTTGGGCTTTCTTCTCTGCAAAACAAGCTACCCATTCAGCTTTCTTGATATCAACATTGGCATCTAAAGCTTGGGCTTGCCTTTCTCCTTTTCCATCTCCTCCAGTTTCTCAAATGTAGCACTGCGAAAAGTATCACCCAAGTTGGGGATAAAATTGCCTTCATGGTCAGTGTACTCTGGATAATGCTCAGCAGTGACATCTTTTATCTCTATCTCATCCACATCGGTTAGCTCACCATCACTCTCAATATCAACTTTTGGAGCATCTTTGACAAGCTTGTCAGAATTCAGTCTGAACATTTTAGCGAGCTGCTCGTCTGTTAGATCATGGATGATCTCTCCTTCCTCTGGTGTATAGCTCATAAATCTTCTGACCATTCATTGCAATTGTTGATACATATGTACCTAGTTTAGGATCTTAATGTAAATGTTTGTCATGTCTTACATATATGTAATGAATGAGTTGAATGAAATACAATATGTGATTGATGCTTATAATGTTTAATGTTTCATTCTTTATTGTGTGATAAAGTATATTGAATTAACTATATATGTATGAGGTTATTGTGCATAGTTCTTAGTCAATAATGATTGATAAATGTGTTCAAACTTAATCGTATGAAGTCTTCATGAGAATGGACCATGCTAATGGCCCATACGCATGAATACTTCATGCTGATGGGCCAGTCACACAACTGAACCAGGAGACTGGATAAATCACACGATTGAGACATAAGATTGACTCAGTCGCACGACTGAACCTTGATTCGTGCGTATGGATCAATCGCATGATTTGGTCGCACGTCTGAACCATGCTAATGGTTCAGTCATATGATTGGAAATCCCTAACCTATAAATACCACTTAATTCGTGTAAAAACGTAAGAATTCGAAACACTTGAACACATACTCGTACCCTAGCCGTCCAGACACTCCAGAAAGCCTATTCCAAGTTCATAGTTCGCAGTTGATCTTGTTCTAATCGTTCTTAACGTTTCTTTAATTGTTAGATTGATCGGGACTGCATTCTCACTTATTGAATCACCAATCAAACAGGATTCCGCACTATTTGATTAGGTATACATGCATAATCAGTTAGTACTCCGTATGTACACCGTCCTAACAAGTGGTATTAGAGCATAGGCTCTTGATTTTGCATGTGATTCAATTAGTTTCGGTGTACAAATCACGTTTTTCATTCAAAAAAGTCACCTTTTTGAGTAAAACAGTGTTTTTGGTGTCTTCGGATCTCAAAGTTTACGTTTTTCGGCATATGGCAGATTAGGGTTCTTCAAAATTCGTGTGTTTGTGTCAAAGTGTCAAAAACCTTCAATTTTTTAAAAACAACAGCCTTCAGTTGCACGATTGGCCCAATCGCACGACTGACCTCAATCGCACACTACATACGCATGATTGAACTCAGTCGCTCACTCATACGTACGACTGAACCATTTCATTCGCTTGTCTCCATTCACACACTCCATACGTACGACTGAATCCAATCGCATGATTGAATTCTCTTGTCTCCATTCACACACTCCATAAGTATGACTAAATCCAATCGCACGATTGAATTCATTCGCACACTCTATTCGCACTCTTCATTCGGATGACTGATTCATCCGCATTGGTCAGCCGCATTTTTCCAATCACATGATTGACTCATCCACATTTGTCCAATCGCACGATTGACTCATTGGCATCTGTCCCTTCGCATAAGTTAAAGTTCAAAAGTTCAAAGTTTAAAGAGATGGAAGATCAGTACTCTGTGTTTACAACCGGAAGGGACTCTCACATCCTGAATCTCCTGCTTCTGGAGAGTGAAATTAGGAATCATAATAAACCACCTAAAATAATAACGTTAGATGATTACCCATAATGGAAGCAAAGGTTCGAGATATATCTAAATGGCGTTGATTCCAATCTATGGGAATCAATCGAGACAGGTTATAGTATAACAGTCGGTGCTGATGGTGTTAAACTAACCTTGGGTGGTATGACTGATAGCTAGAAAACAAAGTACAATGCTGAAAAGAAGGTGTACGCCTTGTTGACTCAGTCGATACCAAAGGATATTTTTCATCAGTTTTCTAAGAACAAACAGGCTAAGAAGTTATGGAAGGCCTTGGAGAAAAGATATGACATGAATGCAACATTAAAGACAGTAAAGGCAAAGGCTCTGAAGAAGGAGTTTGATAACTTCTCGTCGATTGGAAAAGAGAGTCTGGATGACATTATCGACTGATTCTACCATTTGATGAGTGAACTACACACTCATGGGGTAATCACGTCCATGGAAGATAAGGTGTCTAGTTTTGCTGATGGTTTGCCGGAGAAGTGGTCGTTTGTGTAAATTTGAGACAAAATGATATGCTAGCTAAGTTGGATATAAACGATTTCATTCTGAAGTTACAAGAAGAGTAACTGAGGAAGAAATACAGGGTACAAAAAGGATTCTACGACCAGAATCCTTCACTTTACAACTCATCTCCTACACCAAGAAGTTCAGGAGCACCTCTTCAAACTGCATTTGTGTCTTGTTAGGATCAGTGATCTACGTATGATTGATTAGAGAGTATAGCAGCGGAAATCAAACAATGTATTAGCCAATTCACAAGAACACAAAAGATATTCAAGGTAAGAACAAACGGTTATAGACAGAGAGAATTCTACAAAAGATATTTTATTCAATATTCGCTTTCATGATAACAGAATGTCACACATACAATTAGGTCAACACCTCTTATAAGAGATGTGACGTCTGCTGATGTCACTTGATAGTGACATCTAACAGAATTTATTCAAACTACTGATAGTTACACAACTACTGAAGATGTCAAATAGTTGACATCTTCTTACAAAAATGCTAAGTGTTAACTATCACTACAACTACTGAAAAGAAACTACTGAAAATACAATGACTGAAGAACATGCTCTTCAGTCGTTTTACAAATACTGAAACAAAAAGAAAACTACTGAAAGGAAACCATCACAACAACTGAAGAATGCTTCTTCAGCTATTGTAACAAACTTTGAAGGCTTCAGTACTTGTACTTGAACTTCAGCTGTTGTCATCAGCTGATGTCTTCAGTCTTTGTACTTCAGCTGTTGAACTTCGGTACTTTGTTCTTCAGCTGTTGATCTTCATACTTTGGTCTTCAGCTGTTGAAGTCACAGTACTTTAGTCTTTAGCTGTTGAAGTCTTCAGTACTTTAGTCTTCAGCTGTTGATCTTCAGACTTTGGTCTTCAGCTGTTGATCTTCAGACTTTGGTCTTCAGCTGTTGAAGTTTTTAGTACTTTGGTCTTCAGCTGTTGAAGTTTTCAGTACTTTAGTCTTGAGCTGTTGAAGTCTTCAGACTTTGTCAAACAGCTGATCAAGTCTTTAGCAGTTGTTGTGATGTCTGTGGGACTTAGAGGTTTTTCTGATCAGGCTCATTGGTTCTTTTGGTCCAACAAACTCCCTCTGAACCAATGCAGCCAAAACCTCTAAACTTATTGAAGATGTCCCACTTATTATGGCAGAAGGATTGGTCTTTTTGTCTTCTAGATCAGCTCAGAAGTGACCCTTGTAAGCACAGGCCTGGGAAGAAGTCTCAGTGATGTGTTTGGCAAAGTATGAATGGGAACTCTATCTTGGGGAACTGGACACAGAGCTGTTACCCCATCCATGAGATCTAATTCTCCACTATGAGTCTGTATGACTCTCTTGTATAGGCCTCAAGGAAGGTAATTTGTTCCTCCACGGTCAGCTCTTCAGCACCTCCTACAAATAATGATTCTGGCCCATAGTACTCAGATAGGTATTTGACCTGTTTCCCATTCTTTAGCTCCACAGTTGTTATTATTCTATAAGCAAATTCATCAGGGTGATTACCATCTAGGAACAACTGGAGCTCATTCTTTCTGACTTCCTCAAGCCTCTTATATACTAACCCCTTTTTCACCATTTTATTTTCCAGCATCTTCTGTAAGGTCAGGTTAGCTTTATAGGCTTTCTTGAAGTCATCTAGGATTTCCAAGGTGATACTACAAAGACCAGTGAGATCATTTCATCTACAATCTTCTTCACCTGGCCAATGTATCTCTGTGGAATGTCTTTCTTGTGAATCCTATGAGACACCCTGGGATCAGGCCAAATCCTCACTCTCTCCTTTTGATATTGAAATGTATGCTTAAGAGTGTATAATCTGAGAGCATGCTTCTTCATGTTGATGATAGAAGATGTGGCAGCATATGCTTTGTCAACCTCCTCAACAATTCCTCATCATGTTGTTTGTGAAGCTCTTCTTCTTCTAGCTTCACTTTCACAATTTGTCTTTGAGTTTCAGGAGTAATTGATGGAGAGTGACTTGTGGCCTTCGGCAACTGTATAACAGCTGAGAGTGGCAGCCTATCTTCATCTTCATCATCATCTTCTTCATCATCTTCTAGCCTCAATACCCTTCTCTTCTTCTTCTGGGGTACATCATCAGCTATTGGTTTTGAGGGAAAGGGAGTTGGTTTGGTGGTTATGTTTTTGGTGGTTTTTGGGGTAAAGGGATTGGTTTAGTGGGTTGTTGTTTTGGTGGTTTTGGCGTGGGAATGTTGACAGGCTGTTCTAGCATTTTGGAGGTGAGTGTGGCTTTAGATTGCTTGGCTAGTTCAGTCCTGCTCCCAGCACCAGCTTCATTCAAAGCTTCAATAACTAATCCTTTAGTGTATACTTCAGACGAACAGATCTTGGTGGTTATTGCGAAGATGCTGTCCCTGGACCAAGCCTTGATTTCGATCATTGATCTTCCAAGATATTTTGCTATAAACCTGATCATGATCTCCAGCCTTTCTCTTTCTAACACATCATAACTTGCCCATCTAGTTTGATTTCTTCAATCTCTAATCTTCTGATTTCAGAGTCAAGTTTGTCAGTGTCATGGCCTTGCCTAAACAACTGATCAATGATGTTATCCATTGATCTGCTGTGTTCAGCATCAGCCTCTTTCACCATCAGCTCCAAGGCAGTCTCCTTTTCATTCTTTCTTTTCTTTGATTTCTCCATGTCAGCTTCCTTCTCCTTCTCTTTTTCAATCTCCACAGCCAACTCCTTCTCCTTTTCCACTTCTGTCACTTCTATTTCTTTCTCTTCTCTTTCCTCTCTGCACTCCTCTTTCTTTTTGCTTTCACTGACTGAATATCCCCCTTTTTGGTTGCATTGGTTGCAAGGGTTGATTGTTAGAAAGCTTTTTGCCCACAACTTCCTCTATCAAGGGTTGTATTACTGAGGAAAGCCTCTCATCAATGGTTTTGATCACTATATCAGTGATTATAGGTGTGATGAGAGGTAGGGAATTTTGAAAGATAGCAGCTATTTGCTCAGGGGGGTTTTGTTCCTGAGAAATAGTGCCAGAAGCAGAGGCTGGTGGCTGAGTATTTGGGAGTGGCTCTGTGTTGGGAAACCTTCAGATAAGGTGCCATCTGTGGGGTTTGAGGGGCAGATGGTCTTTGATCCTCGGAAGTTTTGGCAAGCAGCTCTTTGAGTCTGCTCACCTCCTCCTCAGGATGGTGTTTTGGGCTAACACATCGTAAAAGAAGCCCAGGTCATCATCAGTAGTTACTGAATCACCTGACCTCCTGATATAATCAGGATGAACATGCACTGAGTGTAGATCAGTTGTAGCATGTGCCCTTTTGTCTTGGAACTGGGGACTTCCTGCCTCAGGACTATGTCCTTCATCAGCAGTTGCCTCTGGTAAGGTCTTAGTGATGTTACCAACTACATCCTGATCATATGCTGAAGCAGGAGAAGTGGCAGCCTCACCAGAAGTTCCAATCTCCTTTTCTACACTAGGAGATGGAACATTGTAACCCCTATGTTGTGGGTTATCAGATGCACTTTGGTCCTCCCCCTCAATGGTAGAGGTATTCCCAGTTGTAATTGGTATCTGGGGAGGGGTGAGGAGTGCAACTGAATCAGCACTTTTGCAATAATTAATGTAGGACTTGGGGGCGGTTGCAGTGGGAGATTGGGTAGAAGCAGATAGCACCCGGGGTGAATGGTGCTCTTCAGTGGTAACCCTCTCAAGTGAGATAAGGTCCAGCAGTGTGGGTTCCCCAATATTGGTTGCAACAAGATCCTGTTGAGAGGATACCTATGCGGCTTTGGCAGGTTGAGTCTTTGACACAACTGGGGGGTTAATACCAGTATGTGCTTCCTGTGTTTGTGGTACAGGGGCATCCTCAGGGGACTCATCTCCCTGAGTAGCCTTTTTGGCTTTTTGGATTTGGGTTTGGTGGGGACTTTGGATCTGGAGGTGGTGGCTGTGGTTCCAACTACGTGGGTGTTCGCAGCTTGGCAGCCTGTTTCAGTGTTTGGTCAGAGTTGTGCCTGGAGTATACTTCAGGCAATACAGCCATTGCAGGGACTCCAAGGCCAACAAGTCCCTCAGCTTTCAGCTGATTCTCTATGATGGCCATAATGAACCGAGGATATAATATCCATCGATTAGAAAGAGGTTTTAAGGCCATATCCTTAAGTTCAAGAAAAATAATTTCAGAAAAGTTTATGTCTTGTCGCTCAAGGATAGAGAATAATACCTGCTGCCACCTGGTAGACATTTGATCCCAAGAGGAAGTCTTAGGAGCTAAGCAAACATTTACCATGTGAAAGATAAGAGGTTCTGCATCATGGAATTGCTTCTTGGATGGTAGAGGCACTGAGGTTTCCCTGATATCCATGGTGGGCAAGGATAATTCAGTTGTGCCCTTTGGATACCTAGCGGGAAAGTGGCATCATCCAAGTTTAGGGTTTGGCGACTGATTTCCGGAGTGATGACCACTTGATGGTTGTTGACGAACGACTGGAGAGACTCTGTGTTGTTCTCCCCAGTTATAAGGGTGACGTTCGTCCAAAACTGGTGTAATGATTCGGCATGAATGGTGGGATTTAGAAGGAAGGCCGTTTGGTAGGGAGATTGGACCATTAGATCTATGGCGTTATCAAACTTTGTCCAAAAGGTGATTTTGTGAGTAGGCAACACAGTTATGTCGTGGTTTGAGCTGCATGATTGCCATTAATGAGAGAGAAGGTTTGGAGAGTTGAACGTTAGGTTTGAAGAAGATGAAGCTCTGAAGGATTAGGTACTGGTATTTATAGGGTAAGGGTTAGAAAACGACTGAAGGGTTTGGTGTTATTCATCAGTAGTTTTAAACGACTGATGACATGGTATTACCCTTTCAGAAGTTGAAACAACTGAAGTCTTGGTTTTAGGCATCAGTAGTTATAAAACTACTGAAAACCATGGTTTTGACTTCAGATGTTTGAAAACAACTGAAGACTTGGTTTTAGTCATCAGTAGTTGTGTGAAACTACTGAAAACCTGGTTTGGTCTTCAGGTGTTGTAAACAACTGATAACTTGTATTAGTCATCAGTAGTTGTAAAACTACTGAAGACATGGTTTTGTTATCAGTTGTTGTAAATAGTTGATGACTTGTGTTAGTCATCAGTAGTTGTGAAACTACTGAAGACATGGTTTTGTCATCAGTTGTTGTAAACAGCTGATGACTTGGTGTTAGTCATCAGTAGTTGTGAAACTTGAAGACATGGTTTTGTCATCAGTTGTTTAGGATGAAACAGCAGTTGTAGAAACAACTGAAGAGAAAGTTCTCATCAGTAGTTTTCATTAATTCATAGCCTTTCAGCTATTTCATACTGTCCTCAACACTTACTCATCAGCCTTTTTGCTGTTTTCAGTTGTTTCATAGGACATCAGTACTTATCTGTTTTTACTGACATCAGTAGTTATAACTACATCAGTAGTTGTAACTTTATCATCGTTTTAACAGAATCAGTACTATTGTGATATGGTCACTAATGATCATCAGTACTTATTTACTGAGATCATCAGTAGTATCACTTATTCTAGCTGCAGCATACCAAGCCGTAACACTAGTTTTGGAAAGTTGAACTATCCAAGGCTTAGTAAAAATGTCTGCAAGCTCATCAGCGCTAGGCACAAACTTAGGATCAATCAGACCTTTTTCAAAACAATCCCTAATAAAATGATGTCTGACCTCTATATGTTTGGTCCTAGAGTGCTGGACTGGATTTTTGACAATGCACAGAGCTGAAGCATTATCCATTAATAATGGAGTCTTAGTCTCTGTAATGCCATAATCCAAAAGTTGGTTCTGAAGCCAGAGTACCTGAGAAGTACAACTTGCAGCTGCAATGTACTCTGCTTCAGCAGTGGATGTAGCAACAGATATTTGTTTCTTACTCTGCCAAGAAATCAAACAGTTGCCTAGGAATTGACATCCACTAGAAGTTGACTTTCTGGTTAACTTACCCCCTGCATAGTCACTATCAAAAAGCAACTAATTTGCAAGAGTGTCCAGTGGAATACCATAAACCTAGAGATTGTGTACCTTGCAGATATCTAAAGATCCTCTTGACTGCAATCAAATGAGACTCTTTAGAAGCAGCCTGAAATCTAGCACAGACACAAGTAGCAAACATGATATCTGGTCTAGAAGCTGTTAAATACATCAGGACCCAATCATACATCTGTAAAGTGTTTCATCAACAGCTTTACCTTTTTGATCTGCATCTAGTTGTGTGGTGTTGCACATAGGAGTAGAACAGGGCTTACAGTTTTGTAAATCAAACTTATTCAAAAGATCTTTTGTATATTTTGACTGATGAATAAAGGTTCCATCAGCCTTTTGTTTGATTTGCAAGCCTAGAAAGAACTGTAATTCTCCCATTGCACTCATTCAAACCTCTTTCATTAATTTGGTAAAATCATCACACAACTGGGGATCAGAGGATGCAAAAATAATATCATCAACATAAATTTGAACAAGTAGCTTATGCTGATCCACCTTCTTAATAACAAAGTTTTATCTATGGAGCCTCTAGTGAAATTATTCTTAAGAAGAAAAGTGGAAAGTGTCTCATACCAGCTCTAGGAGCTTGTTTCAACCCATAAAGAGCCTTATCAAGTTTATACACCCATTCAGGATGTTATTATCCTCAAAACCCGGTGGTTGACACACATAAACTTCTTATTTTATTTTACCATATAAAAATGCACTTTTGACATCCATTTGAAAAACTTTAAGATGGTGGAATGCAGCATAGGCTAAGAACAATCTAATTGCCTCTAGTCTGGCTACAGGGGCAAAGGTTTCATCATAATCAATACCTTCTTCTTGTGAAAACCCCTATACAACTAGTCTAGCCTTGTTCTTAACAATAAGCCCATTTTCATCAGTTTTATTCCTAAACACCCATTTAGTGCCTATTGCAAACTTACCTGGGGGGTAGCGGAACCAGTTCCCACACTTGCTGTTTCTTGAACTGAAGTAGCTCAAGCTGCATGGCTTCAACCCATCCATTGTCTCTCAAAGCAACATGATAGTTCTTTGGCTCTAGCTGACTGATGAAGAGGGTATAGAAGCAGAAGTTAGACAATTGACTTCTTGTTGAAACTCCAGCATTGATATCACCAAGGATTTGAGACATTGGGTGATTCGTCAGCTCTTGATAAACAATGATATCTGTGCAAGTGTTTGTAGAACCTTCAGCAGCAGCAGATGTTGATACAGACTCTTGAAACCAAGGATTTGATGGTAACTCAAAAGATGTAGAGGAATCAGAAATCTCATCAGCATTTGTTGTGGATGGAACTGCTGAAGCTACAGGAACATCAAGTTTAGTAGACTCAGGCAGTTGGTCACTAAACTTGAATAGGTGAGTTATGATATTATCATCATCATCAATACCACCAGGTGGAAGACATGCTGCAGAAGATGATTAACCACATGATCTGCAACAACTGGAGGTTGATAAGAACATATTGTAGTATGTCCAAATCAAACACTCCTAGGGTTTTGTGGAATTTTGTCCTTTGGAGATTCATTAAACTTCACATGCAAAGTCTCTTCAACTATCTTTGTTCTGCAGTTGAAGACTCTGTATGCTTTGCAAGTAGATGAATAACCCAAAATACCCTGCATCCACCTTAGGATCAAATTTTTGGAGTTGATCTTTGTGTTGAGAATAAAACAGGGACACCCAAATGCTTTGAAAAATGAAATTAGAGGAGCCAAGTGATGTAGAACTTCATATGGAGTCTTCATCAACCTTTGATTTACTAAGGCTCTATTCTGCACATAGCAAGCTGTGTTAATAGCTTCAGCCCAAAAGGTCAGTGGCAAACCAGAGTCAGCCAACATAGACCTTGCAGCTTCAATTAGGGTCCTGATCTTTCTTTCCACTACTCCATTTTGTTTTGGAGTCCTTGGAATGCTAAACTGCCTTTTGATTCCCTTTGAAAGATAAAATTATCAAGTATATGGTTTCTGAATTCAGTTCTATTGTCACTCCTTATACACTTGACTGAAGGGAATACTGCTTCTCAACATACAACACAAAGTTGATAATCTTCTGAGCAACCTCATCCTTTGAACGCAGAAAGAAAGTCCATACAAATCTGGAGTAATCATCCACCATTACCAGACAGTATTCTTCTTTGCCATGCTCATCACTCTCACAGGACCAAATAGATCCATATGCAGTAATTGCAAGCAGGCAGTGGACTTAGGCACTTCAATAGGAGGGAATGAGACTTTGTGTTGTTTTCCTTTTAAACAAGCAGTGCAGGATTCATCACAGTGGAACTCCTTTATTGGTAAACCTCTCACTAAACTATTGTGGATCAGCTGATTCATGTTTTTGAAATTAACATGACCCACCCTTTTGTGCCACAGTTTAGGTTCCTGAGGAGAGGCTTTGGAAAATAGGCAAGGATGGCCTCTGAGATTTATTTTCTTGGAAAGATCTAAGGCATACACTCTTCCTGTCCTGGTGGCCCTCAGGAGAGTGTGATCATCCAACACCTTATCAATCAAATTCAGAACTTTGGATGATAGAATCCGGTAGTTCTGACTAGTGAAAAGAGCAACATGGCCTTTATCACACATTTGACTGACACTCAAGAGATTGTACTTGAGATTTTCCACATGATTACATCATCAAACTTTATTTCCATTGGAGACAAAGCCTTTTCCAATGATGTAACCCTTAGCATCATTGCCAAAAGAAACAAACCCCTTCTTTCCTTGAGAGTAGTCATGAAGAAGAGAGTTGTTCCCTATCATATGCATAGATCCCCCACTGTCTACATACCAGATGCTACTTTGGCATGTTGAAGAACCCTGCAATCATAAACAATTAGTTAGTTTTTGAGACCAAACCTTTTTCGTTTTGGGTCTGTTCATATCAACAGATGGTAAACTAACAGACTTGCTATGAATAACAGCCTGAGGGGATGGAGATGGTGAAGAAGAAGAATCCTTTGGCATCGATTTTCTTCTCTGTGGTTTCAACACAGGAGCATCTAATTGGTTGACCCTCCCCAATATGTTGAGCCATCATAACAATTGTGTCTGATTTTGTGATAAGCCTTCAGCTCATCAGACACATTAGTGCTTGAGTTTGATGGGTTCCTGTGTTGTACCATCTCTCTTTGAGCAACCTAGCTGTTTCCTGTTTAACCCCTTTCTTTTTGGATTTCTTTTTGGATTTTGAGGTCACAGGTTTTGATGTTGCTGGTACAAATTTGGTTTCAAACTCAGTTTTCATTTTATACAATTTCTCTTTAATGTTTTCATTATGTTTGAGTTTGGAGCCCTTTTTATACCAGCAATCATCAGTAAGATGATTGAATAAGCCACATATTCACATGGCTTTTTCTTCATCTTAAGTTGATCATCTGCTGAAGAAGATGAAACTACTGAAGACTTGTTCTTCAGCAGTTTGCTATCAGTACTAGCAGCTTTCTTCCTTTAGTACCTGCTTTCTTGATATCTTCTTCAATAGTTTCCCACCCTTCTACTTGCAGTTTTCTTCCCTTTAGTACATGCAGTAGTTTGGGCTTGTTCTCTAGGTATGTCATTCTTTTTAGTACTTTCAGTACTTTGTGCAATATCACCTGGAGTGATCAACTTTTTGATCATGTGAGTGTCAGCATTTGAACCATCAACATCAGTTGATAGATTCTGAGAGAAATTAATGCTGACTTCTACTTCTGATGGTGTTGTATTAGATAGTAGATCACATGATGAAAAGGATTGGTTATTGCTTTCACCATCAGATTCTACCTCTGCTCTGGGTAAAATCTGTAGGAGGAGCAGTGTGATTATAACCAATGCCAAACTTCACATTGGAAGCAGATTGCTTACTAAGAAGCATTTCAAAACCCTTGCAAGAATTTACCCATCGATCACACTCTACCTGGGTAGTTGCAAGTGTTTCTTTGAGGTCTCTATACTTCTCTAGAAGTATCTCTTCCCTACCTTATTATCAGTGATTTGGCATTTAAGTTTTTAAATCTCATCATTCTTATCATTAAGCACAGACTCAAATTTAGCTTTTCTTTTGGAAATTGTTTGTTCTAGCTCAATGTTCTTGTTAATTAAAGCTACATTTGCTTCTCTAATAGATGCAAATGCGGTTATGCATGTTTTAGAACATAGTTTGGCTTTTGCCTCAGAGGATACATGTGATACCTGTGGTGTAGAGGCATTAGAGGATGAAGTATCAGCAGACTCCAAAGCCATAAGAGCTAGATTTCCAAAAGGACTGTCACCACCATGTTGACCAGCACCAGAGAACAGTTGTTCATGACCAGACAAATCATCTGGTAAACTACTCCAGTCAACAACTCCTGCGGTGAAAAAGCTGTGTTGTTGAGGTTGAGTTTGTTGATGAGATTGGGAAGGTGAGGTTCAGGTAATGCTTGTGGTTGTTGTGCAATAGGAGCTTGAACCGGATTTGGCTGAGGCAAGTAATAGCAGGGAAAAGGATATGACATTGGACCCTGGGGGACAAAGTATGCAGGAGATACAGGATGTGAATGATGACCAGAACCAGCAGGATGTTGCCCTTTGTTTTGTGGACTAGTGCTAGGAAAAGTCACAAAGGGTGCAGAAGAGTTAGATCCAGTTGATCTGCACTCTCTTGCAAAGTGTCCAAGCCTTTGGCATTTGTGACACCTTAACTTACTCTTGTCAAAACCAACATTGGTTTTGCCAGAGAGTCCAGGAAATTTCCTACTAGTTCTCTTGTAGAACTTCTGAGATCTGATATTAACTAAGGCCATTTGGCTTAGAATATCCATCTCTTCTAATCATCATCAGCAATTCCCTTCAGATCATCCATGATGAAGCATAGATTGTCACTATTACTGCCAGAATGACTATCAATACCAACAAATGCATGATCAGAACTGTTTGAAGAGAAATCAATATGCTCATCATAATTGCTTTCAGATGCAGCATATTCTGACTCATGACCAACCAAGGCAGTGTTCCCTGGTACAAAGTCATCAGTGAGCTTTCCTGATGATGACAGTTTCCTTTTCTGCTCTATCTGTCTTTCGAATGTAAGCAGTTTCCCATGAAGTTGGGTGAGAGATAGGCTATCCAGATTTGCACTGGAGCGTAGGACAATAGTGTATGTGTCCCATCTCTCAGGCTGTGATCTTAGGAATCTTTATTCATCTGGCTGTTGGTGTATTCCTGTTTCACCATTTTCAGCTCAGAGATCGAACAGGAAAAACACTCAAACTGTTGAGTCAGTGTCTCACCCTTTCTATGAGAGAATGTCTCATATTGTTGGGCGAGGATTTCTCTGTTGTTTGCTAAGGCCTCATCTGTGCCACCGAATTGTTCCTTCAGTGCATTCCAGAGGTCATGAGCAGTTTCATGATGCATAAGCCCTGAATAGATTTCATTCGGCAGTGCCATGGCCAGAATTCCATGGCTTTAGCATCAATCTCAAACAGTTTCCGATCTTCATCTGAGTATTGTTCCTTCTTCTTTGGAACCATTTGATTGGTTTCCGGATTGTTCACCATAGGCTTATGTGGTCCATGTACCACAGATGTCCAACAACCTGAACTGTTAACAGACAGGTGATGAAGCATCCTTCGTTGCCATTGTTATACTCAGTCCTAACCAGCATCGGAGGCTTGGTTGAGGAACCGGTATTGTGAGGGTCATTAGAAGGAGTAGTCATCTCAGATTCAACCAAATTCAATTATGCTATAGCAGATTTAGAACAAAACACAACAAACCAAGTTGAACCAAGAGATCTCAAAATGAATAAACGAAAGCGGCAGAAATTCAATAATCTATAACCAGTTCTTGCAAATGTGCTAATTCAATCAAACACAGATATCAAATAGCAGTTTTAATGATCAATTGTTAGATCGATCAATGATTAACCAGCTCTCATACCATTTGTTAGGATCAGTGATCTACGTTTGATTGATTAGAGAGTATAGCAGCGGAAATGAAACAATGTATTAGCCATTCACAAGAACACAAAAGATATTCAAGGTAAGAACAAACGGTTATAGACAGAGAGAATTCTGCAAAAGATATTTCATTCAATATTCGCTTTCGTGGTAACAGAATGTCACACATACAATTAGGTCAACACCTCTTATATAAGAGATGTGACGTCTGCTGATGTCACTTGATAGTGACATCTAACAGAATTTATTCAAACTACTGATAGTTAACACAACTACTGAAGATGTCAACAACTGACATCTTCTTACAAAAATGCTAAGTGTTAACTATCACTACAACTACTGAAAAGAAACTACTGAAACTACAACGACTGAAGAACATGCTCTTCAGTCGTTTTACAAATACTGAAACAAAAAGAAAACTACTGAAAGGAAACCATCACAACAACTGAAGAATGCTTCTTCAGCTGTTGTAACAAACTCTGAAGGCTTCAGTACTTGTACTTGAACTTCAACTGGTGTCATCAGCTGATGTCTTCAGTCTTTGTACTTCAGCTGTTGAACTTCAGTACTTTGTTCTTCAGCTGTTGATCTTCATACTTTGGTCTTCAGCTGTTGAAGTATTCAGTACTTTAGTCTTCAGCTGTTGAAGTCTTCAGTACTTTAGTCTTCACCTGTTGAAGTCTTCAGTACTTTAGTCTTCAGTTGTTGATCTTCAGACTTTGGTCTTCAGCTGTTGAAGTCTTCGGTACTTTAGTCTTCAGCTGTTGAAGTCTTCAGACTTTGTCAAACAGCTGATCAAGTCTTCAGCAGTTGTTGTGATGTCTGTGGGACTTAGAGGTTTTTCTGATCAGGCTCATTGGTTCTTTTGGTCCAACATGTCTAGTTCAGCAGCTCCTTCACAATCCACGACATCAGGATCTGAAAGTTCATGGTCATTAAGTACTCAATCTATAGTACTTGAAGCAAATGCTACTAAGTTGAAGACTGAGAATCTCGATAATATTACTATCGAGGTTGCAAAGGAGCACATGGATCTTCTAGCGGCTGTTGTTCATTCCTATGATGGTCTAGTTGCAGGAAAGATCGAAAAGTGCCATCTTGCAGATGAAGATTACGAGCAGGTGGATGAAAATGAACTAGAAGAATGGATATCATGTGGGCTCTTGCAAGTGCAGTTAGACGAGCCAAAAACTTTGTTAAGAAGACTGGGTAGAACCTAGTAGCCACAAAGGACTCAACGTTTAGCTTTGACAAAACAAAAGTCACATGCTTTAATTGTGGTGAAAAAGGGAATTTCAAACATAAATGTGTAAATCCCAAGAAGACATAGTTAAGCAAAGAGGCAAAGGCCTTGACTACTCAAGATGAATAACGGCAGGATTGGACCATGGGTTTTTTATCTCCAGGTGATCTAACATTTCCTCTGTTGAGGGATTGGATGAAGGCTTTACAAGTGAAGGTGAAATCACAGTTGAACAAGCGATGTTAGATAATGAATAAAATGTTAATGTGGTAAATTACCTGATTGAAAAAGAACTAAGAATGACATGTTCAGAATCTCCAGCATCCAAAGAGTCAAATTCTAGAATGATGGTTGATTCAACTGAATCTTCACAGGTAAGTACAAAAGACCAACTTTTTGAGAATCATGCTTGTAATGATTGTAACAAATTTAGAGAAAGCATTGATTTGAAATTTGCTAGGTTATTAGACCATAATGATAGCTTAGTAAATGATTTACAACTGTGCATAGAAGCTAATCATATTTTGAAACAAAATAAGCACAACTATAAGGAAAAAATAGAACTTTTAGGCAAACAACTACGGGAAACCGAGGTTGTGGCTTTTAATCAATCAAATGATATAAAGTTCTATTTAAATTTGTTGGAAGAAACCAAGAAAAAGCAGTTTTGGAAGTCAAAGTAAATTCATTAAAACAAAAATTGCATAGTTGGACAAGTTCTTCTCACATAGTCTAACACTTAGTGAAAGAACAAAACATAAGGAAGGGTTGGGTTACAAAGTAGTTCCACTACCACATGAGACTCTTTTAAACCCAAAGTGTAGACCGGTAATAACAACCCGATAAAGGATCATATGGTGTCCACTCCTCTGGTTTGTGATCCTGATTCCACAGGTAAACCAGTGAATTCTGTCACTAAACCGAAGGAGGCTACTTTGAAATACAAAGGTAAGATGCCTATTTTGAAGTTGGATGAAAAATTTGAAACGGTTAATTTAAAGTCAGGTTCAAACACGTCTATTTCTGAACCCAAAACGACGAAATCAATTAACCAACCATGTGCTTCACATCAAAGTCCAAATAAACAAAAGGCTAAGGATGTTAAGAATATTCAAACAAGAATTTTGTTAAAGAAGAAAAAAATCTAAACGAGAAGTGTTAAAACCCTACGAGACTCAAGTTACACCTTTATCACACTCTACCCCATAGAAACAATTTTCTCAACATGTAGAAGGGAGATCTTGCTATAGTTGTGGAAAGAGAAGACATATTGCTTCAAATTGTCCTTATTATCAGACTCCCGGATAGGATATTGAACTTTATAAGACTAAATAAAGTTCTTTAAAAGGAGTTCTATCTCTCCACCAAAGAGAATTAATGAACCAAAAGTTCAAACTAAAAGGCAGTCGTCTGTTTATCACAAACAGACCTTACACAGAACTGGCCTATGGAAAGAAAAGTCAAGTCAACTGTCTGATGATAAGAATAATATGAAGAATGATATGCCTTCACCCTCAAATGTATAGTGGGTTGAGTTTATGATGTGTGATTCCTCAGGGTCACCCAAGCCAGTTATGGCTTGGGTCCCTAACTTAAACTGATCTTTTCCTCTTAATGTGCAGGGTGTCCGTTATAGTGCTATCACAAATACCTGGATTATTGACAGTGGGGTGTCTAGGAACATGACCGGGAATTTGTCTATCCTTTTAAATGTCAAATAAATTAAAGGAGGACATGTATCATTTGCTGGAAATAAGGTGGATACATCACCGCTCAAGGTGAAGTGGGAAACCAAAAAGTTAAGTTTGACAAGGTAAACTACGTTCAACAACTTCAAAATAACTTGCTTTCAGTCTCCCAAATATGTGACAAAGGATTCAAAGTTGTTTTTGACAACAAGAACTGCTATGTATTGAAGAAGGATTACAGTATCTCTGAGGACCAAATCTTAATGTCAGCTTCAAGATATAATGACCTATATGTCTTGGATCTATCAAGGCCTCCACAACCAATCATAAAGTTCAATGCTTCTTGTCAAAGGCAACTGAGAGGGACTCGATCTCCTGGCATATGATAATGGGAAACATAAATCCACGGAAGATGAATCATCTGATCGAAAATGATTTAGTGAATGGAGTAAACGTCAAGAACTTTCAACTTCAGGATTTTTGTGTAGTGTGTAAGAAAGGTAAACAAACCAAGAAGTCTCACAAGGCAAAGAAAGTTCACTCGATTGACCTGCCTCTTCAGCTTCTTCACATGGATCTGTTTGGCCCAGTTAATACAAAGAGCATTGCTGGTGACTTGTACTATTATGTGGTTATGGATGATTACTCAAGATTTTCTTGGGTGATGTTTGTGAAATCCAAATCAGAGACATTTGCATCATTCAAAAAGCTGGTAACTACATTGGAATCTTTCTACAAGCTGAGAGTAAGACAAATTCGCTCAGACAACGGTATGGATTTCAAGAACTAGTGGATGGAGGCTTTCTACAAAGAGAAAGGAATTGTACATCAGTTTACCTCTACCTACACTCCACAAATGAACAGAGTTGCTGAACGTAAAAACCAAAGCTTTATAGAGACATCAACAACGATGCTAGCTGACTCAAAACTGCCCATCCAATTTTGGTACGAGGCAGTAGCCAATGCATGTTACATCCTAAATCGAGTTTTGGTGGTCAAACGTCATGGCAAAACGTCTTATGAGTTGCTCCAGCGACGTAAACCTAATCTGGAGTACCTCGAACCATTTGGCGCACCATGTACGTTGCTGAAGAAAACTCAGTCAAGGAAGTTCAGTGAGAAGGATGAAGAAGGTATTTTCTAGGATACATATACCGAATACGGGAGTTTACAACAACTCAACGGGTCAAGTAGAAGTGTGGTGCAACGTTGACATTCAGAGATACACCACTCCTCCTACTAGAAAGGGACCCACATTCTTCTTTGACTATGATGGATTCTTTAAGTCCTTCAACATCCCTCTCCCTTTCCTGGAGACGAGTTGTCAACCAGAATGATGTATGATGTGTTAAACACACCATCACTAGACTGGACAACATTAGTTACACAAGGTGATTCTTCAAGTCCTTCAGGGGGAGCTTTTAATGTTAGCGACTCCTCCTCTGACGACGAAGAAATGGAAAATGAACAGCTGGATCAGGAGGAACAGGTTACTGCTTCTGAAAGTACACAAGCATCAGATATTGATGCCTCTGACACTTTGGAACCTCACACTCCCAGTGCCTCAAATATTGAACCTGGAGTTCACAATCTGAATCATGAGGTAGTTATTCTCACTAGTCCTGGATCATGACTAAATGATTATCATCCTTTGGACAATGTCATTGGAGATGTTCGATTAGGAGTTCAGACTAGATATCAGCTATATTTAGCTGATTATGCCTCGGTAATGGAAAAGGGCTATTTTCACGATGGTGCATATGATGTTTTGTGTATTAAAATGAGCCAAAATATGTTAGTGAAGCCCTAAACGATGAGGCATGGGTCAGTTCCATGCAAGAGGAACTCCTACAATTCAAGAAGCTAGGAGTATGGACACTAGTGGATAGTCCTAAAGGTGCTAAAGTAATTGGCACCAAATGGGTCTTGAAATACAAAAAAGATGACCAAGGGGTCATAATTAGAAACAAGGCTCGACTTGCCGTTCAAGGTTTTCGACAAGTAGAAGGAATTGATTACAATGAAGTGTTTGCACCTGTGGCTAGAATGGAAGCAATCTATATCTTCCTAGCCTATGCATCTTACATGAAGATCAAAGTTTATCAACTAGATGTAAAGAGTGCGTTCCTTCATGGTGAAATCAGTGAGACAGTGTATGTCAGCCAACCCGAAGGTTTTGAGGATCCCTATCATCGGAATAGAGTTTACAAGCTTGATAAAGCTCTCTACGGGCTCCATCAATCCCCGAGAGCATGGTATGAGAAACTCTCCACTCATCTGATGAAACACGGCTTTCGCAGAGGAGTGATTGATTGTACACTGTTCATCAAAGAAAAGGATGGTGACTTACTGCTGGTACAGATTTATGTTGATGACATAATCTTCGGTTCCAAAAACAAAGATCTATGTAAAGAATTTGAAGCAGTAATGAAAGTGAATTTGATATGAGTGCCATAGGAGAGATGAAGTTCTTTCTCTGGTTACAGGTGGATCAGACACCAAAGGGAATATTTCTATATCATACCAAATATGTAGGTGATATCCTAAGTCGGTTCGATATGGAGAATGCTTCGGCAGCTGGGACTCCACTTGCCACAAATCAGAACGTGCCACCCGACGAAAATGACAATCTGGTGCATGCCACCATGAACCGAGGAATGATCGGATCCCTCAAGTACCTCACAGCCTCACAACCTAATATCATGTATGCGACGTGTCTTTGTTCCAGATATCAGGCAAAAACCAAAGTCAACCATCTTATTGGTGTGAAAAGGATATTTTGTTATCTGAAGGGTACTCCAACACTCGGATTGTGGTATCCTCATGATGATGACTTTGAGTTTACAGCATATAGTGACTCGAATTATGGTGGCTAAAAAAGGAATTACAAGTCAACCTCAGCAGGGCGTCAGTTCTTTGGTAGACGGTTAGTCACCTGGAAGTGTAAGAAGCAGACCTCCGTTGCTCTGTCAACATGTGAACCTGAATACGTTGCTACTACAAGTTGTTATTCACAAATCATCTGGATTCAACAGCAAATACGTGACTACGGTTTGCAATTTTTTAACACCCCTATCTTTGTTGATAATTCTGCTACTATAGCCGTAACAAAAAATCCGGTCCAACATCCCAAAACTAAAGACATCGGAATTAAATATCACTTCATACGTGATTGTTTTGAAAATCATTTAATCGATGTGGTTAAAACTAATACGGACTTTCAACGTGCCAACTTCTACACTAAAGCTTATGATAAACCGAGACTTTTATATCTATTAGAGGTGAATGGTGTGAAAAAGAAATGTGAAATGATTCCAGAAGACGAAAGTTCGTAGTCCGACTAGTACTGCAAATGGCCTTTTCTTTTATTTTCTTTTCTTTTTTTGTTTTTTGCTTCCTACTAAAATTCAAAAACACAAAAATATTTTTGGTTTTAGAATTTTAGGGGGAGAATAGGTTAGACTAAAAAAACAAGGGAGAAGGACAACTTTGCTAAAAGGAAAGTAATCAAATCTATGATACTGATTCAACATTTATGGAAAATGGTAGTACACAGGGAACAATTGTTTGGGACTTCAAAAGAGTTTAACTGATTAAGATGCAAAATTCAAAGCTTAAGTCTGAGAAGTCTAAGTAACATAAAAGGAAAAATGATAGTTAAACTAGCAAACTACTGAAGTAACATAGAGAAAGTAGACCTAGAGGCTGCTAGTTCATTATATGATGTGTCGGTAGATTCAACACAATAGATGAGTAGACCTCATTGGTGGTTTAAAATTCAAACTAAGTTTTTCACCTAGATGTGGGTTCCCATCTTATCTCTGGTTAACACAATCAACGCAGTTCCAATAAGGGGCAAAAAGCAAAATAAATGCCACAAATGTGTGCGGGCGACCATAAAATATGAGCAAAGCACATGGAAAAATGAAAAATGAAATCAAGCTAATAACTTATGTTGTTGGTGTGTTATGTGCAAAAAGAAAATATATGCTCTAACAAGAAGATAGGTTGTGTGCCTCTCTGTTGTGCAGTGGCACTGACCTGAGGATAAGCACAACCTAAATATTCTAGAATTCATTGTTGTTTACGCCTCTCTGTTGTGCGATGGCACTGACCCGAGGCATTGTATCTCTTTGAAAGATCTTAGAATAGTCTCTTCTTGCAATATACCCGTAGACCGCTCAAAAATCTTCTGAGGGACGTTGATTACCAAATAAGCGTGAGATCCACAAATGCTTGTTGAAATAATTAAACCTTAACTCATCACCGATGTGTGTCAAAAATCTGTGTATGGATCAAAACAAATAAGTATAATGACAATCATTGTGAGCTGCAGTTCTTGAAAGTCAAAATCATTTTGTACATCTTGTAGTTCTAGTATGATTTCCTAAACTTGTTATTGACTCTTGGATCAAAAAAAATAGAGCATCAAAATAGTTTATTAAGATGTCCCAATTGATTCTGATATACCTGTATGATTCCATAATGAATTGTACCAGAAACGATAAAATTGAATTGAAGCCGTGCTGTTCAGGAAGTAAAATCAGTTAGACGTACTCTAATAGGTTTAATTCCATCTCTAATCAAAAATACAAAAAACATGTCTCGTTATTGTTTTTAATTTCAAGTTGTTTTATTTATTTTTAGTTATTTGTAAGTTAAGAGTTGGACTCAACAACTCATCATAATCTATGAATCATGCACTAAAAAAGGGTCACGTCTGAGGTGACCAAAATGTCTAAGTTAAAAGGATCAGGTCTGAGGTGATCAGCAGTTCTTCAAATTAAAAAGATCATGTCTGAGATGATCATTGATCATAACGTCTTATAAATTGTTAACAATTAAATGGTTGAAAGTGCATAAGGTAAAATTCATAAGTCAGAGTCATTCGCACGAGTGGAGCATGAGTCAGAGTCATTCGCACGAGTGGAGCATGAGTATGAACCATTCACACGAATGGAGCATGAGTATGATCCATTCGCACGAATGGAGCATGAGTATGAACCATTCGCACGAATGGAGGTGATCGACTGAGCCAGTCGCACGACTGAGCCCCAGTCGCCCAAATGAAGCGTGCGAACAGGTCCAGTCGCCCGATTGAAGATAAAATTAGTATAAATGGGGCTGAAGTCAGTCACTTGCTTTTATCACCCCTCAATCTCTCCCAAATCGCCCGAATGCAACCACACTCTGCCAAAATTTGATTTAATTGATTTCTCAATACAACTGTTTTACTAACATGTACTCTCATCTTCTATAGGTAATTAGTAATCAAAATCACTCAAAATGAGCGGTGAAATCAAACGCTAACAGACCCAATTTGATTAAAATCAAGAAATCTGTAACAACCTTCAAATAGACCACCTAAATGTGCAAAATAGTTAAAATGAAGGACATACAGTGATAGTTAGGGCTCCTGCAAACCCAACGAATCTAAACGTGACGTTAAACATCAAGGTTTGACCTTGATTCAAGTTTGGAGTGTTGAACAAAGAGCTATGCGAATAGACACTCCGAACGACCTTCAATCGCACGATTGAGCTGGGCAAATGACTCAATCGGCTGAATGAACAAGGCGTATGAGCTCAATCACCCGACTAAACTCAGCCGCATGATCGATCGTCTCATTGAACTCAGCCACATGCTCAGTCGCCGATTGAACTCAGCCGCATGCGCAGTCGCCCAATTAAACTCAAGCGCATGTGCAGTCGCCCGATTGAACTCAGCTGCATGCTAAATCGCCCGACTGAACTCAGTCGCATGGTTCAATCGCATGATTTAATCAGACTGATCTCAGAACATCTTAAATTTCAACAGTTTCTGTTATGGACAAACCTCATGTTTTATTTCTTTTGTGTTACAAAAACATAGGAGATAGGTGGACATCAACACCAAGCACAATATTTGTGCTCACTTGGATGCCACCACTAGGAACACTGATAAGTTTGTGGGTATTACTGCATTTCAGAGGCAATCAAGAATCTACAAAGCCATATCTGCTTCATGCACACCTTACCCGTCTATATAGCAGGCCTTCTGAGAGGGTGCATCAGTTGACAGATCTAATGAGCCCTACTGCATTCGAAGCACCATTTTTGGACAAGAGATTAAGGTGACTGCAGCATACGTTCGTAGGGTACTGGACCTGGGTGATAATGTTGATCACCCAACCAGGTTACATCCCTTTACTGTAAGGGGATGTTTTCTGAGGATGAAATACACTAGGGACATCAACGCAGGTGTGCTAAACAAAAGCAACATGTGTTCCCAGTTTAAGTATCTGGCACATGTCTTTCTAAAGTGCATTGCTTCATGAAGGGGTGGATTTTGTGATCTATCCGACCAAATCTAGAATGACTACATGGCACTGGTGCTGAATCACCCCTTCAGCTTCTCCAACATGATTTTCTCTTACTTGATCGAGAACCTTGAGGCCAAGGGTAATGAGAGCTTCTGCATGTATCCATGGTTCTTGCAGATGATCATAGATGAGAAGCTCCCCTTACTACCCAAGGAGAAGGACAACGTAGTGATGTTAGAGGTGATGGATGACACCACTTTGGGAAGGATGAAGGTGTACAGGGGGAAGCAGATGAAACCCCCTGTAAGGAGATTGTTCGGGCACCTGGCTAATGCGGATTACGTGGAACCTTCTCACAAGAAATACCACCATGATGATAGTGATTCTGATATCAAACCTATTGAGCTACCCACGGAGGATTCTGACGATGACGACAATGACCAAGATGATGGTCAACGCAGTGAGGCTCCAGGCAAATTCGAACCAGCTCCAATATACCCGGACTTTCAGATATATGAGGATGTGGAGTCAGATGAGGAGCCTCTTGTGAGGACAGTGAGCAGCAAAGTGGTTGCCACTTAAAGAGGGCTTGCGGCGGTTGGTGGACGCCAGGGTGAGTCCCGGGATGACGTTACTGCTGATGCTGATCCATCTTACATCCTAGACCATCCCATCAGCCAAGGGGGAGCATCCTCTTCTTAGGGCTTAAGGACAAAGAGAATGGATCAGCCATATGGAATGAAGAGAAAGAAGAAGAAGATTACATTGATCACCACCACATCCACCACTTCCACCACAACTACCACCACCACTACTCCCACCATCACTACCACACTCCCAACCACCACTACCACACCTACCACCATCACTACCAACCACCATTACCACACCTCCCATCTGCACTACCACAGCCACCCCTTCACATTCCACCACTATTCCACCACCCATATTCACCATATCCACCATCACCAGTACCACCCAAAGAGCTAAGACTTCTACAAACATCCCACTGAGCCATGGATTTGCACTACCCTCCACAGGGGTAGAGGAACATCTTGCTAACCTAAACTGGATGGTGCTAAAGCTGTTAGCTATTGATGAGCAAAGGGCTACACAGCTAAGTCAGCTTATGGAGCTCACTGCTGCTCAAGCATAAACAGATTACCCAGCTTCAAGTGCACAATGATCAATCAGTTAAGAGGATTGAGGAGTTGGAGGCAAAGAACAAGAAGATCATGCTCATACTTAAAGGATCAAAAGATGAGCCTTTGAAGATCAGAGAAGGTGATGATGATGATGATGATGATGATGGTGATGATGATGAGGATGATGATTCTGATGAAGAAGATGAGGATGATGAAGAAGGATCAAGGGGAAAGAAAAAGGAGATGATATGATAAAGAAGGTGATGCTGCAGCATCAGCCTCTGCTCAAGGTCAAGAAAGGAGGACTAAGAGAACTCAAGACCAAGGAGCATCATCTTCAGCCCCTGCTGTTAAAGAATGGATAGATCAAGAGAAAAGTAAAGATTAGATGTTTTGTATTTAGCAAACTTTTGTACTTGATTCAAATATTACATTGATATAATTAATGATTATATATATATATATATATATATATATATATATATATATCTATATATATATATATATATATATATATATATATATATAATATATATATATATATATATATGTTTAAATTCTTGATCAACTACTAATGATTGATGTGTTAAATGTTTAAATCAAGCAGATAAAACATCCCAGCAAGATGAATTTGATATTGCCCCCTTCAACAAATCAAGTCTCAATTCACAATGATACTTGATTTGCAAGGGATTGTGCGAAGGTCAGTGAGCTACAGTCCCGAAGAAGGATAAATCATACACGACCTGACCGATGAGCAACTTGCGGAGATGTTCAGACTGAATCCCGACGAGATCGTCAAAGATGCTCCAAAGGTTGATATTATGAGTGATGACTAGCTAAATGATGTTAATGAAATAGAGATAGAGGATGTCACGTCTGAACACTATCCAGAGTACACTGACCGAGAGGGCAATGGGATCCCTAACTTGGGTGACACTCTTGGCAGTGCTACCTTTGACAAAGTGGATGAGATAGAGAAGGAAACGGATAAGAATGAAAGCCAAGCCCAAGCCTTGGATGCAGATGTTGATATAAAGAAGGCTGAATGGACGGCTTGTTTTGTTGAAATACGAGCCCATCGCATATCGCCAAAGCAAGATGCCTACAAGGTCAAGAAATAGCTAAAGGTGTTTGTCAAGATTATTGCGTGGGCGTATTTTCAGGATCTTAATATCTATGCTATAAAGAGGGAGAAGGGAATAGGGTACTTCAAATATCCACATGATCTGAAGACTCTCCCAGGTTTTGAGCTCAACCAACTGGCACGTTTGAATCTGCTATATGTGGATCCTAGAAAAATGTCAGGTTGGTTTGAATCTACCTTAAAGAAGGAATACCACACCAGATGGGTAAACTTTAGACCTCAACAACCGAAGAGGTACATTCATAGGTCTGAAGTGGATCCCATTTCTGGAAAGCCGAAAGTGGTGCTGAAGTGAAGTCACCCATGCACAATGTCCAAGATTCCTTTACAGGAAATGCCACAGGACTTCACTCTACACTTTAAATGGTGGTATTATGATTGGAGAATAGGTGAAGCGGTCATAGTTCTAAATAAAGAAGGAAAAATGGAAACTATCCGGGTATTCGACCCAATGTGGCTTACTAACTTATCTGCAGAAGATGTCTACACATTTTACAAGTGGCCACTGTTCTATGATGCGCAAGATATTATACAAGCCCTCCAGTTCCAGAATGTTATACGACTCTGCTTAGCATTTGAAATACACGTAGGAGTCACAAGAGAGGAGAAGTACTAGAGATTTGAGGAGCTTATGAAGAATGTCAGACGTTAATGTAAACTAGGTCCAAGGGGGAGTTTGTTAATACATATGTACCTAGTTTACGAGCTTAATATAAATGTCTGTCATGTCTTATATATATGTAATGAATGAGTTGAATGAAATAAAAAATGTGATTGATGCTTACAATGTTTAATGTTTCATTGTTTATTGTGTGATAAAATATATTGAACTAACTATATAGGTTTGAGGTTATTGTGCAAAGTTCTTAGTCAATCATGATTGAGAAACATTAATTGTATGAAGTTTTCATGCGAATGGACCATGCTAATGGACCATACGCATGAATACATCTTGCTGATGGACTAGTCACATGACTGAACCAGGAGAATGGATCAGTCGCACGATTGAGACATAAGATTGACTCAGTCGCATGACTGAACCTTTAGTCGTGCGTATGGATCAATCGCATGATTCAGTCACATGACTGAACCATGCTAATGGTTCAGTCCTATGATTAGAAAACCCTAACCTATAAATACCACTTAGTTTATGGAAAAACATAAGAATTCGAAACACTTGAACACATACTCTTACCCTAGCCGTGTGGAGACTCCAAAAAGCCTCTTCCAAGTTCATAGTTCGCAGTTGATCTTGTTGTAATCATTCATAACGTTTCTTTCATCGTTAGATTGATCAGGACTGTGTTCTCACTGATTGGATCGTCAATCAAATAGGATTCCACACTATTTGATTAGGTATACACGCATAATCAGTTAGTACTCCGTACGTACACGGTCCTAACAGCAAGTCAAGAATCATGGTACGTTGAGTCTTGACCTGCTGAAGGGGAGCAACATCATATTCATTTGTCTGTTGATCTTTAGATGTTTGATTAAACATTAAGCACATCACACATAAGTCATTAATCAAGACATTTACACATCAATAATCATTAATTACATTAATGTAGTATATATTTCAAGTACAAAAGTTTTAAATACAAAAACATCTAATCATTACTTTTGTCTTGATCTGTTGTTTCTTCAGCTGGAGAAGCTGAGGACGAGGCTCCTTGATCTTGGTTTCTTTTTGTTCGCCTCTCTTGTGCTTGAGTGGAGGTTGATGCAGCAGCATCACCTTCTTGATCGTCATCATCCTATTGATCTTTTCCACTCGGTCCTCCTTCATCAACATCATCTTCTCCATCAGCTTCATCCTCTTCATCATTATTATCACCATCACCATCCTTAATCTTCAACATCTCTTTCTTTGATCCCTTAAGCTTTAGCAATATATTCTTATTCTTCTTCTCTAGGTCCTCTATCCTCTTTACTGAAACCAACACCAGCTTATTTTGACTTGTAAGTGCATGGTGGCTCGGCCTAATGCTCTCTTGTAGGAGCGTTCTTCTCACTCAGCTATGCAATCTACTTGGCCTGAGCTGTATTGACTGCAATCAGCTGATTGATCTGAATCCATCTTAGATCATCTATCGCAAGCAGCTTAAAAACTAGTTTGTTGAGGTTTGCTAGCTGTTCCTCTAACCCAACCATGGGTAGAGTAGAGCTAGGTGTAATTGTGGTTTGGGTGGAGGGACCTGCTTGGTGAGTGGTGGTAGTAGTGGATGTGGTGAAGATGGGAGGTGTAATAGGAATGGAATGTGGTGGAGTGGTTGTGGTAGTGGTGGTGGGAGGAGTGATAGTGGTAGTGGGAGGAGTGGTAGTGGTAGGAGATGTGGTAGTGGTGGTGGCTGGAGGGGTGACTATAGTAGTGGGTGTGGTAGTGGTGGTGGTGGCAGAAGATGTGATCACAGTAAACCTTGGCCTCTTACTCTTCATCCTGTAGGGTTGGGCCATTCTCTTCTTCCTTGAGCCTTTTGAGACAAAGGCTCCCCTAAGCTAATAGGCTGGTCAGGTATGTAAAGAGGGTTGATGACATTAGTATCATCACCTGTAGAACCAGGTGGGCGTCCACTGACTACCTCTATCCCCTTCTCAATGGCCACAACTCTTCTCCCAACCATTCTCACCAGTGGCTCATCTTCCAACTCTTCATCTTCATCTATCAGAAAGTCTTGGTGGAAGGCAGGCTTTTCTACTCCACCAGGTGCCTCACCACTTTGACCCTGATCATGATCATCATCATCAGCGTCTTATTCGTCGGTGGGTGCCATGATGGGCTCAATATCGGAGTCACTATCATCGTGATGCCACTTCCTATAGAGGTCACCACATACTCCTCATTTGGCAAATGACCAAACAGTCTCCTCACTGGGGGCATCACCTGCTTCCCCCGGTAGACTTTCATCCTACCCATGTCATGTCATCCATAACCTCCAAAATCACAGCATCATCTCTCTCATTTGGTAGTGAAGGAAGATTCTCATCAATAATCATCTGCGAAAACCTTGGGTACATGCAGAAGCCTTCTTTGCCCTTTGTTTCCTGGTTCTTGATCATATAAGAGAAGAGCATGTGTGAAAAGCTGAATGGGTGGTTCAGCACCTGTGCAACATATGCATTCTGGATTTGATCTGACATCTAGTCAAATCCTCCTCTCCTTGATGCAATGCATTTGAGGATGACGTGAGCTAAGTACCTAAACCGGGGGCACAAGTTGCTTTTGTTTAGCACACCTGTGTTGATGTCCCTAGTGTACTTCATCCTTAGAAACCAACCTCGAATAGTTAGAGGATGTAGCTTGGTCAGGTGAGCAACATCTTCACCTAGATCAAGGACTCGCCTTAGATCTGCAGTAGTGATATGGATCTCCTGTCTGAAGATCGAGCTTCGTATACTGTAGGGCTCTATAGACCTGTTAACTGTAGCACCTTCCCAAGAGGTCTGTTGTACTGATCTGTATGGCGTGCATGGTGCAGAGATGGCCTTGAAGATCCTGGATGTCCTTAGAAAGGCCATGATCACCGTAAACTTGGTAACATCCCGAGTCATCGCCTCTAAGTGAGCACAGATGTTATGCTTTGTGCTCATAGTCCATATATCAGCCATGTTGCTACAACATAAGAAACATATACGTTAGATTCATGCATTACAGAAGATGGTTGGAACTTAAGCTGTTTTGATCATGTTGGTTCAGTTGTGCGACTTAACCATACAATTGAGTGCAGTCGTGCGATTGAGCCTGCAGCTAAGTTCAGTCGTGCGATTGAGCCTGTGACTAAACTTAGTCATATGTTAAGCTATGCGGTTGAGTCAGTAGTGTGAATGAGTCACCTATTGATTCATTCGTGCGATTGAATCGTGCGCCTGGCACAATCGTGCGACTGAGGTTCATACGGAGTGCTGATTCGCATATTGATCTGTTCAACACTCCAACCTTGAATCTTGGTCAAAACTTTGTATTAGACTTAGTGTATAGACTCATTTGATTCACAGTGACTCTATATAACACTTAAAGTCCTTTAGATCAACGATTATGTTCATTTAAGTGGTCTATTTTGAAGAGTTATTCTCATTTCTTGATTTTAACTTAATCGGTCCTTAGGGTTTGAATAAACCGGTCATTATGGTCGATTTCAGTCTCAATGTACCTGTAGATGAATGAGAAAGCAGTTAGGATCAGAATCAGTGAGTAATCAAGCTAAACAAAATTCGGGCAGAGTGTTTGCGTATGAGCGGGTTTTGAAAGCTATGAAGGGTGGTAGGGAATGCTACCGAATAACCCTTCTATTTATACTGTTTTAATGTTCAGTCATGCGACTGGACCCATACGCATGCTTCATTCGTGCGACTTGGTTTCAATCGTGCGACTGGTTTAAACTTCATCTTCTAGTCGTGTGATTGGTTCATCTTTGTGGTCCAATCACATGGTTGTCCCATACTCATGGTCCAGTCGTGTGACTGGTCCATACTCAAGGTTCAATCGTGCGATTGGCCCATACTTATGATCCAATTGTACAATTGACCCATACTTATGATCCAATCGTGCGATTGGCTCATACTTATGAGTTTAACCTCACACACTTTCAAACTCATAAAATTTTACCTTTTGATATTTAACATTATGACCTATGATCATCTCAGACATGACCCTTTTAATTGAGAAACATTTGATCACCTCAGACGTGATGCTTTTAGTTTAATACAGATTGGTCACCTCAGACGTGACCCCTTTTGAGTGAGTGATTCAAGATTTCAACTAGTAGTATAGTCCGACATTTACATAACACAAACTAGAAAACAAAAAACAGAAAACAACTTGAAATTATAAAAAAACAAGGCATATTTTTATGTTTTTGATTTGAGATGGATTTAAACCTATTAGAGTACATCTAACCGATTTTACTTCCTGAGCAGATCAGCTTCAAGTTAATTTGATCATTTCTAGAAAGATTCATTATGGAATCATACAGGTATATCAAAATCATTTGGGACATTTTAGTAAACATTTTGATGTTAGATTCTTGTTTTGTCCATAATGCTTTTGACTGTCATGAGTTGTAGCCATGATTATCAGTATATTTGTCCACTTAAATCCATACATAGATTTTTGACTCATGTCGGTGATAAGTTAGGTTTAATTATTTTAACAAGCATTTGTGGATCCCACACTTATATGGTAATCAATATTCCTCAAGAGATTTTTTAGCGGTCTACGGGTATTGGACAAGAAGAAACTATTCTAAAAGTTTTCAAAGAGATGCCAAGCCTCAAGTCAGTGCCACCGCATAGCAGAGAGGAGCTACCAACAATGAATTCTAGAATATTTAGGTTATGCTTATCCTCAGGTCAGTGTCACCGCATAGCAGAGAGGCACACAACCTATCTTCTTGTTAGAGCATTTAATTTTCTTTTTCACATAACGCACCAACAACATAAGTCATTAGCTTGATTACATGTAGTAGTTTTTCCATGTGCTTTGCTCATTTTTATGGTCCGCACACATTTGTGGCGTTTATTTTGCTCGTCACCCCTTATTGGAAATGCGTTAATTGTGTTAACCAGGCATAAGATGGGAACCCACAACAAGTTGAACAACTTGGTTTGAATTTAAATCACCAATGAAGTCTACTCGTCGATTGTGCTGAATCTACCGACATATCATATAATGGACTAGCAACCCCTAGGTCTACTTTCTCTATGTTACCTCAGTAGCAGACTAGTTTTACTATCATTTTTCCTTTTATTTTGCTTAGACTTCTCAGACTTGTATTTTGAACTTTGCATCTTAATCATTTAAATTCTTTTGATATCCCAAACAATTTGTTCCCTGTGGACTATCAGTTTCCATAAGCGTTGAATCCAACTCACAGATTGATTTCATTTCTTTTAGTTAAGCTGCCCTCCTCCCTCATTTTTTTAAGTAAATAAATAATGCACTAATTAAATACTAAACTAAACTATTCTCCCCCTAAAATTCTAAAACCAAAAATATTTTTGTGTTTTTGGATTTTAATAGACAGGAAAATAAAATAAAATAAAAATAAAGAATAAAAATAAAAATAAAAAACTTGGCGGAGTATGAACTTTCTTCTTCTAGAATCACATCACTTTTCTTTTTTCACGCCATTAACCTAGGTTTGCCAAATGCTTTTGGGTGGAGGTCGGCGCGTTGAAAATCCGTATTAATTTTAACAACATCAATTAAATGATTTTTAAAACTGTCACGTATAAAGTGCTATTTAATAGTGATGTGTTTTGTTTTAGGATGTTGGACCGGACTTTTAGTGACAGCTATTACAGCAGAATTATCAATAAATATAAGGGTGTTAGAAAATTGAAAACCATAGTTGCGTATTTACTGTTGAATCCAAATGATTTAGGAGCAGCAGCTTCTAGCAGCAACATATTCAGCTTCACATGTTAACAAAGCAATAGATGCCTGCTTCTTACACTACCAGGTGACTAACTATCTTCGAAAGAACTGACATCCCGCTGATGTTGACTTGTAATTCATCTTGCAACCACCATAATCCGAGTCACTATACGTTGTAAGCTCAAAGTTATCATCATGAGGATACAACAATCCGAGTGTTGGAGTACCCTTCAGATAACGAAAAATCCGTTTAGCGCCGATGAGATGATTTACTTTTGGTTTGACCTGATATCTAGAACATAGACATGTGTCATACATAATATCAGGACGCGAGGCTGTGAGCTACATTAGGGATCCGATCATTCCCCTGTGCATGGTGGCATCAACCAGATCATCATTTTCGTCAGGTGCCACGTCATGGTTCGTGGCAAGTGGAGTTCTAGCAGCAGAAGCATTCTCCATGTCGAACGGACTGAGGATATCACCTACATATTTGGACTGATGTAGGAAGATTCCTTTTGGTGTCTGATCCACCTGTAATCCCAGGAAGAACTTCATCTCCCTCATGGCACTCATCTCAAACTCTGCCTTCATTACAGATCCGAACTCTTTACATAGTTCTTCGTTTTTGGAACCGGAGATTATGTCGTCCACATATATCTGTACCAACAGTAAATCACCATCCTTTTCTTTGATGAATAACATGCAGTCAATAACTCCTCTGCGAAAACCATGTTTCACTACTAGGGGCTTGATGGAGCCTGTAGAGAGCCTTTTCCAGTTTGTAAACTCTATCCCAATGATACGGATCCTCAAATCCTTCGAGTTGACTGACATAGATAGTCTCACACATTTCACCATGAAGAAATACATTTTTCACATCTAGTTGATAAACTTTAATCTTCATGTAGGATGCATAGGCTGGGAAGATACAAATTGCTTCCGTTCTAGCCACTGGTGCAAACACTTCATTGTGATCAATTCCCTCGACCTGTCGAAACCCTTGAAGCACAAGCTGAGCCTTGTTTCTGATTATGACCCCTTGGTCATCTTTCTTGCACTTAAGAACCCTTTTAGTGCCAATCACTTTAGCACCTTTAGGTCTATCCACAAGGGTCCATACTCCTAACTTCTTGAACTATAGGACTTCTTCTTGCATAACACTAACCCATGCCTCATCGTTTAAGGTTTCACTTACATATTTTGGCTCAAATTGAGACACAAAACATCGATACGCACCATCATGAAGATAGCCTTTTTCCATGACTGAGGCATAATCAGCTGAGTAGGCTGATTTCATGTCTACACTCCCGATAGTACATCCCCAATGATGTTGTCTAGGGGATGATGAACATTAATTCGAGATTTGGGAGTGGTGGGAACGAGTACTTCAATATCCAGATTGTGAATCTCAGGTTCAGGATCTGTAGTTGTTGGAGTATGAGGTTCAGAAGTGTTAGAGGCATCAGGATCTTATGCTTGTGAACTTTCATGAGTAGGAACCTATTCCTCCTGGTCCATATTTCTAGTCTCCACTGCTTCATCATCAGAGGAGGAGTCACTTACCTCAATCTCTCCCCCTGAAGGACGAGAAGAATCATCTAGTGGAACTAACGCTATCGGGTCTTGTGGAGGAGTGTTCAGAACATCGTACATCATTTTAGTTGATAACTCATCAGCAGGAAGGGAGGGAGGTAAGTTGAAGGACTTAAAAAATTCATCATAGTCGAAAAAGAAAGAAGGTCCTTTTTTTCCCGTAGGGGAGTGGTGTATCTTTGAACATCAACATTGCACCACACTTCTACCTAACCTGTTGAGTTGTTGTAAACTCTCTTATTGGGTATATTGTATCCGAGAAAGATTTCTTCTTTAGCCTTCTCACAAAATTTCCCAGTCTGAGTTTTCTTCAGCAACATGTATGGTGCACCAAACGTTTCTAGATACTCCAGGTTGGGTTTACGTTGCTGGAGCAGTTCATAACATGTTTTACCATGACATTTGAGCACTAAGACCCGATTGAGCATGTAACATGCATTAGCCACTGCCTCATTCCAGAATTGAATAGGCAGTTTAGAGTCGGCTATCATAGTCCTTGCTATCTTTATCAAGCTCTTATTCTTTCGTTCAACAACCCCATTCATCTGTGGAGTGTATGCAGAGGCAAATAGATGTACAATTCCTCTCTCTATAGTATGCTTCATCCATTGATTTTTGAACTCGGTTTCGTTGTCTGATCGAATATGTTTTACTTTTTAGCTTGTAGAGTGATTCAAAAGTAGTTACTAGATGTTTAAACGATTCAAAGGTCTCTGATTTGGATTTCAGAAACATCACTAAGAGAATCTTGAGTAATCATCAGTTACTACATAGCAATACAGATCTCTAGCAATACTCTTTGTGTTGACAGGGCCAAATAGATCCATGTGTAGAAGCTTAAGAGGAAGATTGATTGAATGAATGAACTTTCTTTGCCTTGTGAGACTTTTTGGTATGTTTCCCTTTCATACATGCCACATAAAAATCCGAAAGTTGGAAGTTCTTGACAGTTACTCCATTCACTAAATCATTCTGTACCATATGATTCATCTTCCTCGGATTAATGTGTCCCATTCTCCTATGCTAGGAGATGGAATCCCTCTCAGTTGCTTTTGAGAAGAAGCATTGAACTGTGTGATCAGTTGTGGAGGCTTTTGATAGATCCAAGACATACAAGTCGTTATATCTTGAAGCTGACATTAAAACCTTATCCTCCTGGATAACATAATCCTTCTTCAACATGTAGCATTTCTTGTTTTCAAATACAACTTTGAATCATTTGTCACAGATCTAGGATACCGAAAGCAAGTTGCTCTGTAGTTTTTAAACGCAGTTGACCTTGTCAAACTTTACTTTCTCGTTTCCCACTTCGCCTTGCACGGTGATGTATCCTCCTTTGTTCCCAGCAAATGAAACATTTCCCTTTTAATTTGTTTGACATTGAAAAGGAGGGAAGATTTCCCGGTCATGTGCCTGGACGCCCCACAATCAATAATCTAGGTATTAATGATAGTGCTATAGTAGACACCCTGCACATTCAGAGGAATTTAATAGTCTAGGTTTGGGACCCAAGCCTTCACTGGCTTGGGTGACCCAGAGGAATCACACATCATAAATTCAACCCATTGTCCTTTAGAGGATGATGTTACATATTTCTTCTTATTGTTCTCATTATCAGACAGATTAATTGATTTTTCTTTCCATAAACCAGTTTTTTGTTAGGCCTGTTTACGATAAACAGACGACTACTTATGGTTTGAACTTTAGGTTCACTAATACTCTTAGGAGGAGTATTAGCTCTCCTTTTGGAAACACTTGGTTTTGAATCATAAAGTTCATTTTTCTTTTTTGGATGTCTGATAATAAGGACAATTAGTATATATGTCCTCGTTCTCCACAACTATAGCAAGATCTCCCTTCTGCAGATTTAGGAAATGTCTATGTGGGGTTGAGTGTGGTACGGGTGTGAGATGAGTCTGGTTGGGTTTTGCCACTTCTCTTTTAGATGATTCGGCTTCTTTAACAAAATTAATTGTTTTGATATTTTTAATATCTTTACCCTTTCGTTTATTTGGACTTTGATGTGTAACAGGTGTTTTATAACTAGTTTAGTCATTTTGGGTTCAAAATTAGACATGTGTGAACCTGACCTTACATTAACCTTTTCAAATTTATAATCCATGTTTTCTATAGGTATCATTCCTATTGATTTCAAGGTAGACTCCTTCTGTTTAGTGTTGTCCTTCACAGTTTACTTGTAGAATCGGGATCACTAACCAAGGAGTGAAAACCACATGATCCTTTACTGGGTTGTTATTGATAGGTCTACATTTAGTATTCAAAAGGATCACATGTGGTGATGGTACTATTTTATACCCCAGACCTTCCCCAGTATTTCGTTCTTTCAGTAAGTTTTGAACTATATGAGAAGAACTAGCCCAACTGTGTAGTTTTTGTTTTAAAGAATTAACCTCGACTTCTAAAACTGCTTTTTCCTTGCTGGTTTCTTCTTCTAAAGATTTAAATAGAACTTTATATCATTTGATTGATTTAAGGCAACAACCTTTTTTCCCTTAGTTTTTTCCCCAAAAGTTCTATCTTTTCTTTAAAATTGAACTCATTTTGTTTTAATATACGATTAGCTTCAGTGCAGAGTTGTAACTTATTTACTAAGTTATCATAGTGTTCTAATAACCTAGTGAATTTCAAATCAATGCATTCTCTAAATTTGTCACGTTCATTACAAGCATGTTTTTCAAACAGTTGGTCTTTAGAACTTACTTATGAGGAATCGGTTGAGTTAGCCATCAAAGCAGAGTTAGACTCTTCGGAGGCTGGAGATTCTGAACTTGTTGCTCTGAGCTCTTCCTCAACCATGTGATATACCACGTTCACAGCTTCTTCGGTATCTGACATTGCTTGCTCAGCTGTGATCTCACCTTCACTCGCAGATCCATCATCCAATGCCTCAACACAGGCAATATTGGATTCACCTGGAGACACAAATCGAAAGGACCAATCTTGCCCTTCATCACCTTGAGCAGTCAAGGCCTTTGTCTCTTTTCTTGAAGATGTAGTTCCAATCACGTCCTTGTTTTGACGGTTGAATGTGGGAAATGGGTTTCCATTTCCAATTTTATTGGCCTTTACACGTTCACATTTAAATTGCCCCTTTTCACCACAGTTGAAGCATGTGACTTTGGTTTTGTCAAAACTGAATGTCGTATCTTTGGTGGCAACAAGGTTTTGCCCCGTCTTCTTGACAAGCTTTTTAGCTCTTCTAACTGCACTTGCCAAGGCACACATGATGTCCATCCCTTCTAGCTCATTTTCTTTAACTTGTTCATAATCCTCATCTGCAAGATGACAATTTCCAATCTTCCCGGCAACTAAACCATCATAGGATTGGACAACAGTTGCTAGAAGATCCATATGTTCTTTGGCAACTTCCACTGTGACATTACTGAGGTTCTCAATCTTCAACTTTGTTGTATTTGCCTCAGGTGCTATATATTGGGTTCCAGATGACCCTAATGTTTCGGTTCCTGAAGCAGTGGTTTGGGAAGGAGCAGAAGAACTAGACATGAAAGATGTTTGTAATGGTGCTCCTGAAACAGCTGGAGTTGGAACTGAGTTGTAGAGTGAAGGATTCTGAACGTAGGATCCTTTCTTTGACTTGTACTTCATCCGTAGTTCCCCCTCCCTTAACCTCAAGATGAAGTCATTTATGTCTAACATTGTAAGAATGTCATTCTGTCTGAGATTAGACACAAATGAATCCCATTTCTCAGGCAACCGATCAGCAAAACTTGAAACTTTGTCTTCTATTGATGTGGTTACACCATGAGTGTGCAACTCACTTATTGGATGATAGAATCTATCAATAATATCATCTAAGCTCTCATTCCCTACCGCAGAGAAATTATCAAAATCCTTCATGAGAGCTTTAGCCTTCAGTGCCTTTAACATTGCATTTCCATCATATCTCTTCTCTAATGCCTCCTATAGCTTTTTGGTGTGCTTGTTCTCAGAAAACTGATGAAGATGTGTTTCGGTATTGACTAAGTCAACAGGGCAGAAACTTTCTTTTCTGCATTGAACTGAGTCTTCTGAGCCTCACTCATTCCTCCCAAGGTTAGCTTGACTCCATTTGCACTGACGAGTACCGTGTAACCAGTCTCAATGGATGTCCAAAGATTGGGATCTACTCTATGTAAATAGATCTCAAACCATTGTTTCCACTGTGGATAATCATCTAACGTTGTAAGCTTTGGCTGTTTGTTATGGTTTCCAATCTCATTCTCTAGAAGCAGAAGGTTCTGGATGAGAGAGTCCTTTCCGGCAGAGAATGCAGCAAGTTGATCTTCCATTGCTTTAAATTTTGTACTTTAGAATAGGACTGGTTCACTCTCGTGCGAATGGGCTATGAGTATGGTTCACTCGTGTGATTGAGTCACTCGTGCGAATGAAGGATGCGAATGAATTCAATCGTATGATTGGATTCATTCATGCGTATCAACAAGACGATTGGAACCAAACAACTGGAGTTGTTCAGTCGTGCGAATGAAGTCTACGACTGAGTTCAGTCATGCGGATGGAGTATATGAATGAGTTCAATCGTACGAATGAGCTATTCGTGTAACTGAAGGCTGTTGTGTTTGAAAAAATTCGAAATTTTGACACTTTGAGACAAAATATGATTTCCCTGAAACCCTAATCTGCCGTACACCAAAAAACTTAAACTTTAATGCCTGAAAACGTCGAAAACACCTTTGGACTCAAAAAAATGACTCCTTTGAATGAAAACGTTGAGTTTAACACCAAAACTAATCGAATCCACGCAAAACGTAGAGCCAAAGCTCTGATACCACTTGTCAGGACCATGTACGTACGGAATATTAACAGATTCTACGTGGGGCCAGATCAAATAGTGCGGAATCCTATTTGATTGGCGATCCAATCAGTGAGAAGATTAACCCGATCGATATAGGAATGAACTAAACGTTAAGAATCGATCAAGAACGAAATTTTAAGTTGGATTCTCTTTCTTGGACGTTCTGGACGTCTAATATTCGTAATATCTCTCAAGTCTCTCGAATTGTTATCAAGTGTTATCAAAAATAAATTTCACGAATTAAGTGGTATTTATAGGTTTGTAGTTTCCATTCGCACGACTGAACCATTAGCGACTGAATCATGTGATTGAGTCATACGCACGACTAAAGGTTCAGTCATGTGATTGAGTCAATCTTATGTCTCAATCATACGACTGATCTAGTCTCCTGGTTCAATCATGTGACTAGTCCAGAAGCATGATGTATTCATGCGTATGGTCCATAAGTATGGTCCATTAGCATGAATACTCACCTGACTAGATTGAACATAATTCTTAATCATTATTGACTAAGAACTATGCACAACAACCTCAAACCTATATAATAAGTTCATACACAATAATAATATGAAATAATTAAACATTGATAAACATCAATCACATCTAATATTTCATTGAACCATTTCATTACATATGTCTAAGACATGAAAGACTTTTACATTTAAGCTCATAAACTAGGAACAACATGTATCTACACGTACGACTGCACCATTAGCATGGTCTAGTCGTGCGACTGATTCATGCGATTGAGTCATATGCACGACTGAATGCTCAGTCGTGCAACTGAGTCAATCTTATGTCTCAATCATACGACTGATCCATTCTCTTAGTTCAGTCGTGCAACTGGTCATTAGTATGATTCATTCATGCATATGGTCCATAAGTATGGTCCATTAGCATGAATAATCACTCGACTAAGTTGAACATATTTCCCAATCCATAGTGACTTTGAATTGTGTATCACAATCTCAAACCTATATATGAAGTTCATACATATGCATTATACCAAATACAATGATAATATCACATATTCTAAGATAAATAAATATCAAACTCATATCATATTTCATTGAATAATTGCATTACACATGTGTAAGAAATGAAAGACTTTTACATTAAGAACATAAACTAAGAACATAATGTATCAACACCCCTTAGATGAGTTAATGAACTGGCTAACAAGGAATTGTCAAAGGAAAGAAAGGAGGCAGAGGATGCAAAGCTACTTCTTCAAATCAAAGAAGCAAGAAGAAAGAAAAGACTGTACAAGCATGTGCCTATTCTTTTCCCAGTTCAAGAAATTCCTGCAAAAGAGGATGTGGTTACACAAGAACCTCAGGTTGACAAAGAAAAGGATAGGATCAACATGATCAACTACCTGAGTGCCATAGGCCTCTATCTGGTTGTTGCACTTCTTCCTTTACCATTTGACTACATTAAGTTTGAGTACCTAAAACAACTTGAACTTGAGATAGTCAAAGAAAGAAAGTTCACCAAAAGGAAGTTAAGGGAAGAGGCTGCAAAGTCAAGAGCCATCATCCAGAATAGTATTAAGAGGTCTGGTGATGGGTAGAGGATGATGAACTTCTTGAAGTTGTATGGATTCCCCAGAAGGAGACTTGGCCCTATGTCTCTATCCACCATGGATGAGCACATCAGGGTGATCAAGCAGAAGATTCAAATAGGTGAACTTCTTGACTTACACTCCCTACAAAGTCAAGTCCCTTAGGAAGTGGAGATCAAGGTTGAACCATTTGAGACAACACAACTTGAATCTCCTACTGAGCCCAGCAAGCTTCCACTTCTGATCCATAACAGGGTTTTGTCCCCTGCAATCTGACTCTGTGAGGGAGGAAAACCCAACTGACAAAGACAAAAAAGATCAATCAGGTGCTGCATGCCAGTCTTCTCAGTTAAAAGGCTCAAAGAGGAGAAAAAGGATGGCTTCCAAATCAAAGCCAAAGAAGAAGAAGAAAGAAGCATCCATCTCCATACCTCAGGGTGAGTGAAAACATCCTGAGGATGTCCAAATAGAGGATGCTCCACCAACTCCAATTCAAGTAGCTCCTCTAGCATCACAAAGACCCATCTTGTCCTGTACATACACTAATAATCTAGAAAGATGGCATGTCATTAGAGATCAAGGATTGAAAATGTATACTCATGGCAGGATATCTTCAATCTGCCTTTGCATGATCTCTTTGACATGAGAAGACACTTTGAGAATATGAGTGATCCTGATCATCTCATGAAGAAAAGGATGGTCATTATCCTAATGAGGACTGTTGATATCTGAAGCCTTCAAGTGTTTTGGTAGCATCAGCCTAGGGGGAGTTTGTAAGGATTATATGTAAAGGTTGATGCAACCCAAATGCCCAAAGTCTCTCCTGCATGCATACACAAGTGTACTGAAGTAGAATGCTTTGGAAGTTTCACACCAGCATTAGAAAAAAATTCTATGTGTGAAATCTTCCGAAGCCAAAGATGAAGTCTTCCGAAGCTTTAAAGACAAAGTCTTCCAAAGCCAACAATAGAAGAGAAATTTCTTCCGAAGACTTTTGAACACATGCTTTATCTGATGTACCTTTTACATAAAGCTGGACCCCTTTCCGCTGAAACTCTAATAAGACACCAACTTCACATAAGTTGGTGAAAGGTCCATACTTTTGGTAACTGTACATTGAGGTCTTGAGTCTGTAACTTTCTACTTTATGTACTTTATCATTTTTTGTAATATATTAGGATGCAAGCTATTGCATTTCATAGTCACTAGTCAAAAGGCAATCTGCCTTTAGTAACATTTGTAATAGAACTTGAGAAGCAATATACAACATTCTTGAAAACCAACTTGTTGATAAATATGTACCTAGTATAGGAGCTCAATGTAAAATGTCTTTCACGTCTTTCATATATGTAATTGAATGGGTATGAATGAAATACAAGTGTGGTTTATGCTTATAATGTTTAATATTTCATTGTTTATTGTGTATTGAACTAACTAATAGATTTGTGGTTGTTTACATAGTTCTTAGTCAATAATGGTTGAGAAACATGTTTAAACTTAAGTATGAAGTTCTCACGCGAATGGACCATGCTAATGGACCATACGCATGAATACTTCATTTTAATGAACAAGTCGCACGCTTGAACCAGGAGACTGGTTCAGTCGCATGATTGTGACATGAGATTGACTCAATCGCACAACTGGGCCTTCAGTCGTGCGGATGAATCAACCGCATGCTTCAGTCACAAACTGAACCATGCTAATGGTTAAGTCATACGAATGGAAACCCTAACCATAAATACCACTTAATTCGTGGAAAAATAAAACAATTTGAATACCTACACACTAAATCATACCTAGCCGTCTAGAGACTCAAGAACACTTTTCCAAGTTCATAGATCGTAGTAAATCATCCGGCAATCGTTCATAACGTTTTGATTCACTATTAGATGGATTATACTTGCGTTCTCACTGATTGGATCGCCAGTCAAATAGGATTCCGCACTATTTGGTTTGGTATACACGTAAATCAGTTAGTACTCCATACCGAAAATGGTCCTAACAAGTGGTATCAGAGCTTTGGCTCTTGATTTGCGTGTGATTCAATCGATTTTGATATAAAAATCGTGTTTTTCACTCAAAAAACTCAATCTTTTATATCAAACAGTGTTTTTTGACATCTCCAGGTCAAAAAGTTAATGTTTTCAGGCATATGACAATTAAGGTTCGGGAAAAAATTTGTGTTTTTGTGTCAAAGTACCTAAAATCCTTGAATTTTCATAAACCAGCAGCTTCAGTCGCACAATCGCACAACTGAACTCATACAAACCTCCCATACACATGATTGCACCCAGTCGTTCATCCATTCGTACGACTGAACACCCTATTCGCATTGTTCATCCATACCTGTCTACTCGCATGATTGAGCAATCCGCATTTGTTCAATCGCACGATTGAGTCATCCGCATTGTTCAATCGCACAAATAGCCCAATCGCGGTCTTTCGCTCGCACCAGTAAAATAGTTTTGTTCTAAATCTCAAAGTAAATAGATATGGAAGATCAATATTCAACGTTCACAGCAGGTAGGGATTCATGGATCCAGAATCTATTGCTTCTGGAAAATGAAGAGGGAAATCACAATAAGCCCCCTAAGCTCATAACTTTAGATGATTACTCACAATGGAAGCAAAGGTTCGAGATATACTTAAACGGAGTAGATACAAATCTGTGGGAATCAATAGAGATAGGTATAACATGCCGTTGGGGTGATGGAGTTAAACTTACCATAGGTGGCATGACTGATAGCCAAAAGGTAAAATACAATGCAGAGAAGAAGGTGTATGCTCTATTAACTTAGTTAATTCCTAAGGACATATTCCATCAGTTCTCTGAGAACAAGCAAGCAAAGAAGCTATGGGATGCTCTAGAAAAATGGTATGAAGGGAATGCATCATTAAAAGCTCTAAAGGCTAAAACGTTGAAAAATAAATTGATAACTTCTCATCAATGGGAAAGGAGAGCTTGGATGATGTCATCGACTGTTTCTACCACTTAATGAGTGAGCTGCACACTCATAATGTTACTATTTCCATGGAAGACAAGGTATCAAATTTTGCAGATGGATTCCCAGAAAAATGGGTCTCATTTGAGTCAAATCTCAAACAAAATGATATGCTGGCCAAGTTGGACATCAATGATTTCATTCTGAAGCTGAGAGAGGAAGAGTTGATGATGAAGTACAGGTCTCAAAATGCGTCATATGATCAGAACCCGTCACTTTACAACTTAACTCCTCAAGCAAAAATGTCTGGAGCACCATTTCAATGACATTCGTATCAAGTTTAGCCGCTCCGTCTCAAGCTAATACTTCAGGATCTGACACGTCAGGGTCATCGTGCACCCAATACATAGCACCTGAAGCCAATGCTACCAGATTGAATACCGAGAATCTCGGTAATGTGACTATAAATGTAGCAAAGGAGCATATGGATCTCCTAGCAGCAGTCGTTCATTCCTATGACGGTCTAGTCACGGGGAAGATTGGAAGCTGCCATCTAGCAGATGAAGACTACGAGCAAGTTGATGAGACTGAGCTGGAAAGAATGGATATCATGTGGGCATTGGCAAACGCTGTCCGGAGGCTAAGAATTTTGTTAAAAAGACCGGACAGAACTTGATTGCCACAAAGGATACAACCTTTGGTTTAGACAAAACCAAAGTGACCTATTTTAACTGTGGAGAGAAGGGGCACTTCAAGTGTGTGTGTGAAGCCCAAGAAAACAGGTAATGGTAATCCATTCTCATCCTTCAATCGTCAAGATAACCTACAAGTAGTCCTGCATCATCAAGCAAGGATCCTAAAGCCTTGACGGCTCACGATGACAAAGGGCAAGATTGGAGCTTTCGGTTTGTGTCTCCGGGAGAATCCAACTTTGCATGCTTTGGGTTTGGATGACGACTCGGCAAGCGAAGGTGATATAGCAATGGAACTCGCGATGTCAAATAATGAAAAAATTGCAAATGTCGTAAATCACCTGAATGAAGAAGACCAAAGTTCAACATGTTTAGAATCACCTGCACTAGAAAAGTCAAACTCTGCTATGATGGCTGATTAAACAGAACCTTCTCAGGTAAGTTCCACTAACCAACTTTTCAATAATCATGCTTGTTCTGATTGTAATAAATTTAGGGAAAGCATAGATTTGAAATTTGCTAGGTTATTAGATCACAATGATAGCCTAGTAAAGGACTTGCAACTGTGAACTAAAGCAAATCGTATTTTAAAACTAAATGAGCACAGTTAGAAAGAGAAAATAGAACCTTTAAATAAACAACTTCGGGAAACCAAAGTTGTGAGTTTTAACCAAGCTAATGACATTAAGTTCTATTTAAACTCCCTAGAAGAAGCTATGAAACAAGAAGCAGTTTTGAAAGTCGAAGTAAATTTATTAAAACAAAAACTGCACAGTGGACTAGTTCTTCCCACATAGTCCAGCACTTAGTGAGAGAAAGCAACAACGGGGAGGGTTTGGGTTAAAAAGTGGTTCCACCACCACATGAGACATTGTTGAATGCAAAATGTAACCAATAAATAACAACCTAATCAAGGATCATGTGGTGTCCACTCCTCTTGTAAGTGATCCAGATTCCACAAGTAAATTAATGAATATATCACCAAACAAAAGGAGACCACTTTAAAATCAAAAAAGAAAATGCCTATTGTTAATTTGGATAAAAAGTTTGAGAAGGTTAAGGTAAAGTCGGGTTCAAACATGTCTAATTTTGAACCTGAAAAGACCAAACAAGTTAACCAATCACGTGCATCATGTCTAAGTCCAAACAAACAAAAGGTTAAAGATGTTGAAAAGGTTGAAACAACAAATTTTGTTAAACAAGTTAAAACCTCTAAACAACAATTGTCGAAACCCCAACAGAATAAAGTCACACCTGTGTCACACACTTCTCCATAGAAACAGTTACACCAACATGTTGAGAGTAGATCATGCTACAACTGTGGAAAGTATAGACACATCGCGTCTAATTGTCCTTACTATCAGACACAAGGAAAAGAATTGAACTTTATGACACTAAAACGAGCCCTTCAAAAAGGAGCTCTGTGACTCTACCAAAAGGAGTCAGTGAACCTGAAGTTCAACCCATTAGCCATTCGTCTATTTACCACAAACAGGCCTTACACAAAACTGGCTTATGGAAAAATCTAGTTCAATGTCTGATAATGAGAACAAGAAGATGAATGATCTTCCCTCACCCTCAAATGGACAGTGGGTGGAATTTATGATATGTGATTCTTTTGGGTCACCCATGCCAGTTAAGGCTGGGTCCCTAACCTCAACTAATGATTTCCATTAAATGTGCAGGGTGTTCGCTATAGTGCTGAAACAAACACTTGGATTGTAGATAGCAGAGCATCCAGGGACATGACTGGGAACCTGACACTCCTGTAAAAGGTCAAACAAATTAAAGGAGGTCACGTTTCATTTGCTGGAAACAAAGGAGGTTACATCGCCGCTCAATGGGAAGTGGGGAACAAGAAAGTGAAGTTTGATAAGGTAAACTATGTCCAACAACTTCAAAACAACTTACTTTCTGTCTCTCAAATATGTGACAAAGGATTTAAGGTAGTATTCGACAACAAGAAGTGCTATGTTCTGAAAAAGGACTATGTGATCCCGGAGGACCAAGTCTTAATGTCAGCTTCAAGATATAACGATCTTTAAGTCTTGGATCTATCAAAGGCCTCCACAACGGATCATTTAGTTCAACGCTTCTTGTCAAAGGAAACCGAGAAGGATTTGATCTCCTAGCATAGGAGAATGGTACACATCAATCCCCGGAAGATGAATCATTTGATACAGAATGATCTAGTGCGAGGAGTTAACGTCAAAAACTTCCATTTACCGGATTTTTGTGTCGCCTGCAAGAAAGGCAAACATACTAAGAAGTCTCTTAAGGAAAAGAAAGGCAAAAACTTCCATTGAACTGCCTCTTAAGCTTCTTCACATGGATCTATTTGGTCCAGTCAGTACAAGGAGCATAGCTAGCGACTTGTACTGTTATGTAGTTACTGATGACTACTCAAGATTCACTTGGGTAATGTTTCTAAAATCCAAATCAGAAAATTTGAGTCTTTTAAAGAGCTAGTAACTACATTGGAATCACTCTACAAGCTGAAGGTAAGACAAATACGCTCAGACAATGGTACCGAGTTCAAGAACCAATGGATGGAGGCATTCTTCAAAGAAAAGGGAATTGTGCACCAATTCACTTCTGCCTACACTCCTCAAATGAATGGAATCGCTGAGAGAAACAATCGCAGCTTGATAGAGGCAGCACAGACAATGCTAGAAGACTCGAGACTACCCATCCAATTTTGGAATGAGGCAGTTGCCAATGCATGTTACACTCTAAATCAAGTCCTGGTGGTAAAACGTCATGGTAAGACGTGTTACGAGTTACTCCAACAACGTAAACCTAATCTAAAGTACCTCGAACCGTTTGGCTCACCATGCACCCTCTTGAAGAAAACTCAGGAAGGCAAGTTCAGCGAGAAGGCTGAAGAAGGAATCTTTCTAGGATACAACATACCGAATAAGAGAGTTTACAACAAACTCAACAGGTCAAGTAGAAGTGTGGTGCAACGTCAACGTTCAGAGATACAGCAGCCCTCCTGCTGGTAAAGGACCCACATTCTTTTCGATTATGATGGATTCTTTAAGTCCTTCAACATCCCTCTCTTCACTACTGAAGATGAGTTAGCAACCAAATTGATGTATGATGTCTTAAAACCACCATCACAAGACTCTACAACATTTGGTTCATAAAGAGGGTCATCTAGTGACTCAGGGGTGCACTTGAGGTAAGTGACTCCTCCTCTGAAGATGAAGTCGTGGAAAACAATCAGGTCGATCAAGAGGAACAGGTTCCTAATACTAAAAGTCCACAAGCATCTAATGTTGATGCTTCTGATTCTTCAGAACCTCAAACTCCTATTGCCTTAGATTCGGAACCAAGAGTTCAGAATCTCGATAATGAGGTAGTCATTCCCACTACTCCTGGATCCCGCTTAAACGTATATCATTCTCTGGACAATGTCATTGGGGATGTAAGATCATGAGTTTAGACTAGAAATCAGCTATATTCAACTGATTATGCCTCGGTAATGGAAAAGGGTTATCTTCTCGATGGTGCGTATCGGTGTTTTGTGTCTCAGTTTGAGCCAAAATATGTCAATGTAGCCTTAAACGACGAGGCATGGGTGAGTGCCATGCAAGAAGAACTTCTTCAATTCAAGAAGTTAGGTGTTTGAACACTGTTTGACAGACCTAAAGGTGCTAAGGTCATTGGCACAAACTGGGTCTTCAAATGCAAGAAAGATGACCAAGGGGTCATAATCAGAAACAAGGCTGGACTTGTAGTTCAAGGATTTCGACAAGTCAAAGGAATTGATTACAATGTAGTATTTGCACCGGTGGCGAGAATGGAAGCAATCCGTATCTTCCTAGCCTATGCCTCTTACATGAATATTAAAGTTTATCAACTCGATGTAAAGACTGCATTTCTTCATAGGGAAATCCGAGAAACAGTGTATGTTAGTCAACTCGAATGTCACACCCCCGCTAAGAGCAGAAACACGGGGATGTAACGAGACAGGATCGTCATAACACATGGTAAGCGATAAAGATTGAATATAATAAATGATGACAAGCGTGTCATGATGACACCAGACAACAAGGGGACTTGTATCGTGTTTAGTCAATATTCACGACAACATAGCCATAAGCATAAACATGTTAAATGATTCACATAAACAAAGATGATAACATTGTATGTAATTCCCACAACCTGGGAACAACTTACAAAAGTATAATGTTGTTTAAAGCAAACTACAACAAAGATCCAAAGGACAATGTTTAGTCTCAAAATGCATCCTAGGGTCTCTACTAAGGCAGCACACCTAGATCTTCAATTAGCATGATCACTGAAATGATATGCTCAAAATGGTCAATAAAATTGTTGGTGAGCTCGCAGGTTTAAATGTAAATAAGTAATTGATATTGTATAATAGTTGTTGCGGAATACCATGAATACTGTTATAAGTAAGCATAATCACATGACATGATCTTTACAACCAAACCTAACGACGTACACAAAGAAGCTTGTAGGAGTATATTCATTCGAGGCCCGTTCCTGGCGACTGTTGGTACTAACTAGTATACCAACAACAAGGGTGGGGGTGTCAACCCAGTAGTACTACCAATACCTATCCGTCAGTTCCCACACTGGAATTAAATTGTTGTAAAGAAAGAACCACACAGCAAACCCAAGCATGAATCAGATAAGTACTCACAAAGCAGTATCATGTTGATTCCAAGTATGTAAATTGTATCTAAGTTGTACAACATAGAAAATGCGTGAGCATACTTTTCCCCCATGTTTGTAAATGATTGAAAAGTTGTATAAGCATAAAAAGGGGCCACGAAACTCACTTGTTAAGTGATAAGTATGAATGATCAAAGTTTCCCAAGTGTTGTATGCAAAGATAGGCCAAACACCTATTGACAGTTATTGTTAAGCATTAATGATATGTATGAAGCAAATAGTAATGTTCAGCCGGTTCGGGTTGTATCGGTTTGGTCGTGGGCAACACACACAAGCTCACACATGTATTAGATCTTACTAAGATCCAAGTACTAGAAACCGTCACCATTGTTGGTGATATTGTGTAAAATATTGTTATAAGAGAAGTATTTGTTAAATATTAGTAGTCATAACTCGGTTGTTGATAATTGTAAAATGTTAGGTTGATTTGATTTGGAATAGTATTTGTAGCCTTGATAGCGTTGACTTTAATCTTTATGGTCGACCAATGACAATTGTGTTGATGCTACCTTATCAACACACGACATTCAAAAAGGAAATTCACACACATAGTACCTTCAATCATGCGACAGGACCAAACGCTCGACTCAACACTCCATTCACACGAATCCCATCCCCGTTAACCACCTGACCCAAAAACTTCAATTCCTGCAACCAGAATTCACACTTCGAGAACTTGGCGAAAAGTTTCTCTTCCCGTAGCAGTTCCAGTATTGCCCGAAGGTGTTCTTCGTGATCCTCTTTCGATTGGGAGTAGATAAGTATATCGTCTATGAACACGATCACAAACTAATCCAGATAAGGTTTACACACCCGATTCATTAGGTCCATAAACACAGCTGGTGCGTTAGTCAGCCCAAATGGCATGACCAAGAACTCATAGTGCCCATAACGAGTTCTAAATGCAGTTTTCGGTATGTCCTCCTCGAGAACCCTTAGTTGATCACGTTGCAGCTAGTCAAACAGATTGTCGATCCTCGGGAGAGGATAACGATTCTTCACAGTTAACTTGTTCAACTCACAATAATCGATACACATTCGGAACGACCCATTTTTCTTTTTGAGAAATAACACTGCTGCTCCCCATGGTGAGTGACTCGGCCGAATGAAACCCTTCTCCAGTAGTTCCTGTAACTGACTAGATAATTCCTGCATTTCCGACGGTGCTAACCGGTCTGGCGTCTTTGCTACCGGTGTAGCTCCAGGAACCAACTCTATACGAAATTCCACCTGTCGCGGAGGTGGCCAGCCAGGCAAGTCATCCGGAAATACATCTGGGTAGTCCCTTACTACCGAAATATCTACCAATTTCCTCTCTTCCTCCTTCTTTTCTACCACATGAGCCAGAAAAGTGTAGCACTGTTTTCGTAAACTTTGGCATGCTTTCATGTAGGAGATAAGCTTTAAGTTTCTTCCCGGTCATTCTCCTTGAATTCTGAGTACCTCCCCGTTTGGCATGGGGATTCGTACTACTTTATTCCAACAGACAATCTCAGCTTCGTGTTTCGATAACCAATCCATTCCCACGGTCATGTCAAAACTTCCTAACTCAAAGGGTATCAAGTCTATATCCAAGGCATGGTCCTCCAATATCAACGAGCACTTTCTAATGATTTCATCAGCCTGAACAACCCTACCATTGCCATTTCTACAGAGTAGCTAGTTTCTAGCCTATTAGGACTCAAATCAAGCAATTGCACAAACTCAAAATATATAAAACTATTGTCTGCTCTAGTATCAAACAATATAGATGCGAAGTGATTATTGAGTAAGTCCGTACCCATGATAATGTTCGGGTCCTGACGGGCATCGTTGGCTCCAATGACGAATGCACGTCCCCGAGTTGTATTCCCTTGATTTGCTGGGCCTTGATTTCCAGCTATGGCCATCACCGGTTGCTGGTTGTTCCCTTGTTGACCCGGCGCCGATTCAGTCTGGGGCACATGTTTCTATAGTGATCAAGGCTTCCACACTCATAACAGCCCCTGGCATTCCCGGCGGGGTTAACCGCGTTGACTAGTTCCACCAGATTCGGCGTTGTTCTGCAGTCTTTCGCTAGATGCCCTGAGCGTCTACAGTTCATGCACACCCGGCACGACATTGCTGGGGGATGATGGAAGTTGCACCTATCACATTTGGGGTGCGGCCCAACATACTCTCTCCTGCCTTGTGTCATAGCCATAAAATTCCTGGTTGTCTTGGCCCTTTTATCAAATTTCTTGGCACTCGACCGGCTCGTTTCCCCAACATCCTTTCTCTTCTCTACTCCCCTTCCCAATACCCATGTTCTCACCATCTCATCAATTACGGCGCCAGCCTTCAAAATTGCGCTCTCAATCGTAGGAGGAGCAGTTGCTGTTACCATTGCCCGGATTTCAGGCGTAAGTCCCCAAATATACCTCTCGATCCTCTTTGATTCTGGAGTGACCAGATGTGGAACCAATCTTTCCAACTCATGAAAACGGTCAGTGTAAGCGGCGTGCCCAGCCCCCACCATAGCATGATTCCCTCCATTTTCTGCATCTCATTAAGGGGGCAGCATTCCCCAGTGATTAAGGCTTTAAACTTGTCCCATGACATCTGCATCGCTGATTCTCTTCCCCTAGCCTGTATCTGAGTGTTCCACCAAGTTAGTGCCTTGCCCTGTAGTGAGCACGTGGCATACTTGATTTTCTGGCTGTCGAGGCACCCGCTGATGTCAATTACTGCCTCCATTTTCTCAAGCCATCTGGTCAGGGCTATAGCTCCACCTTTTCCATCAAACTCTTTCGTTTGCAGGCCACAAACTCCTTGTACGAACACCCCCTTCTAGTATTAACAACCCCAGTCTCATTACCAGTGGTACCACCATTCCCGGTCTCCTAGTTACTCTCGTTCCCAGTCGGGTTCCCATTATCCTCATTCTCATTGCCACCAACCCCGTGGGGGTGGTGATTTTGAAGAGCATCACTCACTTGGGCCACAATAGTTGGGATCAGTGCGGCCAGCTGTTGAGCGATCAGAGCTGTCACGTCAGCATTTCCTATTCCCTGATTATTGCTGGCAGGGCCATCATTTGTTCTTGGTGCTCTACCTTTACCTTTGCCTCTGCCCCTCGGGGCTTCACTTCCACTATTGTTGTTGCGGGTAACTCTTCGAGGCGGCATTTTCTAATCATAGAAGTAGTAAACACATAAGCTTTAACCATTTCAAAGCATATTATCCATACCACTCATCAAAATCCAGCATTCCAAGTTAATATCACACTTGTGCTTACCACACATCACATACAAGTCATGTAATTCTCACACCATGAATCGATAATGTCCCAACAATAATCCATCATAATAATTGCAACCCATGCATATAATCACGTTAGACTGGCAAGGTTGTCCATTTCCTCCTCTTTCGAGGTTTCAGACACAATGTCCAAGGTCAAGCACAATAGCATGATCTGTGGAGATCTCTTCGGGTTTAATACCCGGGTTTGATAAACCAACTCGGGGCGCAGAGGGAACGGAAGATCCAATAGGAGCATCCCATAAAGAGTGAGCACAAGGGCTCTCTCATAGGGTGAAAAGATCACAAAACAGATAGATAAACGAATCAAGCAAAGAGGAACACATACACGAGATATAAATGCACACAACCCTAGAATGCAAATCTACATGAAGGTTCCTAGGTTATAGTCTAGGTCAAGTGAATTGCCTAATTCTCTATAACCAATGGCTCTGATACCAGTCTATCACACCCCCGCTAAGAGCGGAAACACGGGGATGTAACGAGACGGGATCGTCATAACACATGCTAAGCGATAGAGATGCAATATAATAAATGATGACAAACGTGTCATGATGACACCCGACAACAAGGGGACTTGTGTCGTGTTTAGTCAATATTCACGACAACATAGCCATAAGCATAAACATGTTAAATGATTCACATAAACAAAGATGATAACATTGTATGTAATTCTCACAACCCAGGAAAAAGTTACAAAAGTATAATGCTGTTTAAAGTAAACTACAACAAAGATCCAAAGGACAATGCTTAGTCTCAAAATGCATCCTAGGGTCTCTACTAAGGCAGCATACCTAGATCTTCAGTTAGCATGATCACCTGAAATGATATGCTCAAAATGGTCAACAAAATTGTTGGTGAGCTCGCAGGTTTAAATGTAAATAAGTAATTGATGTTGTATATAGTTGTTGCGGAATACCATGAATACTATTATAAGTAAGCATAGTCACATGACATGATCTTTACAACCAAACCTAACGACGTACACAAAGAATCTTGTAGGAGTATATTCACTCGAGGCCGTTCCTGGCGACTGTTGGTACTAACTAGTATACCAACAACAAGGGTGGGGTGTCAACCTAGTAGTACTACCAATACATATCCGTCGGTTCCCACACTGGAATTAAATGGTTGTGAAGAAAGAACCACACAGCAAACCCAAGCATGTATTAGATAAGTACTCACAAAACAGTATCACATTGATTCCAAGTATTTAAATTGTATGTAAGTTGTACAACATAGAAAACGGGTGAGCATACTTTTCCCCCATGTTTGTAAATGATTGAAAAGTTGTATAAGCATAAAAAGGGGCCACGAAACTCACTTGTTAAGTGGTAATTATGAATGATCAAAGTTTCCCAAGTTTTGTATGCAAAGAGCAGTCAAACACCTATTGACTACTATTGTTAAGCATTAATGATATGTATGAAGCAAATAGTAATGTGCAGATGGTTCAGGTTGTATCGGTTCGGTCGTGGGTAACACACACAAGCTGACACACGTATTAGATCTTACGTAGATCCAAGTACTAGAAACCATCGTCATTGTTGGTGATATTGTGTAAAAGAATCATTATTAAATATCAGTAGTCATAAATCGGTTGTTGATAATTGTAAAATGTTATGTTGATTTGATTTGGAATAGTATTTGTAGCCTTGATAGCTTGACTTTAATCATTGTGGTCGAGCAATGACAATTGTGTCCATCTAACCTTATCATCAAACGACATTCATGAAGGAAATTCACACACACAGTACCTTCAATCACACGATAGGACCAAACGCTCGACTCAACACTCCATTCGCACGAATCAACCTTCAATCGTACGAATCAGCTTCATTCATATGACTGAACCTTCATTCGTATGGCTGGCATTCAGTCGTACCACACAGCACCCAATCGCACGACTCAACCTCCATATGCACGAATCAACCTTCCTTCGTACGAATCAGCTTCATTTGTACGACTGAACCTCCATTCATGCGACTGCCATTCAGTCGTGCGATAAACACACAATCGCACACATTCATCCGCATTGACTCAATCGCACACCTCATTCCTCCGCATTGACTCAATCGCACGCATCACTCATCCGCATGACTCAATTGCACACATACACACAGTTGCACGACTCACCCAGTCGCATGGCTTAGTCGCATGATCAAACCAATCGCCCAAACAGCAGAATCGCGACTGCAGAAGTGGAGAGAAGCCTCCGGTTGCCCTGTGCACGATTTTTACACAACAAGAACTTCCAAAAACACACAACAAACACACACAAACAAGAAGCACACGCAGAAAGACATCACACGCACCTACGCGACCACATGTGTTCGGGTTGGACCAAAACACCCAAAACCCTAGAAATGGACAGCAGTAAAACGAGCAAGAAAGGGACACCCAAGGTCGTCTACCTGCAAGGATGGAGTAGACTAGGTTGCAGATGAAGTCTAGACAATGAAAACGAGACGAAACGGGGCAGTTTTGGCACAAAGAAGAAGTTGTGAAGTGAAAAAGAAGAATGAAGAAGAAGAAGATAAAGAATGGAGAATGGCTAGGAATGGGGTATATATACCCAGCCCAAGTTTGCAAAATGTCAATTTAGTCCCTGCACTTAGCCTCGAGTTCCCAAAGTTTGTTTCGGTTGAAAACAACTTTAAAATCGCACCTTCATCAGCCTCTCATTGAATTTTCCCTCCTGAGTCTTCTTCAGTAGGGTGCACGGGGCGCCAAATGGCTCGAGATACTCTAGATTTGGTTTACGTCCCTGTAGTAACTCGTAACATGTCTTTCCATGGCATTTAACTATCAGATTTTGATTCAGTGTGTAACATGCGTTTGCAACTGCCTCGTTCCAGAATTGGATAGGCAGTTTCGAGTCTGCTAGCATTGTTCGTGCCCTTTCTATCAACCTGCGATTTTTCCTTTCAGCAATGCCGTTCATCTGAGGAGTGTAGGCAGAGGTGAACTGATGCACAATTCCCTTTTCCTTGCAGTAAGCCTCCATCCATTGATTCTTGAACTCGGTTTCGTTGTCTTAGCGCACTTGACGAACCTTCAGCTTGTAGAGGGACTCCAATGTAGTTACAAATTCTTTGAATGACTCAAATGTTTCTAACTTAGATTTCAGAAACATCACCCAAGAGAATCTTGAGTAGTCATCTGTAACTACATAGCAGTACAAGTCGCCTGCGATGCTTCTTGTACTGACTGGACCAAACAGATCCATGTGAATAAGTTCAAGAGGAAGTTCGATTGAATGAACTTTCTTTTCCTTATGATACTTCTTCGTTTGTTTTTCCTTCTTGCAAGCCACACAGAAATCCGGAAGTTGGAAGTTTTTGACATTAACTCCCTTCACTAGATCATTCTGGATCAAGTGATTCATCTTTCGAGGATTTATGTGTCCCATTCTCCTATGCCAGGAGATGGTATCCTTCTCAGTAGCTTTTCACAAGAAGCACTAAACTTCACGATCCGTTGTGGAGGCCTTTGAAAGGTCCAAGACATAAAGATCATTATATCTTGAAGCAGTCATTAGGACTTGGTCCTTCGGATCACGTAGTCCTTTTTCAGAACGTAGCACTTCTTGTTGTCAAAGACTACTTTGAAGCCTTTATCACATATTTGAGAAACAAACAAACAAGCAAACATACCCAGTAAATCCCATTCAAGAGTAGGGTCTGGGAGGGGTGGTTGGTGGCGAGTCTTTCCTCTATCTTGGAAGATAGGGAGACCACTTCCGAAGAGACCCCCAACTCAGTAAGGAAAATAATAACCGTAGCAATTATAATATACGGCATACAAGACACAGGTAAAGATCACATAAAAGCTAAGAATTGAGTACAACAAATAATCGTCAAGAAACGCGCGAAAGGGCAGATTCAAGAAAACAGGGGTCCCGCAACTAAGTCTACAACTACCCATCCTACCCACAGATCCCACTAAAAGTCCTTAATTTTAATTCTATGCCTCCACACACTCCTATCCTCGATCATGTGCTCAAAGAGGTGCAAGTCTACCATATTTTGCCTAATTACCTTGTCCCAAGTCAACCTAGTCTACATCTACTCCTCCTACCTCTACGTTGATGTTCTCTGTTGGACCAAAAGAACCAATGAGCCAGATCAGAAAACCTTTAAGTCCCACAGATATCAAAACAACTGAAGTGGTCTACAACAGCTGAAGACAAAGTCTGAAGACAACTGCCGAAGACAAAGTCTGAAGACCAAGTTCTCAGAAATTGTCACAACAGCTGAAGTAGTTCTCTTCAGTAGTTGTTATGGTTTACTTTTCAATAGTTTGTAATTAGTAGTTTTATATTATGTAAAACATCTGAAGTTCTTACACTTCAGATGTTATAACTTCAATAGTTGTAATGTTAGCTTGTACTTAGCTTTTTGTGAAGGTGTCCTCAGTTGTGGACATCTTCAGTAGTTTAGTTTACTTTCAGTTGTTTGTATAAATCAGTTAGTTGTCACTATCAAGTGATGTCAGCTGATGTCACATTCCATTATAAAAGGAATGTTGACCTAATTTCCGCTATATTGAAGCGTGTGCATGAATGAAAGCATTCTCTTTGCAGAAAAATTTCTCTCTCTATAACCGTCATTGTTTGATTGAATATTCATATTATTCTTGCTTAAATTTCGTCTAATTCTTGTGCTATTCCGCTGCAAATCTTAATCTATTTGATCAAACTAGATCCTGATCCTTTCAAATGGTATTAAAGCAGGTTAATCATTGACTGATTTTACAATTGATCATTGAAACTGCTCTTTTGATATCTAAGTTTGATTGAATTTGCAAATTTGCAAGAATGGTATAGAGTTTGATTTTCTGTTGCTTCCGGTGAATTAATTTGAGATTCGTTTGTTTCAAACTGTGTTGTTGAGTTTTGAGCTAGATCTATTAAAATTTCATTGAACCTGTTTGAATTAGTGAAAATGGCTACATCAATCAATGATCCTCACAATACTGGCTCCTCAACAAAGCCTTCGATGCTTGTTAGGAGTGAGTATAACGTATGGCAACGCCGAATGCTCCATCACCTGTGTGTCAACAGTTCAGGTTGTTGGAAATCTGTGGTTCATGGACCATATAAGCCTATGGTGAGTAATCCGGAAACCAATGAAATGGTTCTAAAGAAGAAAGAGCAATACTCAGATGAAGATCTGAAACTGTTTGAAATTGATGCTTAAAGCCCATGGAATTTTGGCCATGGCACTGCCTAATGAAATCTATTCTGGACTTATGCATCATGAAACTGCTCATGACCTCTGGGTTGCTCTGAAAGAACAATTTGGAGGAACTGATGAGGTCTTGGCAAACAATAGAAAGATCCTTGCCCAGCAATATGAGACATTCTCTCATAGAAAGGGTGAGTCATTGACTCAACAGTTTGAGCGATTTTCCTGTTTGATATCTGAGCTGAAAATGGTTAAACATGAATATACAAACAGTCAGATGAACAACAGATTCCTCAGATCCCTGCCTGAGAGATGGGACACGTATACTATTGTCCTACGCTCTAGTGCAAATCTGGACAATCTATCTCTCACCCAACTTCATGGGAAACTGTAACATTTGAAAGAGAGATAGAACAGAAAAGGAAACTGGCTTCATCTGGGAAGCTCACTGATGATTTTGTACCAGGGAATACTGCTCTGGTCGGTCATGAGTCAGAATATGCTGCATCAGAAAGTTCTTATGATGAGCATATATATTCTCTTCAAGCAATGGAGATCCTGCTTTTGTTGGTGTTGATAGTAATTCAGGGTGTAGTAGTGATAATTTGTGCTTTTTGATGGATGATTTGAAAGGAATTGCTGGTGATGATATGGAAGAGATGGATATTTTGAGCCAAATGGCATTAATCAATATCAGATCTCAAAAATTTTACAAAAGGACAGGTAGAAAATTTCCTGGTCTCTCTGGAAAAACCAAAGTTGGTTTTGACAAGAGCAAGTTGAGGTGTCACAAGTGCCATAGACTTGGACATTTTGCAAGAGAGTGTAGATCAACTGGATCTAACTCTTCTGCACCCTTTGTGACCTTTCCATGCAATAGCTCACAAAACAAAGGGCAACACTCTACCAGTTCTGGTCATCATTCACAAATTCAATCATCTCCTGCATATTTTGTCCCTAAAGGTCAAATGCCATATCCTTATCCCTGTTTTTACATGCCTCAGTCCAATCAGGTTCCAGTACCCATAGCTCAACAACCACATGCCCTACCTCAGCCTCAACCATCTCAATCAAATCAACAATCTCAATCTCAATCACATCAAAGCTTTTTCACACCTGGAGTTGTTGCCTGGAGTAGCTTACCAAATGATCTTTCTGGTTATTCTGAACAAGTGTTTTCTGGTGCTGGTCAACATGGTGGTGAAAATCCTTTTGGAAATCTTGCTCTTATGGCCCTGGAGTCTACCGATGGTTCATGCTCAAATGCTTCATCATCACAAGTACCACAGGTATCTTCTGAGGATAAGGCCCAGTTGTGTTCTGAGTCATGCATAGCTGCTTTTTCTCAACTAGAGAAGCAAATGTAGCTTTAATTAATCAAAATCTTGACCTAGAGAAAGTGATTTCCAAAAGAAAAGCTGAGTTTGAGTCTGTCTTAAAGGAAAAGATGATGAGATTTACAAATTAAAATGCCAAATCACTGATGAAAAGGAAAAGGTAGAGGTCATTTTAGAGAATCATAAGAATCTCAAAGAAACACTTGCAGCTACTCAAGTAGAGTGTGAACGTTGGGTAACATCTTGCAAGGGGTTTGAAATGCTTCTCAGTAAGCAAACAGCTCCAAATGTGAAGTTTGGGATTGGGTATAATCACACTGTACCTCCTACAGATTTTACTCCCAAGACAGAAGTAAAATGTAAAGGTGAAAGCAATTCCCAAACCACATCATCATGTGTCTCATCCTCAAGTGATATTACAAAATCAGAGGATGAAGTCAGTAATAGTACCTCAGCTAATCAATCTGCTGATGGTCTCACTACTGATAAACACATGATCAAAGAATAGCTTAGCACTTCAGGTGTTGTCTCACAAAGTATTCAAAGTACTAAAGAGCAAGTAACAACACCTGAAGAACATTTCAAACCAAATGAAAACAAATATGGTTTGACAACTGCTAAAGAGTCTATCAGGAAATCCAAAAGTACTGATAGAAAACTTCTGAAGAACAAGTCTTCAGTCGTTACAAATCCTTCAGTACTTAACATAAGTACTAAGAGGAAGAAAGTACTGAAGAACATACCTTTAGTAGTTTCATCTTCTTCAGCAGTTGAACAACAGAAGATGAATAAAAAGGCATGTGAAATATGTGGTCTATTCAATCATCTCACTGATGAATGTTGGTGCAGAAAGGGTTCAAATTCAACAAAGATAAAATCATTAAAAAGAAAATTAATAAAATGAAAGATGAATTTGGAACCAAGTTTGTGCCACAAACATCTCAAACTGATAACCCAAAGTTATTACAAAAATCTAAAAAGAAGGAAGGGGTTTATCATAAAACAGTTGAAAGTATTCCTCATGGAATATCAAAACACCAGACTAAGTCTGTGTCTTTCAAAAAGGAGGACATGGTGAGTCACAGGAACCAATCAAAAACAAGTACTGATGTGTCTGTTGAACTGAAGGCTTTAACAACCAATCAGACACAACTTGTTATGATGGTTCAACATCTATTGGGGATAGTTAACCAAATAGATGTACCTGTGATTAAACCACTAAAAAGAAAAACTAAGCCAAAATCAAAGGAATCCTTTTCAGCACCATCTCCACCTTCAGAGGTTGTTAATCATGACAAATCAGTTAGTATAAAATCTGTTGATGAGAACAGACCAAAACCAAAATGGTTTGGGTCTCAAAAGCTAACTAGTTTTTGTAACAAATGCAGGTTTCTTCAGCATGCCATAGAAGCATCTGGTATGTGGACAGTGAGGATCTATGCATATGACAGGGAGCGGTTCTCTTCTTCATGACTACTCTCAAGGAAATAAGGGATTTGTATCTTTTGGTAATGATGATAAGGGTTACATCATCGGCAAAGGCTTTGTGTCAAATGGTGAGATAAGATTTGATGATGTTAACCATGTGGAGAATCTCAAGTACAACTTGTTGGATGTCAGTCAAATGTGTGATAAAGGGCATGTTGCACTTTTCACCAGTCAAAACTTTCGGATTCTGTCTTCCAATGTTTAGAGAATGATTGACAAGATATTGGATGAATATACTCTCCTGAAGGCCAATAGGATTGGAAGAGTATATGCCTTAGACTTATCAAAGAAAATTGATCTAAAAGGTCATCCACGTCTGTTCTCCAAGGCCTCTCCTCAGGAATCTGAACTATGGCACAGAAGGCTTGGTCATGTGAATCTTAAAAACATGAACCAGCTTATCCATCATGGTTTAGTGAGAGGTCTGCCATTAAAGGAGTTCAAATGTGATGACAACTGCTCTGCTTGTTTAAAAGGAAAGCAACACAAAGTATCATTCCCTCCAATAGAAAAACCAAAGTCCACAGCCTGTTTGCAATTACTGCGTATGGATATTTTTGGTCCAGTAAAAGTGATGAGCATGGCAAAGAAAAAATACTGTCTGGTAATTGTGGATGATTATTCCAGATTTGTATGGACCTTCTTCTTACATTCAAAAGATGAGGCTGGTCAAATCATCATCTACTTTGTCTTGCATGTGGAAAAGCAGTACTCCCTTTCTGTCAAGTGTGTGAGGAGTGATAATGGCACAGAATATAGAAACCACACACTTGATGAATTCTATTTCTATAAGGGAATCAAGAGGCAGTATAGAATTCCAAGAACTCCTGAACAAAATGGAGTGGTGGAGAGAAAGAACATGACCCTTATTGAAGCCGCAAGGTCAATGTTGGCTGATTCTGGTTTGCCACTAACTTTTGGGCTGAAGCTGTCAACACAGCTTGCTATGTGCAAAGTAGAGTGTTAGTAAGTTAGAGGTTGATGAAGACTCCTTATGAAGTGTTACATGATTTGGCTCCTCTGATTTCCTTCTTTAGAGCATTTGGGTGTCCCTGTTATATTCTTAACACAAAGGATCCACTTTAGAAGTTTGAATCAAAGGTGGATGCAGGGTACTTTGTTGGGTATTCATCTACTTGCAAGGCATACAGAGTTTTTAATGTAGATAAAGATAGTTGAAGAAACCTTGCATGTAAAGTTTAATGAATCTCCAAAGGAGAAAATCCCACAAAACCCTATGGAGTTATTTGATTTGGACATACTGCAATATATTCCTTATCAGCCTCCAGCTGTTGCAAATTCTGTGAATCTATCATCTCCTGCAACTAGTCATTCATCTGGTGATACAAATGCAAGGTTTAGCGATCACCTGCTTGAGTCTACTAACCTTGATGTTCATGTAGCTTCAGTAGTTCCATCCACAACAAATGCTGATGAGATCTCTGATTCCTCTACTTCATTTGAATTGCCATTTCATTCTATGTTTCAAGAGTCTCGATCAACATCTGTTGCTACTGAATCACCTACAAACACTTGCACAGATCTTATTAAGTATCAAGAACTGAAGAATCACCCCATGTCTCAGATCATTGGTGACATCAATGCTGGTGTTTCAACTAGAAGTCAATTGTCCAATTTCTACTTTTATGCTCTCTTCATCAGTCAGCAAGAGCCAAAGAACTATCATATTGCATTAAGAGACAATGGATGGGTTAGAGCCATGCAACTTGAACTTCTTCAGTTTCAAAAGCAGCAAGTGTCGGAACTGGTTCCTCTACCCCAAGGCAAGTGTGCAATAGGCACTAAATGGGTGTTTAGGAATAAAACTGATGAAAAAGGTCAAATTGTCAAGAACAATGCCAGACTGGTTGTACAGGGGTTTTCACAAGAAGAAGGTATTGATTATGATGAAACCTTTGCCCCTGTAGTCAGACTGGAGGCAATCAGATTGTTCTTAGCTTATGCTGCTTTCCATAATCTTAAAGTTTTTCAAATGGATGTCAAAAGTGCATTCTTATATGGTAAAATAAAAGAAGAAGTTTATGTGTGTCAACCACCAGGTTTTGAAGATCATAAACATCCAGATTGGGTGTATAAGCTGGATAAGGCTCTTTATGGGTTAAAACAAACTCCCAGAGCCTAGTACGAAACACTGTCTAACTTTCTTCGTCAAAATAATTTCACTAGAGGCTCCATAAATAAAACTTTGTTCATTAAGAAAGTAGGCATGCATAAGCTCCTTGTTCAAATTTATGTAGATGATATTATTTTTGCATCCTCTGATCCACAATTGTGTGATGCCTTTACTAATTGATGCAACAAAAGTTTGAAATGAGTGCCATGGGAGAATTACAGTTCTTTCTAGGTTTGCTAATCAAACAAATGGCTAATGGAACTTTCATTCATCAGTCAAAATATACAAAGGATTTGTTGAAAAAGTTTGATTTACAAAACTGTAAGTCCTGTTCTACTCCCATGTGCAACACCACACAACTGGATGCTGATCAGAAAGGTAAAGCAGTTGATGAAACTCTTTACAGATGTATGATTGGTTCCTTGATGTACCTTACAGCTTCTAGACCAGACATTATGTTTGCAACTTGTGTCTATGCTAGATTTCAGGTTGCACCTAAAGTATCCCATATGATTGCAGTCAAAAGGATCTTTAGATATTTGCAAGGAACTCAATCTCTAGGACTTTGGTATTCCACTGGGCACTTTTGCAAATTAGTTGCTCTCTCTGATAGTGACTATGCAGGGTGTAAATTAACCGAAAATCAACCTCTGCTGGATGCTAATTTCTAGGCAATTGTTTAGTTCTTGGAAGAGTAAGAAACAAACTTCAGTTGCTACATCCACTGCTGAAGTAGAGTACATTGTTGCTGCAAGTTGTACATCTCAGGTACTCTGGCTTCAGAATCAATTACTAGATTATGACATTACAAAGACTAAGACTCCCTTACTGATGGACAGTGCTTCAGCTCTTTGTATTGTTAAGAATCCTGTCCAGCATTCTAGGACCACACATATTGAGATCAGACATCATTTTATCAGGGATTGTTATGAAAAAGGTCTGATTGATCCAAAGTTTGTTCCTAGTGCCGTTGAGCTTGCAGATATATTTACTAAGCCTTTGGACAGTGCAACTTTCCAAAATCTAGTGCTAAGGCTTGGTATGCTGCAGCTTGAATGATTTGACAACTACTGATGATCTCAGTTCACAAGTACTGATGAGCATTAGTATATAGTTGTCAAAAATAAGTACTGATAAGTTATTTTATCTTCAGCAGTTTTCATAACTATTGAAGACTAAATTACTTAAAAGTACTGAAGTACTTTATTTGTTGAAAAGTACTGATGTAGTCACAACTACTGATGTGGTTACAACTACTGATGTCTGTTCTAACAGATAAGTACTGATGACCAATGAAACATCTGAAAATCAGATAATCTACTGAGTAAGTGTTAAGGTCAAATGAAACAACTGAGATCTATGAATTGACGACAACAACTAATGAGCATTTTTACTCTTTAGTTGTTTCAAACAACTGCTGTTTCATTTTAAAACAACTGAAGCCAAAACCAAGTCTTCAGTAGTTTCAAAATACTGATGACTAACACCAAGTCTTCAGTTGTTTACAACATCTGAAAGTTAAAACCATGTCTTCAGTCGTTTTCTTACAACTGATGACTAACACCAAAACTTTCAGTTGTTTTCTTTCAGCTGTTTCATAACCTATAAATACCTAACCCTAACTTCAAAATTTTCATAAGTCATTTTCCAAACATTCATCTTCCATTAATGGTGACCATGCAAATCAAATCACGACACAACTGTGTTGCCTACTTCATAAAATCGGCCTTTTGGACTAAGTTTGATGCTACCATTGATCTGATGGTTGATTCCTCATATCAAACTGCTTTTCTTCTGAATCCAACCATCTATCCCGATACCCTTCGCCAATTCTGGACAAATGTCACTGTCCATACTGGTGAAAATGATGTCGTGATCACTCTCCAGTCGTTTGTAAACCAGAAGAAGGTAGTCGTCACTCCTGCTATCATTCGCCAAACCCTAGATCTGAATGATGCCACCTTTGTCACCAAATACCCGAAGGGCACCACTGATCTATCATTCATCAACCATGGATATGAGGGCGACCTAAGTGCTACAACCATTCTGAAGAAGCACATCCATGATGCTGAACGCCTAATCTTTCATATGATCAATGATTGCCTTGCTCCCAAATCCTCTTCATGGGATCAAATGTCATCCAGGTGTGCAGGTATTGTATTCTATCCTTGAACGCAAAAGCTTAAATTTTTCTGAAATTATATTTTTAGAATTAAAAGATCTGGCAATGAAACCTATGGCTAATAGATGGATATTATATCCAAGGTTTCTTATGCCCATAATCATCAATCAATTAAAATATGATGGCCCTGTTGGCCTTGGAGTCCCTACTGTGGTAGTTTTACCTGAGGTATACTCCAGGCACAACTCTGACCCACAACTCAAAGAGGCTGCCAAACTTTAAAACCCAAGCAGAAGGAACCCACAGCCTCATCCTCCAGATGCAAAGTCCCCTCAAAACCACAATCCAAACAAACCAAAAAGGCTACTCAGGGAGTTGAGTCCCCTGATGATGCCCCTGCAACACAAAGGCAGGATGAAACTATGGGTAGTAATCCCCTTGTAGTGTTCATGACTCTACCAGCTAAAACGCTCAGGTATCCTCTCAACAGGATCCTGATACAACCAAAAATGGGGAAACCACATTACTGGAATCTCTCTCACTTGAGAAGATTGTCATTGAAGAGTACCATTCACCCTAGGTGCAATCCTCTTCACACTTATCTCCCACTGAAGCCACACTTACAAGCCCAACTGTGGTTATTGTACAAGTGCTGACTCAACTACATTCCTCTAACCTCCCCAGAAACCTATTACCACTGGGAAAACCTCAACAGTTGAGGGAGAGGATTATAATATGGCTGATAACCCACAGCACAGGGATTACAGAGTTAATCTCCCTATGTAGAGAAGGAGATTCGAACATCTGGTGAGGCTGCCTCTTCTCCTGTTTCAGCACATGAACAGGATGAATGTGGTATCATCTCTAAGACCTTACCAGAGGCAACTGCTAATGAAGGACACAATCCTGAGGCAGGAAGTCCCCAGTTTCAAGAAATAGGGGCACATATGAATACTGATCTACACTCAGCACATGTTCATCCTGATTTAATCAGGAGGTCAGATGATTCAGTAAAGACAGATGATGACCTGGGCTTTTTCTTTGATGTTCTAGCCCACGACACCATTTTTGAGACTAAGGTATGCAGACTACAAGACTGCTTGCCAAAATGTCACAAGAATCAAGTCCATCTGCCTAAATTCACCCACAGATTTCTTCTGAAGCTCTCCCAAACACTGAGACACTCCCACCAACAATGCCACCAGCCTCTGATTCAGGCACCATTTCTCAGGGACAGAACCCCTCTGAGCAAATGGTTGCTGCCTTTCAATCCTCCTTACCTCTCATCACTTCCATCATCACTAACATTGTGCATAAAGCCATTGATGAGAGGCTTTCCTCAAATCTTCAAACCTTAGTTGATAGTGCTGTTTCTAAGAGACTTTCTAACATTCAATCCCTGAACCCAATGCAACCAAAAAGGGGAGTCTAAATCAGTGAAATTAGACAAAAGAAAGAGAGTTGAAGAGGAAGAAGAAAAAGAGAAGAAAGAAAAGGAGATGATCACATACAAGAGAAATAAGAGTGCTAAACAGACTGAAGATGAGAAAAAGTTAGAAGACCTGATCAAAGAAGCTGATTAGCAACATAGCAGATCTATGGATAAGATCATTGATCAACTCTTCAGACAAGGGTTTGACATAGCCAAACTTGACCCTAAAATCAGAAGGCTAGAGATTCAAGAGATTGAACATAGATGGGCAAGTTGGAGTGAGAAAGAAAGGGAAAGGCTGGAAGCTATGACAAGATTCATATCAAAGCATTTGGGAAGATCAATCATTGAAGTGAAGTCATGGTCTAGAGACGGTATTTTGGAGATAACCACCAGAATCTGTTCTTCTAAAGTATTCAACAAAGGATTGATCATAGAAGCTCTTGATGAAGCTGGTGCTGGGAAAAGGTCTAATATGGCAAAGTTATCCAAAGCTTCACTCACAACCAAGATGCTAGAGCAGCCTGCATAATCTCCTACACCAAAACACCAACTTCACAACCCTTAAAACCAACTCCTTTACCCAAGAAACATACTCAAACCACTACCAATGATGCACCCAAGAGGAAGAGAAGGGTGTTGAGGATGGAAGAAGAAGAAGAAGATGATGATGAGGATGATAGTCTGCCAATCTCTGTTGTTCTTAAAATAAAGATGCCTGAGCCTAGGAGTCAACCAACAACAATCACACCTGACATCCAAAGGCAAATGGTAAAAGTCAAACTTGAAGAAGAAGAAAACACAACAACAAGATGAGCAGTTGTTAAGGATGGTTGATAAAGAGTTTCCTAAGTCTTCATCCATACAAGCTATGAAGAAACAAGCTTAGAGGTGTATGCTCTCAGATTCACATTTCAATATCAGAAAGAGAGAGTGAGAATTTGGCCTGACCCCAAGTAAGTGACAGAATTCATAAAAAGAAGATTCCAAGTAGATACAATGGCCAAGTAAAGAAGATTGTAGATGTTATGATAATGGTGGCCATTGTAGTGTCACCCTGGGAAATCCTTGATGACTTCAAGAGAGCTTACAAGTCTAAGATGACTCCACAAACTTTACTAGAAAACAAAATGGTAAAGAAGGGGTTGATCTACAAGAAGCTTGAAGAAATAAGAAGAAATGAGCTCCAGTTGTTACTTGAAGGTACTCATCCTGATGAGTTTGCATACAGAGAAATAACTACTGTGGAGCTGAAGAATGGAAAGAATGTTAAGTACTTATCAGAGTACTATGGGCCTGAGTTCTTCTTTGAAAGTGAAGCTGAAGAACTCATAATGGAAGAACAAGTTGTATTCCTTGAGGCCTATGTCAGAGAGTCTTACAGACTCATCATTGGGAAGTAGGTCTCATGGATGGGATAACAGCTCTGTGTCCAATTCCCCAAGACAGAGTTCCCATTCATCCTTTGCCAATCAAAGTTTCTGAAACCTCTTCCCTGGCCTGAGCTTAATTTGAAGATTTCTGAGTTGATCCAGAAAATGTTTCTGCCAATAAGTGGGACTCAATAATCATAAAGGTTTGGTTGCATTGGTTCAGGGGGAGTTTGTGGGACCAAAAGAACCAATGAGCCAGATCAGAAAAACCTTTAAGTCCCACAGACATGAAAACAACTAAGTGGTCTACAATAGCTGAAGACAAAGTCTGAAGACAAAGTCTGAAGACAAAGTCTGAAGGCAAAGTCTGAAGGCAAAGTCTGAAGACAAAGTCTGAAGACAACAGCTGAAGACAACAGCTGAAGACAATAGCTGAAGACAACAGCTGAAGACAACAGCTGAAGACAAAGTCTGAAGACAACAGCTGAAGACAAAGTCTGAAGACAAAGTCTGAAGACAACAGCTGAAGACAAAGTCTGAAGACAACTGCTGAAGACAAAGTCTGAAGACCAAGTTCTTAGAAGTTGTCACAGCAGCTGAAGTAGTTCTCTTCAGTAGTTATGATGGTTTACTTTTCAGTAGTTTGTAATCAATAGTTTTATATTATGTAAAACATCTGAAGTTCTTACACTTCAGATGTTATAACTTTAGTAGTTGTAATGTTAGCTTGTACTTAGCTTTTTGTGAAGGTGTTCTCAGTTGTTGTGGACATCTTCAGTAGTTTAGTTTACTTTCAGTTGTTTGTATAAATCCGGTAGCTGTCACTCTCAAGTGACATCAGCTGATGTCACATTCCTTTATAAAAGGAATGTTGACCTAATTCCCTTGTAACCGAAGCGTGTGCATGAATAAAAACATTCTCTTTGCATAAAACTTTCTCTCTCTATAACCGTCACTGTTTGATTGAATATTCATATTATTCTTGCTTAATTTCGTCTAATTCTTGTGCTATTCCACTGCAAATCTTAATCTAATTGATCAAACTAGATCCTGATCCTTTCATTCTCTACTACTCTAACTGGTGCTTCCAACGACCTCCGCTTTACGTGCCCAAACCATCTTAATCTTCCCTCTCGTATTTTATCTGTGATACCAGCCACCTCTAGCCTCTGTCAAAACACGTCGTTTCTTATTCGATCCAATCTTGTGTGGCCACACATCCACCTCAGCATTCGCATTTCCGCGACCTTGATTTGTCTGTGTGCGATTTCTTTATGGCCCAACAGTCTGTTCCGTATAACATAGCTAGAGGTACCGCCACTCTGTATTTTTCCCTTTAGTTTTGCTGGGAACCTCTTATCACATAGGATCCCTGATGTTGCTCTCCATTTGCACCATCCTGACTGCACACGGTGAGCTACATTGCTATGTATCTCTCCGTCCTCCTGTACGTAGGAGCCCAAGTATTTGAACCTAGTTGTCTGTTGTACTGTCATATCCTGGATACTTATTTGGGTGTCCTCTTCATCCCCCACTAAAGTTACATGCATGTATTCCGTCTTAGGGCGACTTATTCTTAAGCCTCTACTCTCTAGTGTGGCTCTCCACTGTTCTAGCCTCTCGTTAAGCACTGCTTTAGATTCTGATATTAAGACAAATCATCCGCAAACAGCATGCACCACGGGACTGGCTCTTGTATAGACTTAGTCATCTCATCCAACACTATTGTGAAGAGAAATAGGCTCAATGCCGATCCTTGGTGTAGTCCCACTTTCACCGGGAAAAAGTCTGTGTCTCCAACTGGTGCTCGCACACACGTTTTTGCCCTTTCCCCTATCATATCCATATTATTTTGATATACCTCTCTGGTACCCTTCTAAGTCGTAGACTTCCCAAATGAGTTGACGCGGCACACTGTCATATGCTTTTTCTAGGTCAATGAAACCATATGTAGGTCCCTTTTCTTTTCTCTATATTTCTCCATTATCCTTCTTATGACGTGTATGGTTTCTATTGTAGAGCGTCCTCGCGTAAATCCAAATTGGTTTACCGCTATCTGGGTTTCTCGTCTAATTCTCGTGTCAATAACTCTTTCCCATAGTTTCATCGTGTGACTTAATAGCTTAATTCCCCTGTAATTTGCACAACATTGTACATCTCCTCTTTTCTTATATATGGGGACTATTACACTGCTTCTCTATTGCTCTGGCATCCTCCCGGTTTTTGATGATTGTAAAAGGTCTCTAAAACTTTGTTGTTTAATTTTTACCTTCTCCTGTACATTTCCGTTCCACCACGAGGATTCCTTATGACCTACAGTCCTATTTGTTGCAAGTCCAAGAGTTTCTTTAGCTGCTTGCATAACTATAGTTGCCATATCTTCTCACATCAGAAAGTAAGTTATTTTGCAGTTGTTGGACATAGTTTACCTTGTCAAACTTCACTTTCTGATTTCCCACTACCCTTTGGGCTGTGATGTACCCACCTTTGTTTCCAGCGAATAAACATGCCCTCCTTTGATTTGTTTGACGTTTGATAAGAGAGCGATGTTCCCCCTCATGTGCCTGGATGCTCCGCTATCTACAATCCACGTGTTAGTTTTAGCACTATTGCGAACACCCTGTACATTCAATGAAAACGTTAGTTCAGGTTAGGAACCCAAGCCTTCACTAGTTTGGGTTTTCTCGAGGCATCATACATCATAAACTCAACCCCTTGACCGTTCAAGGTGAGGGTAGCTCAGATGTCTGTTTGTTCTCATTTTTAGATACTGAGGTGGATTTTTCCTTCCATAAGCCAGATTTGTGTAAGGCCTGTTTGTGATAAACAGACGACTAGCTGATGGGTTGAACATTGTGTTCACTATCTCTTTTAGGAGGCGTCATGGAGTTCCTCTTAAAGAGCTAGGTTTTGGTTCAGGAAGTTCAACTTTCCTCCTCGGTGTCTGATAATAAGGACAATGAGACGCAATGTGTCCGTACTCTCCACAGTTGTAGCAGGATCTGCTTTCAACTTTACAATTTATTTGTTTTTGTGGAGATCTAGATGACACATGGGTGACCTTACTATGTTTGGACTTAGACACTTCTTGGTTAGATGTATAGTCTGGTTTTACAAATTTAATTGATTTACCTTGTTTTACATCTTTTCCATTTTGTTTACCTGGACTTTGACATGATGCACGTGATTGGTTAACATTAATATTCTTTTTAGGTTCAGATTTGACTTTGTTTGAACCAAACTTAATATTAACCTTTTTAAATTCTTTTTTCCAGATTAACACAAGGTATTTTGCCTTTTGCCTTTGAAGTGGCCTCCTTTTGTTTAGTACCAGATTTATTTGATTTACTTGTGGAATCTGGATCACTTACAAGAGGAGTGGACACCACATGATCCTTGATTGGATTATTATTGATTGGTTTACATTTTGGCATTCATCAAGATCTCATGTGGTGGTGGAACCACTTTATAACCCAATCCCTCCCCGTTGTTTCTCTCTCACACTAAGTTTTGGACAATATGGGATGAACTTGTCCAACTATGCAGTTTTTGTTTTAAGGAATTTACTTCTACTTCTAGAACTGCCTTTGCTTCTTAGTGTCCTCTAGGGAGTTAAGATAGTACCTAATGTCATTAGCTTGGTTAAAGGCAACAACTTTTGTTTCCCTAAGCTGTTTGTTCAAAAGGTCTATCTTTTCCTTGTAACTATGCTCATTTTGTTTTAATACCCTATTAGCTTCAGTGCACAGTTGCAAGTCCTTTACTAGGCTATCGTTATGATCTAATAACCTAGAAAATTTTAAGTCTATGCTTTCCCTAAATTTATTACATTCAGAACAAGCATGATTATTAAATAGTTGGTCAGTAGTACTTACCTGAGGAGGTGCAGATGAATCAACCATTAGAGCAGAGTCTTGTGTTTCTAGTTCTGGTGATTCTGACATTGTTGTCGTTATTCCTTCTTCTGGCAGATAGTTGACCACTTTTGTAGTTTCATTAGTATTCGACATCACAAGTTCCACTGCAATATCTCCTTCACTCGTTGAATTGTCATCTATATCCTCCACACTAGCGATATTTGATTCTCTCGGTGAGACAAACCGAAAGCTCTAGTCTTGTCCTTCATCCTCGTTAGCAGTCAAGGCTAATGATTGATGAAGTAGGACCGCTAGTGGGTTTCTCCTAATGATTGAAAGATGAGAAATGATTCCCATTTCCAGTTTTCTTTGGCTTCACGCACTCACGTTTGAAGTGCCCTTTCTCACCACAGTTGAAACAGGTCACCTTACTCTCGTCGAATCCAATTGTAGTGTCCTTAGTTGCAACTAGTTCTGTCCGGTCTTTTTGACAAACTTCTTAGCTTGTCGAAGAGCACTCGCTAAGGCCCACATAATATCCATCCGTTCCAACTCAGTCTCGTCCACCTACTTGTAATCTTCATCAGCCAGATGACAGTTCCCAATCTTTCCATCAATTAGTCCATCATAAGAGTGGACTACAACAGCTAAAAGATCCATGTGCTCTTAGCCACCTCAACTGTCACATTTTCGAAGTTTTCGGTCTTCAGCTTTGCTGCATTGGCTTCGGGTATCATATGTTGGGTACCAGACGACCCTGATGTTTCTGACCACGAAGTAGAAGCTTGAGTTGGGCCAGCTGAGCTTGATACAAAAGCAGTCTACAGTGGTGCTCTAGATGTCTTGGCCTGAGGAGTCGCGTTGTAAAGTGCAGGATTCTGATCATAGTTAGACTTTTGGGCTCTATACTTCATCCTTAGCTCTTCCTCTCTCAGTTGCAGAATGAAATCATTAATATCTAACTTCGTTAGCATACCATTCTGTCTGATATTTGAGACAAAGGAAGCCCATTTCTCCGGTAATCCATCAGCAAAGTTGGACACTTTATCTTCCATCGACAGCGTTACCCCATGAGTGTGCATCTCACTCATCAAGTGATAGTATCTATCGATCACGTCATCAGGCTTTCCTTACCCATTGAAGAAAAGTTGTCAAATTCCTTCTTCAAAGCCTTAGCTTTTATGGCCTTGAGTGATGCATTCCCGTCATACCTCTTTTCCAATGCATCCCATAATTTCTTTGCTTGTGTATACTCCAAGAATTGATGGAAGATATCCTTCGGAATAGACTGTGTAAGCAAAGCATAGACTTTCTTTTTAGCATTGTATTTTACTTTTGGTCCATCTGTCATGCCACCAAGTGTGAGTTTGACGCCATCAGCTCCGACTGGCATGTTGTTCCCCGTCTTTATAGATTCCCAAAGATTGGGATCTACTCCATTTAAGTAGATCTCGAAACATTGCTTCCATTGTGGGTATTCATCTAACGTGATAAGCTTGGGGGTTTATTATGATTCCCCACTTCGTTGTCTAGTAGCGGGAGGTTCTGTATACATGAGTCTCTCCCTGCTTTAAATGTTGAATATTGGTCCTCCATTTCACCTAATTTTAATTTTAAAACCAACTGTTTTATGTGTGCGAATGAAGGTAGGCGATTGGACTATTCGGGCGATTGAACTATGCGGATGCTTCAATCATGCGACTACCCTAATGTGAATGAGTTAGTCAGCCGAATGAACTAATGCGGTTGAAAAATCCGAATAGAGTTCTCAGTCGTACGAATAGAGGTACAAATGAGTCCAATCGTGCGTATGAGGGATGCGAATGTGTTCAATCGTGCGACTGAAGCTCCTGGATTTCAAAAAGTTCTAGGTTTAATGTGTTTTGGTCGCAAAAACTTGAATCTTCACTAACCCTAATTGCCGTATGCCGGAAAAACTAAACTTTATGACCAAGAGACGTCTAAGACACCGTTTGACACAAAAGGATTGCGTTTTTAGTGAAAAAACACAATTTTTGTATCAAAAACGATTGAATCACACGTAATCAAGAGCCAAAGCTCTGATACCACTTGTTAGGATTGTGTATTGAACGAAATACTAACTGATTAACGTGTATATCAAATCAATAGTGCGGAATTCTATCTGATTGGTGATCCAATCAGTGAGAACGCACGTAGAAACATTATGTATTGAATGTAAATGTTAAGAGTCGATTAGGAATTGATCTACTACGATCTATGAACTTGGAGTAGGTTCTTAGAGGTCTCTGGACGGCTAGGGTATGTCTGGAGTCGAAGTGTGTTCAATGCTTACGTTTTCCCATGAATTAGGTGTATTTATAGGTTAGGGTTGCTCATTCGGGTGACTGAACCATTAGTTCAGTGGTGCGATTGAGTCATGCGGTTGATCCATTCGCACGACTGAGTGTTCAGTCGTGCGACAGAGCCAATCTCATGTCAATCATACGACTGATCCAGTCTCCTGGTTCAGTCGTGCGACTGAGTCATTCACATGAAGTTGTTCATGCGTATGGTCCATTAGCATGGGCCATTCGCATGATAACTTCATATTACTAAGTTTGAACATTATAAACACAACCAAACATTTATATTTCATTAAGTACCCAACTATTACATAAGTGTAAGACACTAAAAACATATTACATTAAGTTCAGAAAACTAGAGACACATGTACCTACATTTAGTATGATGTCATACAACACATAGTTTTTTAAGCTAATTGTGCTATACGTGTCATATAATAGTCATAAGTATAAATGTAAAAGACACATACCTTTTTGAATGAATGATGCTATGTGTGTAATACAGTTTAATAAGGCTAGTGACGTATAGCGCTACTGTTAGAACGTACACCACGTATAGACACACATTAGGCATCAATTTAAAAAAGAACATCTTTAATGGGGTCAGTATATATGATCACCCTGTCAGGGATATATAGACATCTTTGGACTTTTTTTTCACGGCCCGTGAAGAGTCTTACGGGTCGTGAATGGGGTATGTAAAATTTCAAATTTGAATGAACCAATAACGGCCGTGAAACTCATCACAGGACGTCAAAAAGGAACCGTGAGAGCCTTTACAGGCCATAAAAGAAGTAAATCACGGTTTGTGAACATCTTCACAGGCCGTGAAGGTTGTCGATGTATTTTTTGTTTTTAAATTATTTTTCGGTTGTCGTGATTATTTGTTTTTATAATTATTTGATGTGGCGTATTATTTCTCGTAAAACGTGTATTAATTATTTGATTTGATTTAATATTCTATATTCATCGATATATATAGGGATACATTTCAGTTATTTTATGAAACCATAATGATCGAGATAAGTAAAATGTCAGATCGGAGAAATAATAGAAGGTGTGCGAATGAAAATAGTTCTAACTCACGTGTAGTTGTTGAAAATATTTCGGACCAATTGATAACCATAACTAGCGGAATGGCAGAAACTGGTCGCGGAATATTATGCTATTTTTACGAAATGGAGATTCTGAATTATGTAGGGTATATTACATGGGTGTTGTGAATCTCCTCTTACGATTTTGGCGAGGGCTTCTTGGAAACACAGTTTTGTGTTCAGATGTAAGATTTTAAACTTTAATTTTTTTACCCTAAATAATTGTTTTAATATATATTTTATTTTTATTTATAGCATATTTGGGCGTGGACAAATAGGCAGATAATCTAGTGATTTGAAGAAAATAAGTAGAACATAAGAGTTGCCGGGTAATGATCGTTGGACGATTCTTCCGTTTGAGTGGTTTAACTTAATATACATAGAATCCATTGATGGTAATGAATATGCATACGAGATTAGAGATCTATATCTTGCGTTAAGGAAATTGATACGGTAATATTGTTTTCGTGTTATAGTTGTGATTAAATTTTATAAATAATCTATAAATTGTGATTTTATTTTTTACTAGTATACATACCGATCACTGATGATGATGAAAATTGATGTTTTTTTAATTTCTATGGAGTCACTTCAAGTTCATATATTCTTTCCTTATGAATGTCATCCAAATAAGTGTAATGATTCGTGATGCATTCATCGTAATATTCGGGAAAATATTGTACAACTTGAATCTTATTTCCTTTATTTTCTTGGACGTATACATTATTGGTAGCAATCTGGGCAAGAAGAAATTGAAGAATTGTAGTGTCCAGTGAAACTGTTTGGCCTTTAAATGAAAGTCATATTGGTCGAGATTCAGGAGATGTTATTTGTATGTTATTACGTAGACCGGTTTAGAATAGATCTTTAGAGTGGCATGAAATGATATTTTTAGACTGGTTCACAATGTAATTATTTAATAAATAATATTTTTAATTGTTTATTAATAATAATATTCGGACAATCTAATAAAATAAAATAACAGTAACTCGAAATACAATCTTTAATCTTGTTTACTATTATAAAAGTTTCAAACGACAACATGAGTAAAAGATGTTCTGATTCTTTGCCGGTATTGTTCTTAGGCCTTTCTATAATATCTGCTTCATTCCATAAAGTGTTTCGGTTGTCATAAATGTTATCGTATATTGAGTGAAATATCGATATCTTTCTCCTCAAATCAAACCATTTGCTGCTAAGTTTGTCAGTGGTTCGATAGTAATCACGTTCTAGGATTTGATGAAAACGCTTTGATATATGGTTCGAATAAATTGAATAGTCTCCGAAAGTAGTACCCGAATTTTCTAGACAAGATCTTGCTAAAGTGACCTCTTTTTCGTCATTCCAAAGATTTTGATGTTGTGATGTAACCGATTGTGAACTCGATGTAGAACCTGTCGAAATCATATTTTTTGTAAATATGTTAAGATTTTGATATTTGAGTGTATTTTTTGTTTGCAAATATGTTAGTATTTATAGTTGGAAATTTATTATATTTTATTTGGATTTTTCACGGGCCGTGAAACATGTCACAGTCGTGAAAGTTTACGGTTATATTTTAAACCGTTAAGGCTTACGACCGTGAAACGCCTCACGACCCATGAAATCTAACGGCTACTTTTTATTTTTTATATACACGGGCCGTGTAACACCTTACAGGTCGTGTGACCTTAACGATTGGAATTCTTTATTAAAAAATCTCACGACCGTGAGACCATTCACAGCTCATGAAATTATTATTCACGGGCTGTAAGAGTCTTCACGGGTCGTGAAGCTTTTAATATATAAGCTTCACGCCCTGTAAGTCCATTTACGTCTATTTTCACTATTTCTCTATTCTTTTTATACGACCCTCTCCATACACATCCATTTTCGCTTTTATGACTCAGTTTCAGTCACTGTTCTTCTACTATCAGCTACATAACTGATTTATGTTTTTAATTTTATTTAATTACGTGTTATTTTTTGTATAAAATTAAATTTAAATTTAAAAAATTTGAAGAAAATAAAAGGGTTACGATCCGTGAGGGAGGTTCACGGCCTGTGACCCTTTTCAGGATTATCAAATAACAAAGTTTAATGATTATTTAATATCAAATAACCTAAAAAAACATATGAATTACGTATAACCCTTTTTAAACAGAACCATCACAATACCCATCTTCGCTACTATCACCTCCATTGTCGTCGTCATCACCGTTTTTGCCGCTGTAGCTACCACCGAAACTTCCAACATTATCACCGTACTGTTCACCAAAGTTACCACCCTCGTTGCCGTAATAACTATAAACCTCAATGGGGTAATAGTTAGAACCGGAACCAAATAAATCATTGTTATCCTAAGTTGACATCGTTAATAAAATGTATACAAATATGGAATTTATCGATATGAAATAAATTAAAATCCGACGATTTGTATAGTGTTTTACAAAAAATATTACATCACCTCAAATAATTATCGAGAATATTAAATCATAACAAATAATATTATAAATACAAAATTACACAATAATCGAGGAATATTAAATCACGTGAAATAATGTAATAAATATAAAATTACACTGTAATCGAGGAATATTGCATCGCATCAAAAGAAATAAAAAAAATTCGACATACATCACAGCCCGTGAAATACTTAACGGGTCGTTAACAAGATTCCTAACAGCCCGTAAAACCTGTTACGGGCCGTGAAAAATGTGGCCGTGAAAGATTTCACGGCCCGTAAAACAATTGAATGATTGATAAGATATTTAACAGGCATTACAACCCATAAGAGCTATTACGGGCCATAAGGAGGACGTCCAGATATAATAGGGGGACTTGTTATAACAGACCCATATTAGTGTTATGACCTTAAAGATCATGTTGCCCTTCGTTGAACGTTACACCTGACTATTTCCACAAGAAGTATTGTTTAAAACATTCATAACCCGCTCTTAATCTTTATTTTACAATTACATTGAAAATTACTATTTCTATCTTTTTTTAATAAAATAATATTTTTTATACTTTTATTATTATTTTTTCTCTTTTTTTCATTCACAATATTTTTAACAAATGTTAAAATATTAATTGAGATAAACAATAATTTACGATTTTACAAACATATAATATATTTTCTATCATACACTAACAAACACTAATAATTATTCTTAATAATACAAAAAGGAGACATTGTTTCATACACCACCGATTCGGCATTCTACACCACCACCGATTAAACGGTCGTTCGCCTTGCTGTAAACGGTCGTTTGTCAAGCAGCAAACGACAGTTCGCATGGCTGTAAACGGCCGTTTACAGTGTAGTAAACGGTCGTTTACAGTATTAAACGACAGTTTACAAAATACTAAACGGTCGTTTACTGTTATTAGGGCTTTTATAATTTTTTTCATTTTTTCTTATTATAATTATATTAAATTTATTATTCTTAAGTTTTTTTTCAATTTTTAATATTTTTATTAATTTTAAATTATAGTAATTATAAATTGAATATAAGTAGAAATAGAAAAACAGTTAATACATGTACAAAAAAAATTGATGTACCTGTATTAACATTTTATTTCTAGTTATATTAATCTTTTGTATATTTTTATTTGTAACGTTTTTATTCTATTTTTAATATTTTTATTATACTAAATTTTTATATATTGTTAATATAATTATACTAATTATATAATTTATATCTTAATAAGTTTTTATGTACATGTATTAACATTATATTTCTAATTATAAGTTTTATATAATTTATATATTAATAAGTTTTTATGTACAATAAAATATATTATCCGTTTACTATTTTTAAGATTTTTATTATTTTTTTCTAATTATGGTTATATATATTAAATTTATATATTGTTAAGTTTTTTAGATTTTCATATGATGTTTATAATATTTATAATTTTTGAAGTTAGAAATAACAATAGAACTTTTATAGTTTATAAATTTTGAACTTTATAAAATGAATAATTACAAATGATACTTATCTAGTCTATATTGAAATGAGTAACAGTTTTATTTTGAAGTGTATATTTACTATATCTTTGAAGTCTCTTCTCGTATATTCTTTCCCACGCAGCCGTACTATTACTTTTGTGAAAATTCCATAACGGGGTTATGAAAGGCAATGGATATCCACCCTCTAAACACACAGAGACGTAGTGGCAACCATACACATGTGCAATAGTAATGAATTGATGGCACATGAGTTCATCCAGACATGTCCATAATGGAAAATAAGTTGCGCTTTCAGTGGGAGATAAACATTGAAGAATGTCATCAAATCTGTTTGCGATTAATAATCCTGTGTAAGGCATTACCATCCAGTGTTGATCAGGAGCTGGACCCGGATGTAGCCACGATAAACTACGTTTTGTCTCATCATATGAGCTGGAGAAAAGAATTATGTACAAATTACAATTTTTATGTAACTCTTTTAAAAGCTCATACCTCATGTTCAACCAATATTCTTCACCGAATCGTAAAGAAAAGGAAACTGCATGAAACCCACAGTTACCATTACTATTTAAATTCTCTATGTGGGTTATATATGGATGGAATAGTTTTGAAATCTGTGTTAGTAAAGGATGGTGTTATAAAGAAGATTGAGTTTTGTTATGTACATTTGAACTATGTTTCGGGGGGCTCATCCCATAAAATCATAACTAACAAAATCATCTGTCGTGTAGGTATGACATCGGGTAGGTTGAGCAGGTGAAGGATCTGGTTTGTTTTGTTTTTGAGATTTGAGTGTTAGCCTTCCACGAGTATTGTTTTGTATTGTAGGCTCGTTAAGATTTATGCTGATAGGATCCCTTATGCTTTTTATTCTTTCTAACCAATTCCTTTTCATCGTGGGATTTTTTTTGTTTCTGGTAAGATTCTTTGAACCTCTCAAGTTCGTCATCACATTGAATATCTTCTTCATCTTCGTTTAACGATGCCGGTGAAAATTCAAGCCTCCTCCAAAGTATATCTATTGAATGTAGTGGAATAGGTTTGCCTGCTTTTAAATACCGTGCGATTTCACAAGCACATGGTAAACCGCAACTTGTACGAATATGGCAGCCACAACTTTGTGATTGCTCTTGAATTTCATTAACTCATGTCAACTCTCCAACTAATATATCCAGAGCTTCATGAGAAACATTTGATAACAAAGAAACAAATAAATTATGTTTATGTTGATATTTTATTTTAATTCGGCTTTCCTCGAAACTTGCCTTTATTTGAGTTTCCTGTAAACGTATTATGTTATTTAAAATTCCTATAAATTTATCTAAATTTGACTTGTCAGAATTCAAATGTTTTTTTAACAGAGCATCTTGGCTTTCTACTCTGTTTGTTGTTCGTTCTCCAAATTTAGATGTTGATCAATCCATGCAGACACGAACATCTCTTTGTAATTTTGCAACCAGTTAACCAGAACATCCAAATAAATAAACACAACTGCAAAGTTAAATGAAATATGTTAGTTTCAATTTCATTAATATAAAAATAATAAATTGAATAGATCAGAAAATACTTCGATGCTTGCTCATCAACTTTGTTTGCAATCATGTTTGATTTTCATAGTAGGCCTCAATGGTTGGAGATTGAAGCAGACATCTCTAGTAATACAAAAATTTATCCCACTCAGTTTGAGACTTGAAAGATGGTCTGTAATGTTTTATGATATTCTCCTGTATATGATATCTACAAAGCAATCGGGTTGCTTCTGGAAAAATTACTTGGCATGCATCCATTGATGCCAACTCTCTATCGGTGACTATGACATGCGGTACCATATAGTCATCTAATGTTTTTCTCAGACAATTTAAAGCCCACTTGAAATTATCTTTTTTCTCATTTCGTATGAACGCAAAAGCAATACAAAATGTCTTATTTGTTGAAGTTAAGCCAATAATTTGAAGAAAAGAGAGGGGATACCCGTTCGTCTTGTACATGCAATCTAAAATAATCACATGTGGAAACGCACGCCATATTTTTAATGAAGTGGGGTTGACAGAAAACAAATCATTTAGTTGATTTGATTCGTCATCGGTAGTAAAATCATAGATGTATCTGCCCATCTGCAAGGATTGAAGAAGTGCTTGCATTGGGGTGGTTCCAACTTTATCCAACTTTCTTATCCTTGTGTGTGCATCATACACGGTTTCAATTGTGGATACATTTTTATTATTATTTTCTTTTAAAGCCGTAAGAATATCACATGGATGCATATTCTTTCTTGTAAGATCTTCTACCAATGCATACTCTTTTTATACAATCTTTTTGCATAAGCATGACCCTCCAAAAATTTAGAAGGTTCATGGTTATGTTCGTCACAAACAACATGTATTTTCCAACCTCCATCTTCTTCATGATATTTGCTATAAGTTGAAATGGACGTGTCTTCTTCGTCCCTGAATGTGTGGTTGAATCTGATGTTGACTTGTATACACCACCACGATCGCACATAAGAAATGCCTTGTTGACGAATCCATATACAGTCTTCTTCGTTCGTTGTGTGACAATAACATATCCAAGGGCGTGTGCAGTGTTTTGCACCCAATCCATTAACTCCTCTCTTGTTTGGTACACCCAATCATTATAAAATTAAGACATTATAGGCGTAAACGGAATTTCCCAATAATAAATTTGAATACTTGTGAATAAATGAATTTGAATACTTGTGAATTGTGAATTGTGAATTGTGTAAATGGAATTTATAAACTTCTTCCAATAATTAATATACATTCTTGCACATTTCCCAATAAATGAATGTAAACGGTTACTGATTTTATCTGGCATGTTTTTCAATAATTATTATACAATAAATAAAATTTTTTATTACAATAACTAAATTCATAAATAAATTTATTAGACAAATGAAAACTAATTCACAATTTATATAACTAAAAGAATTACATTACTTTTCCAAAAAAAATTACAATTTATTGATACGGGTCATCAGGAGGGTCTTGATATGAAGGTATCCACATTTGATTATTATGTTCAAACCTCCAACTAACTTGTGGATAATCTGCGATCATGTCCATCCGTATAACATGTTCATGATCAACAAATCCGGACATAAGTACCGGTCCGTTTAAACTTGCCACGTTCTCAGGGGTGAGAATGTGTAAAGACTCGGCGAGTCGAGTAACATATGTACCACCACAAATGTGCCCACTTTTCTTTATACCCGTGCAAGAAGTAAAATAATCAGCAAGCATATATGTCAGATTACAATGTCTTCTTTTAATCAAACAAAATAAAAAGAACAAATCATTTTTAGTCACTCCACCACTAGTCATCCTACGTCCAGCTATAGTATGACCAATAACGCGATGAAGATATCTATACAACGGATCGTTCATTCTTGTAGCTTTTGTTTTATTGTTAGGTATATATTGACCATCACCAATTTCTTGCCATAATATCTCATCATTATAATCTTTTGGAAATTATGTAAGACCCTTCAAAAAATCAGATTGATGGGTCTCTTGAACTGTATATAAACCTATCAAAACACCAAACTCAGCCACTGAATAATTACGTGGCACCCCCCGAGAACAAAACTGATAGCATTGGTATCACTGTTAAAAAAATATAAGTTCAATTAAATGTAGACATGAAATTATATATAATCCAACTAAATTGGTATACTTATAGTTATGATTGTTCAAGTCAAAATTAAATGTGGAGAAAAGCTCCAAACAAAGCTTCTTATATTGCGGGCCACTATTTGCAAAAAATCTTCTCCACGGCTCGTTCATCGTGTTACGAGCACGAGTAAATTCCCCCACGTCCCGTAACAAACTCCAAGATATCGAACGTGAAGCCTCAAATTCTTTATCTAAAAGTTTCTGAAGTCTTTTATATTCATCTGACCCTCGACGAAACTGAAGCCAGAGATGATCCGAAGCACGAACCAACGTTGTATCTTGACGTGAACTTGAAGCCATTACCTAAAATAACTACAATCAGTAACAAAAAATATTAAACTAAAACTTATTATAATAATAATAAACTAACCTTTATTATATAAATAAAAATAATGAGATGATGAATATGTTGATGGAGGTAAATTTCGTGAATAGAAGATGAAGAAGATAAGGAAGATGAGGTGAATGAAGGTGAATGAGTTGATGATAATAGTGAATAGAGGTATGGAGGTGAAGCTGGTGGTATAAATTAAAAGTATGGTTCGGTTCAATGGCTACAAAACGAAGCTTGACTAGTCAAATCAAACAAAAGGTAAACGACTGTTTACAAAAAAGTAAACGACCGTTTACAGTTGCATAAAAGACCGTTTACAGGCGGTCTAAAAGACCGTTTACAGCGGTCTAAATGACCGTTTACAACCTGCTAAACGACCGTTTGCATAGAATTGTCACATCAACTGGTGTATGAAACCCAGCACCCATAATAAATAATAAATGTGAATGGAGGGAAGACTTTTTTTAGTATAACTTTTTGAATAAGCTCTTTCTCCCATGTCATTAGCTCTTAATTAATTATGTTTAACAGTTAAAGTTGTTCATTTGTCTCTTACATTAATTGAATCTGTGTTTGGCGTTGGGTAATTCAGTAATGTTTTAGAAAATGATCCAGGAAATGAATCAGTCATTTTAAAGGTTTACTAGTTAGAATGGTTGGATCGAACATCCATCCGGATTACATCAAATATAAATAAATTTATATATATATATATATATATTATTAAAAATAAAAACTAAATATACTATATGTTTTAAAGTGGATATATGCCTTTACACAATATTAACACTTAATTAACTCAAATACGTATTATTAATTATTAAAGTAATAATAAAAGTAATAATTTTGAAAGGAAAAAGGAAATAATAAAGTTTTGAAATCCAATCCACGCATCAAGCCAGTTCACTGGTTCTACAGGTAACCAGATTGTTCAAATGAAATAGTTTAAATACACACAATCAGATCAATTTCTGGTCCGACGGGTCTGATCCACTTATGAAAACACTAGTATTAAGAGTTCCGTTGTTTTAGTCAAATTGGTTTTAACTATCATTTTAGTTTAGAAAAAAAATCAAACTAACTAGTTTGACATGAATCTATCAATAAGATTTTATTGTTTAGAATTGTTAGTTTGTATTAATTTTTTGAAACCGGTAAAGATGGTGTATGAATATTATACATATGTCTAATTCCATATTTCAAAAACAAAAGATAAATAATAATGAAAATAAACGATCAATTCAGTTTAAGCTATAGTTTTAAGTTTAGAACATGAATTATTTCGTAAACTAAACAATTATAAACCCTTATCAAATTATATAAATCTTAAACTAGCTGAATCAACCAACTTAATTTGATTTAGTTCGTATTTTAATGGTTTTTTAACAGGATAATTAAAAGTGAAATTTAGCATATGCGATGTTTTAAAACCTCAAAGAAGTGAAGTGAATTTCATGTGATAATTAATTTGTAGTCTATTAATCTTTACAAATAACAATTGAGGTGAAGTGAATTTTATTAGTTTCAAAGAGAGTACTTATTTTGAAGGTATTAAAAGTCAAAGATGACTGTGAGTTGATAGAGTGACAGGTGATGCCGTGATGATGCGGCAACTTTAATTTATGTGACTTAAAAACTCTAAAAAGAGTGTATTTGGATGATTGATAATAACCTTTTTTTCTTTTTTCGCATGCATTGAAAGTAAAATTGAATTAGATTGATTTTTTTAACAATCAATTTTTATTTTACCAAACAATACACATGGCTTAACGCAAGGTTATGATTCAGTTCGTTTTCAAAAGTAAACGTCTCTAATCTATTAATCATATTTGCATATATTTATAGGAAAAAAATAAATCAAACTCTTACGGTCTGTAAAAGTGAAATTATTTGATTTTCAACTTTTGCAAACTGTTATGATATAATTTCCAAGAAATAATACTTTCTAAAATAAAAATTAACCAATATTCAACTACGAAACAAAGAAGTTAAGACTTGTAAACAAATAAAAAAAATCCAAATTAACTTACTTTTAACCATATCTACATGTATGAAAATAAAATTAAACAAAATAAACATGTTACCTATGACAAGGAGGGCGGCCGACGGCAAGATGGGGTGGGTGATGGCAATGGCGAGCAATGGGCTGGGGTGCGCAAGGGTTGAAGTGTGACAACCGCAGGTGGCCAACGGCTAGGGAGAGGGTGGCCAGTCCAACTGATTAGAGGGGTGGCCGAACTGATACGCACCAATTCGTTTTGGAGGGGTTCGACCAGTCATGTCATCCCAAATCGGCGGTCGGACCGAATTTTGATTAATTGTTTTCCGAATGTTAATTTGTAAAAATGATGTGTTAAATAATAAATTAGTATATTGAACATAAGCTTATTGTTAAAATTTATATATAACTATAAAATACACACATAAACTACGTATGCCGTCATCTGGTTATCCGATCACCTGACCAGTATCTCAGTGAGGTGTTTGGTGTGAAGTCGTTAGATCGGTTGACATTCGAGCGTGTTCTTGACGGAAGGAAAGAAAACCAAGAGACAAACAATTGAAGGAACAATAATATAATGGTTTTATTGATAAAACCTAATGATTACAAGCTCGTTAAACATAAGAATCAAAACTGTTGGCAAGGGGAGATCGAGCATGATCTCCCCTCTCATCCAGCAGCACCTAGGCCCCGGGCACACTCTCAAAAACCATTACCTCTCTACATAATGAAACTGGTATTTATAGGCCTCAGTGTGACATCCGGTAAATTTACGTTACCAAACTCCGTTAGTTCCGTTAAGTCTTGTATACACGTGTCGTGAGCACACACTAGTTGTCGTTTAACGTTGGTGACCTAATAATAATGATTAATGTTAATTTGATGTGAATCTAAGTGATTATGTGAATATTGGGTTATGTTTATGTGTTTACACATTTATAAACAATTAATTAAAGAATTTATCGCGTAACGCGGAAACTGTCTAATTATTCGTATGTCTTGTGTTGTTATAAGATAAGATATATAATGAACTTTATAAGTTTATATCTTTATATTATGAAGTTAAAAACACTTTACAAAGAGTTTAAAGCTTAGTTTTTATAAAATACCAAAACACAAGGGTTTAAAGGGTAAATATGTAAATTAAAATTAATTAAAACAAAATTCCCAAAACCCTAACCCACCTTCGGCCGCAAACCACCTTCCAACACCCTCTTCTCTTCGAATTCAGCCTAGAATCATCAAGGAAGCATCGATTTTGGTCGATTTCAAGGTTTAGAACACGTTAGAATCATCAATTGCAAGTTAACACGCGTTTAAAGGTTAGTTTTTCGAGTTTTTGTGACGGGTTCATTATGGCCGAACCCTAGATTCGAAATTGGTCCTTGTTGGGTCGAATTGATGTTGTTTGATGATGTTAACATGTTAGTTAGATTGTATACATGTTAGTTAACGTCGATTATGCAAGAATTCTATGTTTTTAGTGGATTGATCATGAAATTGATTTTGAAGCAAACCCTAATTCGTGATTATTGTGATTATGCATGATGGATGATTGTTTGATGAATGTTTGATGATAATTGGGTTGTATGAATGTTAGAATACGTTGATTATGCAAGAAAGTTGGGATTTTGATGCATTGTTCATAGGTTACTAAGAATAGTAACTTTATTTGCATGTAGTAGTGATCTATTGATGGATTGATGTTATGGATGGGTTCATGATGATAATTAGATGCTAGATTGATATTATGAATGCTAGAAATCTTTAATTTGATGATGTTGATCATAGCTTGCCAAAAGTAGAAACTTTTGTTTATGAAGATTGTTGGATTGAGGTGTTTAGTGTTGTTGATCATGTCTAGATGTTAGTATGAGCTTGAATTGGTATATTATTGATGAATTCATGCATACCTTGGATGTTTGATAGACTTTGGATGTTCTTTCCCAAAGGGAAACTTTATTTGTGTAAATGTTGAAGTATGATGTTGTGATCATGTTTGAGATGATAGGAACTTGCTAATATGTTCAAGGATGGATCCTAGTGTAATAGAACGTGTTAAACTAGTTGTATGGCATGTTTGGATGATCATGGGTGATAATTGGAATTGGTAATCATGTATGGTTTGGATGTTGTGTAGTAGTAGGACATCATGCTTGGGTCTGGTAATTGATTGTTGTGATGTTGTGAATGCAATGTATATGCTTAAAGAATTTGGTTGTGATCATTATACACGCGTGCGGATCTGAGGCCCCTACTTAGTGGATTGGCAGGTTTAGGATGTGAAGTCGTGAGTGGCTTCACATGGCATGTGATGAATGGTTGAACCTTGTATGTCATGTTAGTTGTTTTGTAGCTAGTGGTTATGTTAATGTGCTAGATTCGCATGACTTGTATAGTACTTGATTGTATGATGATCTATGTGATACACCTGGTTGATATAACATATGTATGATACTATTTGAATGTTAATCATGTATGTTGTATGTGTTCATTGGCTTTATTTGAATTATAACCCATAATGTCACCAACGGGTCAAACGGGTCAACTAGGTCAAACGTGTCTATTTGTCTGGAAGCTTGAGTCTTTGATTTTGGTATGATTAGGGTTTCACATGTCTTTTATTTACACGTACTTATGTACTCACATGATCTAGGTAACCTGTGAAGGTTGGCTATCCTCTCGTTTCTCAAAATAACCCTAAGTACCTTTGCATACATCAGGTGAGTTCATGCCCCACTCTTTACTTAATCTCTTTTGGGGAGATAGCATACTGGTATTTATACGAACGCTTTCATTATTTAAGTTGTGTAAAATATTAATATAGTGTTGTTTACCATGAGAAAAGTCCTCACACTTTTGAATTGTTAATATTTAATAGCGGGGAACTTGGGTAGTACTACTGGGTCTGACGAGCCCCACCTGTGTGACTCGAGGTCAACCAGGTGCAATTTGTCCTATTGATCATTGTCACGACATGGTAAGTCGTGACAGGAGGCAACAACTATCACAGTCAGCTTCAATTGCAAAATCACTATGTATTAATATTTGTTGATAATAGACTAGCTATCTATTACCATACACTGCTTATATTTATCGCAACTGTTTACATGTTTATTGAACTCAAACTCTTGAACTCACCAACCTATGTGTTGACATTTTAGTATGCTTTTCTCAGGTCCTTAACTTGCTTGCCATAGGAGCACTGCACGGTTCACTTCATTTAAGACATTATGCTTCAAGACAATGTGACATTTTAACAATTATGTTTTATTTTTGGTTGGCACTTGTTTTGCCATAAGTTATACTTTATAGACTTGGCTTGTTTTCAAAACCGCTTCTGCATTGTTTAAAGTTGTGTTTTGGTTGATTTTGTTATTTTATGACATATAGAGTCGTTCTGAGTAACTATTGACTGTGATCCTGGTTTGTTCACACGCCTCGCGGTAAAACTCCGCAAGTGGATTTTGAGGGTGTGACAGATTGGTATCAGAGCCATTGGTTATAGGGAACTAGGTTGCATACACACTAGACTATAACCGCACAGTTAGTTAGTTACCTGTTTCTTGTTCCATCGACTGTACACTCATTGGCATACACATCACATTATCTGCAGCATGGCATCGTCTTCAAGAGCTCCGGGTAAACGACCCGAATCCCCTACACGATCTGAATCCCCACCTCCCGCACCTGTACCTGATGATGGATTCGATTGGCCCAGACTGGCTTATCCCCGAGAGGAGATTGACTGGGATCAACCATTCGCGTTGATGAAGCGTGACCCTCCGCGTGACTGGCGTTCTTATCCTAGGTTTGTTGACCATATCATGTTTAGGGAACGCGTACCTGTCCTAAAGCCAAGGACTAGGAACAATGCCAATCAACCCATGCCTTCACTCCCACGAACGACGCAGTCTAACGAGCAACTGATCGCTACACTAATGGCTGCATTAGATACTGAACAGCATCGCGTAAGACGACTCACGGGTGATGTCTGTACACTACAGCAAGAGGTGTACAACCTGAGACATCAATTGGACGAACTCAAGGAAGAACACGGGAAGACGCTGAACGGTTGTCACCATATGCAAGATGGTGTTATGGCACTCCAAGGACGCGTGACTGCTCGTGAACAACGGGACGCCATAGCCGATAATAGGATTGCCATATTAGAAGCTCAACTAGCAGCACTCCAGATTGCTATAGCTCCTGCTCCTGCCGCAGACTCTGAGGATGAGGAGGATCCCGAGGAGGGACCCGAGGAGGAGGAACCGGAGGAGATGGAGGATGATAGTGGGGTCAGACATTGTCGATTGACTTCTTTATATGACTTAGACTACGTAGTGTTTTCTTTTTGAAACCTATGTGGGAAGGGTTGTTTCCCCACACGAACGACAAAAACTTCAATTTTGACATTGCTAAATACATTGTGACTTATTGCAATTTATTTACTTTGGTTATTATTTTTGTTATGAATGTTGTGGTTGTGATGATACGTTATTTCTTTCATTTACTGTTTACTACGCTTCAATGAGTTAAATGTGTATGATGTTGCTCATTATTGATTGTGAATATAAAGTGAAAAGAATGGACGCTCGTGGACGTGGACGTGGACGTGGTCGTGGACGCGGACGTGGACGTGGCACCGGAGAACAGGGTGGTGGTGCTATTAACATGACTCCTGCGGAATTGGCTGCTCTAATTAATGAGCATGTTCAGGCGGCAGTGGCTGCTGCCCATGCGGGTCAACCGGCAGGTAAACAACGATAGAAAAACAAATCTGATATCCTTTATAACTATAGGGGATGTTTGATTAACGTGTGTTGTGTTAAAACAGGACCACCAGTGTGTACATACAAGTCCTTCATGGACTGCAAACCACACACCTACAGCGGTACGGAGGGTGCTGTAGGGCTTGTACGCTGGTTTGAGAAGACTGAGTCCGTTTTCTCCAAATGTAATTGTCCACCGGCGGATCAAGTAAAGTATGCCACCGGAACTTTGGAGGGTGCTGCCCTGTCATGGTGGAACGCGCAAGTCCAGATGCTTGGACAAGCGATGGCAAATGGACTCCCCTGGAATGAGTTCAAGGATATGATGATCGAGGAGTACTGTCCTCGAAATGAGGTGCAAAAGTTGGAGATGGAATTCTGGCAGCTCAAGATGAAGGGTTCAGAAATTGAGGCTTATACAACCCGTACTCATGAGCTGGCCACATTGTGTCCAGGAATGGTTAATGAGACACATAAGAGAATCGAGCACTACATACGAGGGTTGGTGCCTGAAATCCAAAGTATGGTAACGGCTTCTAACCCGACTACGATCCAGCAGGCCATCCAGATTGCTCACAAACTTACTGACCAGGCGGTAGAGCAAGGGCGTCTACCCAAACGGGGCGCTGTGGTGAGCGTGCCCGACAACAAAAGGAAGTGGGATGCTCCCAGCAACAGCAACAACAAATCATCATCATCATCGTCTGGCGGTCAACAACAATCCCAACAGCAACAACAACCAGCTCAGCAGCAACAGCGGCGGTTCGATAATAACCGCAATTTCAACCAAACTGCCCCAAATAACCAAGGACCCAGCGGTTATGGCGGCAGACATCCCAAATGCCCACGGTGTAACTACCACCACGTGGGACGGTGTGATAGCTTCAAGTGTCAACGTTGTGGAAAGATTGGACGCTGCGAAGGATTGCCGTGGTGAACTAATGAGAGGCCACAACAACCTCAAGAAACTCCCAAGGTTGTTTCGAGTGTGGGAAAGAAGGACATTACAAACGAAACTGCCCACAACTAGAAGGAACGGAAATGGCAACAACAACAACAACACCATAATCATGGGAACAACAACAACAATGGCAATAATAACAACAATGGTGGAAATGGCACTGGAAATGGCGGCAATAGAGATGGAGCCAAAGGAAGAGCCTTCGTCATTGGCTCAGGTGAGGCTCTAAATGATCCCACAACTGTTACTGGTAGATTCCCTGTAATGGTTGCTTTGCTACGGTATTATTTGATACTGGAGCCGATAGGAGTTTTGTGTCCTTAAAATCTGTAGTCTTTTAAGTGATATACCCTCTGCCTTAGAATCTAAGTACTCTGTGGAATTAGCCGACGGTAAGCAAATCCATGTAACGCATATCCTTAAGACTGTAGGATAGAACTTGCTGGTCATACTTTCGCTATAGATCTCATGCCTGTTACGCTGGGGAGTTTTGATGTTGTGATAGGCATGGATTGGCTCTCTAGCAAGCAAGCGGAAGTCATATGTCACGAGAAGATTATACGGATCCCGGTTGGTGATCAAATTCTTACTGTCAAAGGTGATAGGAGTGGTGCTGTGATAGGCATCATCTCGTATATGAAAGCTCAAAAGTTGTTACGGAAGGGCCGCGTGGCTATCCTAGCACTTGTAACCGATAAGCAAAAGGAAGAAAAGAGAATGGAGGATATTCCCGTAGTACGCGACTTTCCGGAGGTGTTCCCAGAAGATCTTCTTGGATTACCACCGCACCGCCAAGTGGAATTCCAGATTGAGTTGACTCCTGGCGCAACCCCGATTGCTAGAGCACCTTATCGATTAGCACCAAATGAACTACAGGAGTTGTCGTCACAACTTCAGGAGCTTCTGGATAAGGTTTTATCCGACCTAGTACATCACCTTGGGGAGCTCCTGTACTCTTTGTTAAGAAGAAGGATGGCACATTTCGGATGTGCATCGATTATCGAGAGTTAAACAAAGTAACAGTCAAGAACCGATACCCTTTACCTCGTATAGACGACCTGTTCGATCAGCTTCAAGGATCAAGCTATTACTCGAAGATTGACTTGAGATCTGGTTATCATCAACTCAGAGTTCGAGAGGAAGATATTCCCAAGACTGCATTTCGTACTCGTTATGGTCATTACGAGTTCTTGGTCATGCCTTTTGGGTTGACTAATGCACCTGCTGTGTTCATGGACCTCATGAACCGTGTGTGCAAACCTTATCTTGATCAGTTTGTCATTGTGTTCATCGATGATATACTGATATACTCTAGGACCAAGGAGGAGCATGAAGAGCACTTACGAATGATCTTGGAACTGTTGAAAAATGAACAACTGTATGCTAAATTCTCAAAGTGTGATTTTTGGATAAGAGAAGTACAATTCCTAGGTCATATTGTTAATGAGAAAGGATACACGTTGATCCTGCCAAAATTGAGGCGATAAAGAATGGACTACACCCAAAACACCAAGTGAGATAAGACAATTTCTTGGATTAGCAGGATATTACCGCCGATTCATAGAAGGATTTTCTAAGATCGCACAACCTCTCACAGCCTTGACTCACAAAGGAACGACATACAAATGGGCTGAGAGTCAAGAATCAGCTTTCCAATTATTAAAACAAAAACTATGTACTGCCCCGATATTAGCATTACCAGAGGGAACAGATGACTTTGTGGTGTATTGCGATGCATCCATTCAAGGATTGGGTTGTGTCTTGATGCAACGAGACAAGGTGATAGCTTACGCCTCGAGACAACTAAAGGTTCACGAGAAGAACTACACTACCATGACTTAGAATTGGGCGCAGTAGTTTTTGCCTTAAAGATCTGGAGACATTATTTGTACGGTACCAAGTGCACTATCTACACCGATCATAAGAGTCTTCAACATATCTTTGAGCAAAAAGAGTTGAATATGAGGCAGCGACGTTGGGTGGAACTACTAAATGATTATGATTGCGCAATTAAGTATCATCCGGGAAAGGCGAACGTAGTTGCCGATGCTTAAGCAGGAAGGAAACAGCTAAACCCCGACGGGTGCGAGCTTTACAGCTTACTATCAGTACCCAACTGCCCGAACAAGTTAAGGAGGCACAAATGGAAGCTTTAAAGGTGGAAAACTGGTTCTGAGTTGTTAAGGGGAATGGATAAGCAGCTAGTGATGAAAGAGGATGGAATTCGATATTTCATGGATAGACTTTGGGTGCCTATTCATGGAAATCTGAGAGATTTAGTTATGAGCGAGGCACACAAATCTAAGTATTCTATACATCCTGGATCCGACAAGATGTATCATGACCTAAAGGCTCACTATTGGTGGCCTAACATGAAAGCGGATGTAGCTACGTATGTGAGCAAGTGTTTGACCTGCTCAAAGTAAAAGTGGAATATCAAAAACCATCCGGACTATTACAACAACCCGAGATTCCAATGTGGAAATGGGAACAAATCTCTATGGATTTTATTACTAAGCTACCCCGGACTAATACTGGTTGTGACACGATATGGGTTATTGTGGATCGATTGACAAAGTCTGCTCATTTCCTTGCAATAAAGGAAACCGACAAGATGGAGAAGTTAACTCGCCTGTACCTCAAGGAGATCGTTTCGAGACATGGGGTACCGATCTCAATTATCTCTGACCGTGACGCTCGTTTCACGTCACATTTCTGGCAATCATTGCAGAAATCCTTGGGTACACGTTTGGATATGAGTACTGCATATCATCCACAGACGGATGGTCAGAGTGAACGTACTATACAGACGTTGGAGGATATGCTACGTGCTTGTGTGATTGACTTCGGGAATAACTGGGAAGTTCACCTGCCATTAGTGGAATTCTCTTATAACAACAGTTATCACACTAGTATACAAGCAGCACCTTTCGAGGCGTTGTGTGGGAGAAAATGTCGATCACCGGTTGTTGGGCGGAAATTGGTGATAGTCAAATAACAGGTCCCGAGTTAATTCATGAGACGACTGAGAAAATTATACAGATACGGACCGTATGGCTGCAGCGCGAGACAGGCAAAAGAGTTATGCTGACAAGAGACGGAAACCCTTAGAGTTTCAGGTTGGTGACAAAGTTTTGTTGAAAGTCTCACCATGGAAAGGTGTAGTTCGGTTTGGTAAACGAAGGGAAACTAATCCGAGGTACGTTGGACCATTTGAGATTGTGGAAAGAGTAGGTCCAGTAGCCTATCGATTAGCCCTACCTGATTCGCTAAGTGGAATTCATGATGTATTTCACGTGTCAAACTTGAAGAAGTGCATAACTGATGAAACGACGGTCGTACCACTAGAAGAAATTCAAGTGGATGCACAATTGCATATTATTGAGGAACCAGTGGAGGTGATGGACCGTGAGGTGAAAACACTTAAGCAGAGCAAGATACCTATTGTCAAGATCCGTTGGAATTCGCGACGTGGACCGGAATTCACATGGGAACGGGAAGATCAAATGAAGCTTAAGTACCCTCAACTATTCGAAGGAACGATGCCAGCAGACGAAGGTATTGATTTAAATTTCGGGACGAAATTTCTTTCAACATGGGGATGATGTGACAACTCATCCAAAACTCACACGATTTCGATTTCTGTGTGCCAATGCAGTAGACCAGTGATGGAAACCAGTGATGGAACACTCTCACCATGTAACGCAATTTTCGGGACGAAAATTCTTTCAACATGGGGATATTGTGACATCCGGTAAATTTACGTTACCAAACTCCGTTAGTTCCGTTAAGTCTTGTATACACGTGTCGTGAGCACACACTAGTTGTCGTTTAACGTTGGTGACCTAATAATAATGATTAATGTTAATTTGATGTGAATCTAAGTGATTATGTGAATATTGGGTTATGTTTATGTGTTTACACATTTATAAACAATTAATTAAAGAATTTATCGCGTAACGCGGAAACGTGTCTAATTATTCGTATGTCTTGTGTTGTTATAAAGATAAGATATATAATGAACTTCATAAGTTTATATCTTTATATTATGAAGTTAAAAACACTTTACAAAGAGTTTAAAGCTTAGTTTTTATAAAATACCAAAACACAAGGGTTTAAAGGGTAAATATGTAAATTAAATTAATTAAAACAAAATTCCCAAACCCCTAACCCACCTTCGGCCGCAAACCACCTTCAAACACCCTCTTCTCTTCGAATTCAGCCTAGAATCATCAAGGAAGCATCGATTTTGGTCGATTTCAAGGTTTAGAACACGTTAGAATCATCAATTGCAAGTTAACACGCGTTTAAAGGTTAGTTTTTCGAGTTTTTGTGACGGGTTCATTATGGCCGAACCCTAGATTCGAAATTGGTCCTTGTTGGAGTCGAAATTGATGTTGTTTGATGATGTTAACATGTTAGTTAGATTGTATACATGTTAGTTAACGTCGATTATGCAAGAATTCTATGTTTTTAGTGGATTGATCATGAAATTGATTTTGAAGCAAACCCTAATTCGTGATTATTGTGATTATGCATGATGGATGATTGTTTGATGAATGTTTGATGATAATTGGGTTGTATGAATGTTAGAATACGTTGATTATGCAAGAAAGTTGGGATTTTGATGCATTGTTCATAGGTTACTAAGAATAGTAACTTTATTTTGCATGTAGTAGTGATCTATTGATGGATTGATGTTATGGATGGTTCATGATGATAATTAGATGCTAGATTGATATTATGAATGCTAGAAATCTTTAATTTGATGATGTTGATCATAGCTTGCCAAAAGTAGAAACTTTTGTTTATGAAGATTGTTGGATTGAGGTGTTTAGTGTTGTTGACCATGTCTAGATGTTAGTATGAGCTTAATTGGTATATTATTGATGAATTCATGCATACCTTGGATGTTTGATAGACTTTGGATGTTCTTTCCCAAAAGGGAAACTTTATTTGTGTAAATGTTGAAGTATGATGTTGTGATCATGTTTGAGATGATAGGAACTTGCTAATATGTTCAAGGGTGGATCCTAGTGTAATAGAACGTGTTAAACTAGTTGTATGGCATGTTTGGATGATCATGGGTGATAATTGGAATTGGTAATCATGTATGGTTTGGATGTTGTGTAGTAGTAGGACATCATGCTTGGGTCTGGTAATTGATTGTTGTGATGTTGTGAATGCAATGTATATGCTTAAAGAATTTGGTGTGATCATTATACACGCGTGCGGATCTGAGGCCCCTACTTAGTGGGATTGGCAGGGTTTAGGATGTGAAGTCGTGAGTGGCTTCACATGGCATGTGATGAATGGTTGAACCTTGTATGTCATGTTAGTTGTTTTGTAGCTAGTGGTTATGTTAATGTGCTAGATTCGCATGACTTGTATAGTACTTGATTATATGATGATCTATGTGATACACCTGGTTGATATAACATATGTATGACACTATTTGAATGTTAATCATGTATGTTGTATGTGTTCATTGGCTTTATTTGAATTATAACCCATAATGTCACCAACGGGTCAAACGGGTCAACTAGGTCAAACGTGTCTATTTGTCTGGAAGCTTGAGTCTCTGATTTTGTATGATTAGGGTTTCACATGTCTTTTATTTACACGTACTTATGTATCACATGATCTAGGTAACCTGTGAAGGTTGGCTATCCTCTCGTTTCACAAAATAAACCCTAAGTACCTTTGCATACATCAGGTGAGTTCATGCCCCACTCTTTACTTAATCTCTTTTGGGGGAGATAGCATACTGGTATTTATACTAACGCTTTCATTATTTAAGTTGTGTAAAATATTAATATAGTGTTGTTTACCATGAGAAAAGTCCTCACACTTTTGAATTGTTAATATTTAATAGCGGGGAAACTTGGGTAGTACTACTGGGTCTGACGAGCCCCACCTGTGTGACTCGAGGTCAACCAGGTGCAATTTGTCCTATTGATCATTGTCACGACATGGTAAGTCGTGACAGGAGGCAACAACTATCACAGTCAGCTTCAATTGCTAAATCACTATGTATTAATATTTGTTGATAATAGACTAGCTATCTATTACCATACACTGCTTATATTTATCGCAACTGTTTACATGTTTATTGAACTCAAACTCTTGAACTCACCAACCTATGTGTTGACATTTTAGTATGCTTTTCTCAGGTCCTTAACTTGCTTGCCATAGGAGCACTGCACGGTTCACTTCATTTAAGACATTATGCTTCAAGACAATGTGACATTTTAACAATTATGGTTTATTTTTGGTTTGGCACTTGTTTTGCCATAAGTTATACTTTATAGACTTGGGTTGTTTTCAAAACCGCTTCCGCATTGTTTAAAGTTGTGTTTTGGTTGATTTTGTTATTTTATGACATATAGAGTCGTTCTGAGTAACTATTGACTGTGATCCTGGTTTGTTCACACGCCTCGCGGTAAAACTCCGCAAGTGGATTTTGAGGGTGTGACACTCAGCCCATATTAGATGCGACTGGGACCATTCGTACGATTGGACCATGCGTATGGTTCAATCGTACGACTGGACCATACATATGGTTCAATCATATGACTGGACCATACTTATGGTTCAGTCTTACGAATGGCCCAATAACATCTCTTAGTCACACGACTGGTCCATTAGCATGGCTTAGTCGTACGGCTGAGTCTCATTCGCATATGCTCCTGCAAATGACTCAGTTTCATGTGTTTACCACATATCAGGTGTATTACATCAAGGCTAGACTATTCGTCAAGTGATGGACACACTATATGTTAGGATCATGTCCTGGATGAATACTAACAGATTTACGCATGTACCGAATCCAATAGTGCGGAATCCTATTTGATTGGCGATCCAATCAGTGAGAACGCACGTAGAATCAATTAAAGATTGAATCTAAACGTTAAGAATGATTAGCAATCGATCTACTGTGATCTATGAAGTTGGAACAGGTTGCTAGAAGTCTCTGGACGGCTAGGGTACGTGTAGGTATCGAATTACTCAAAGTGTCTCGTTTTTCCACGATTTAAGTGGTATTTATAGGTTAGGGTTTCTTAATCGTGCGACTGGACCGTTTGCATGGTTCAGTCATGCGATTGAGTCATGCGGTCGATCGATTCGCACGACTGAGTGTTCAGTCGTGCAACTGAGTCAATCTCATGTTACAATCATGCGACTGATCCAGTCTCTTGGTTTATTCGTATGACTGGTTCATTAGCATGAAGTTGTTAATGCGTATGGTCCATTAGCATGGGTCAATCGCATGAGAACTTCACATGATTAAGTTTAACATATTTCTTAATTATCATTTAATAAGATCTATGCAAACAACCACAAACCTATATAATTAGTTCAATAAGTGTTATTACATACCAAGCAATGAAATATTCAACATTATAAGCACAACCACGCATTGTATCTCATTAAGTACCCGTTCAATTACATATGTGTAAGACAATAAAGACATTTTACATTAAGTTCAGAAACTAGGGACACATGTATCTACAATTTACCCCTTAGACCTAGTTTCATCTAATGTCTTCCATCCTTCATAAGCTCCTCATACTTCTTGTACTTCTCTTCTCTTATGACTCCTGCATGTATTTCAAAAGCAAAACAGAGTTGTATCACATTCTGAAATTGTAGAGCTTGTATAATATCTTGTGAGTCATAGAACAGTGGCCACTTGTATAATGTATAGACATCATCAGCAGACAAGTTAGTAAGCCACATCGGGTCAAACACCTTGATAGTTTCCATACTACCATTCTTGTTCAACATTATGACGACCTCTCCTGCGCTCCAATCATAGTACCACCATTTGAAGTGTGGAGTGAAGTCATGTGGCATTTACCGTAGAGGGATCTTGGACATTGTGCGCGAAGGACTCCACTTCAGCACTAGTTTCGGTTTTCTAGTTATGGCATCAACCTCAGATCGTCTGATATACCTTGTTGTTGTGAGGTTTGAAGTTTACCCATCTGGTGTGGTACTCTCTCTTTAGAGCTGCTTCAAACCAGCCTGACATCTTACGAGGGTCAGCGTATAACAATTTCAACTTTGCTAACTGGTTAAGCTCAAAACCAGGAAGAGTCTTCAGATCGTGTGGGAACCTGAAGTTCTCAATCCCCTTCTCACGTTTAACTGCATAAATGTTGAGATCTTCAAAATATGCCCACACTATGATTTTGCCCGACACCTTGTGATGTTTCTTCACTTTGTAAAGCTTGGTGTAGACAGTTGACGTTGGAGCACTGCGTTGGGCTCTTATTTCTTCAAAGCATGCAGTCATTCAGCCTTTTTGATATTTACATCGACTTCTGAGGCTTAGGCCTTTTCTTCTTTCTTTTCATACTCTTGTTCCATTTTATCCTGAGTCTTAAAAGTTTCACTAACAAGAGTGTCACCCAAATTGGGAACAACATTACCCTCATTGTCAGTGTACTCTGGATAATGTTGATCCGTGACATCTTCAATCTCGATCTCATCAACGTCGTTTAGCTCGTCATCACTTTCCACATGGATTGTTGGAGCAACTTTCAGGATCTCATCAGGATTGAGTTGAAACATTTTAGCGAGTTGTTCGTCGGTGAGATCATGAATTATTTCTCTTTCTTCAGGAGTGTAATTCATCGATCTCCTGACTATTCCCTGCAGATCAAGAATCATCGTGAGTTTAGTCTTGATCTGTTGGAGGGGAGCAACATCATATTCATCTCCTTGAAAATTTGGATCTGCTTGATTTAAAACATGTAACACATCAACCATTAGTTAATAATCAAAGCAGTAAACATCAATAATAAATATAAAGATTAATTACATAACATTAATCCAAAAGTTCAATTACAAATTGTTTTTCGAGTACATAAATATCTAAACATTACTTTTCCCTTGAATGGCTGGTGCATCAGTAGGATCGACAGAAGATGATGGGGCTCCCTAGTCTTGATTTTTCTTTGTGCGCCTCTCTTGACCTTGAGCTGATGTAGATGCAGCTGCATCTCCTTCTTCATCGTCATCATCACCGACATCATCACCTCCCTCTATATTATCACCATGATCATTATCATCAACATCCTCATCATCATTACTGTCATCATCATCTGCATCATCTCCATCATCTCCATCACCTTCTTGGATCTTTAGAGGCTCATTTTTGGATCCCTGCAGTCTCAGCATAAGCTTCTTGTTCTAGGCCTCGAAATCCTGTATCCTCTTTACTGAGGATGTATGTATCTCTTTCAGCTCTGTGATCTCTTTGCTCTGAGCCTCAATCCTCTGAATGGATGAGGCATGTGTCTGTTGCAGCTCCTCAATCTGTTGGCTCTAAGCCTCGATCCTCTGGGCTTAGGAGACATTGAGCTCTATCAGCTGATTAAACTGAGAGGCTCTCTGTTCATCCGTAGCCAGCAGCTTCAGCACTAACCGGTTAAGGTTAGCCAGCTGCTCCTCCAACCTGACAGATGGGTAAGAGGATCCAAAAACAGGTGGGAGTTGTGATGAGGTCCCTTCTCAATGAGTGGTGGTGGTGGTAGTGGATGTAGAGAAGATTGGGGGTGGTATAGATATGGGTGACTATGAATGAGCTGTAGTGGTGGTGGATGGGAAGTGGGTAACTGGTGGAGTTATGGTAGGTGAAGTGGTAGTAGGTGGAGTGGTGGTAGTGGCGGTAGGTGGAATGGTGGTAGTGGTGGTAGTAGGTGGAGTGGTGGTAGTAGTGGTGGTGGTGATAAACGTCATCCTCCTCCACTTCTTCGCATCCTGTGGGGCTGAGCCATCTGTTTCTTCCTCGAACCCCTCGAGGTGGATGCTCCCCCTGGGACATTGGGCTGATCTGGGGTGTAGGTTGGATCAGTCATAATTTCCCTAGACCCTCGCTCGGTGGAAACCACCTTGCTGCCCACCGTTCGAGTCAACGACTCTTCATCCGATTCCTCCTCCTTATCAGGTTGGAAGTCCTGATGGAAACCTACTGCCTCTGTCCCACCTTGGTGGATGCTGGAGATGCTATATCAGTAGTGGGGGCCCTTAATTGAGTGGGCCCTAATCTCCACAATCATCGCTATCATCGTCGTCGGAATCATTGTCCGGGAGCACAAGTTGCTCAACATCAAAATCACTGTCTGCGTGGCGCCATTTACGCCTCCCTGGCACCACGTAATCAACATTGGCCAGATGGCAGAAGAGTCTCTTCACAGGGGGCTTGACTTGCTTCCCCCTGTAGACCTTCATGCGGCCCAAGGTTGTATCATCCATAATCTCCAACGCCACAGCATCGTGGCTCTCCTTGGGCACAAAGGGTAGCTTCTCATCAATGATCATCTGGAGAAACCTAGGGTACATGCAAAAACCCTCTTTACCCTTAGCCTCCGGATTCTCTATCAGATAAGAGAATATCATGCTTGAGAAGCTGAAAGGGTGGTTCAGAATCAGTGCCACGTAGGTATTTTGAATCAGGTCTGAAAGATCATCAAACCCACCCCTTCTCGAAGCCAAGCACTTAAGAATGACATGTGCTAAGTACTTGTACTGGGGACACAGGTTGCTCTTGTTGAGCACAGCTGCATTAATATCCCCAGCGTACTTCATCCTTAAGAATCACCCTCTCACAGTTAGAGGGTAAAGTCTGGTAGGGTGATCAGCATCATCACCCAAAGCAAGTACACGTCGTATATCCTCCGCAGTGACCTCGACAACCTGACCAAAATACTACTACGGATGCTGTATGGCTCATGTGTATGGTCAACTGATGCCCCCTCCCACAAGGCCTGCTAAATAGACCTATAAGGAGTGCATGGTGTGGATATAGCCTTGTAGATCCTAGATCTCTTGAGGAATGCGATAATCCCCAAAAACTCGGCGCCATTCCGAGTAGTGGCATCTAAATGAGCACATATGTTGTGCTTGGGGTTGACGGACCACCTTTCAGCCATAGATCTGTAATACAAGACACATAGACGTTAGATCACCACATATCAAAAATCAATTCTAATTAGCTTGGTTGAATTTAGTCTGGTTAAATCATGCGATTGAACAATGCGACTGTGTTCAGTCGGTTGACTTGGCATGTGACTGGATTCAATCGGGTGACTGAGCAGGCGACTGAGTTCAATTGGGCGATTGAGCCTGCGATTGGTTCAGTCGGCCGACTGAGCTCATTCGTATTATCCATTCGGCCGATTGAGTCATTCGACCAGCTCAATCGTGCGAATGGAGTTCATCCTGGTGTCCAATCGCATGACCCACTGTTCGGTCAACTGAGATTCGAATTTGAACCAAATCTTGAAATTAGATATCGTGTTTTGTTTCCCTAGACTCGCAAATCATTATATTAATAACCTAATAACCTTGATTTTAACATTTTGCATAGTTTAGTTAGGTTCTTTGTCCATTTTCAGTGTCGGTTCTTGTAAAGGCCGAGAATCACAAACTAGGGCTTGAATCAAACAAACTTTGGTTACACAACACCGCATTGTACCTGTATAACAAGTAGAATTCGTCAGAATGTCGAAATTAGGAGTGAAAATCGGTCAATGAAAATTTCGGCAGAGTAACGATACAGTGTGCGATTTTAGGGCGATTAGGGGGTGATGAGGTTATGCGATCGACTATGGCCCTATTTATACTGAATCTGATTTCAATCAGCCGACTGTACCCATTCGCTCTGTTCATTCGGGCAATTGGACCTCAGTCATGCGATTGGTTCAGTTGATCACATTCAGTTGGCCGACTAGATTTCAGTCGGCGACCGACTCATTCGCACTGCTCCATTCAGTTGACTGGCTCAATCAGATATGCCATTCTGGTGAATGGTTCATACTCATGTGCCATTCGGCTGTCTAGTGCATGAGTATGGTCCATTCGTACGGTTGGTCCATACTCATGGTCCAGTCGTGCGATTGGATCATACTCATGATTTTGAGTTTATGACCATTCCACACTTAATCCCTTTTAACTTTTGATTAAACGTTATGAGCATTCGATCATCTCAGACATGATCAATTTAACTTGGGAAAACTTTTGATCACTTCATACGTGATCCTTTTAAACAATTTTTCACCTCAGACGTGACTAATTTTACATTTGAAAACACGTGCGGTCACCTCAGACGTGACCCTTTTAGGTGATTAAATCCCCTATTGAATTCCATGGCGTAGTCCGATATCTAACAAATTGAATTGATGAAATCTAAACAAAATAAAAGACTTAAAATTGAAATACAAAACTAAAACTTGTTTTTGAGGTTTTGTGTGAAGTGTAAATCCTAAGATACAAATGTAATGGATTTATTTCCTGAACAGACAGCTTCAATTCATTTTGACCATAGATGGACCAATTCAATTTGGAATCATACAGGCAAGTCAAATCATTTGGGACATGTTATCAACACCTTTTGATGCTTAATTCTTGTCTTTCATCTAGAGTGGTTAGCAACTTTAGGAAATCGTACTAGTACTACTAGATCTCCACATTGATTTGTACTTTCAAGAATTGTAGCCACGATGATTGTCAGTATACTAGTCCTCTTAAATCCATACATAGACTTTTGACATAGATTGGTGATAGTTTAAGGTTTGATTATTTCAACAAGCATTTGTGGATCCCACAATTATATGGTAATCAACATTCCTCGGGATATTTTTGAGCGGTCTCAGGGTAGTTTTCAAGAAGAAACTATTCTTAGAACTTTCAAAGAGAAGCTAAGCCTCAGGTCAGTGCCACCGCACAGCAGAGAGGCGGCAAACAACAATGAATTCTAGAATATATAGATTATGCTTATCCTCAGGTTAGTGCCACCACACAGCAGAGAGGCACATAACCTATCTTCTTGTTTACGCAAGTTTAATCTTTTGCACAGATCTCACCAATAACATAGGTTATTAGTTTGATTGCTTTTGCATTTTTTTCATGTGTTTTAGCTCATATTTTGGTCTTACGCTCACATTTGTGGCGTTTATTATGCTCGTCACCCCTTATTAGAGTTTTGTTGATTGTGTTAACCAGAGATAAGATTATAACGCACAGCTTGTTGAACAACTTAGTTTGTTCTTGAGATCACCAACAAGGTCTAATATTCTATTGTGTTGAATCTACCGACATATCATCTGTGGTCTAGCAACCTCTAGGTCTACTTTCTTTGTGTTACCTTAGTAGTAGCTAGTTTTACTATCATTTTTCCTTTTATATTGCTCAGACTTCACATACTTATACTTTGAACTTCGCATCTTATTTAATTTAGTTTTAACGTCCCAAGTGGTTTGTTCTTGTGTACTATCATTTTTCAAAGTCATTGAATCGGTATCATAGATACGATCTAGTTTCTATCAGCTAGCCTCTACTCCTCCCTCGTTTTTTTAATAATGTTACTAACTAAACCTATTCTTCCCCTAAAATTCTAAAACCGTAACCGATTTACGCTTTTTAGGATTTTAATAGGCGACGAAAACGCCAATTTAATTAAATATTTAGAATAAAATAGATAAATAAAGAAAAGAAAAATTTAGTATACGCATCGGACTACACATGGTCATTTTCAAGAATTACATCACTTTTCTTTTTAACGTCGTTGACCTCTAACAAATATAGAAAACGTGGTTTATCAAAAGCTTTTGTATAAAGGTCAGTGCGTTGAAAATTAGTATTTATTTTAATCATATCGATTATGTTCTTTTCTAAACAATCACGTATAAAGTGATATTTTTTGCCGATGTGTTTGGTCTTAGGATGTTGGACCGCATTTTTAGTTACTGCAATTGCAGCAGAGTTATCAACAAAAATAGGAGTAGAAAAGAAATTCAAACCATAGTCTCGCATTTCCTGTTGAGTCCATATGATTTGTGAACAACAACTTGCAACAGCAACGTATTCGGCTTCACAGGTTGACAAAGCAACCGAGGTCTGCTTCTTACACCGCCAGGTCACTAACTCCTCCCAAAGAATTGACATCCCGCTGATGTAGACTTGTAGTTCATCTTGCAGCCACCGTAATCCGAGTCACTATACGCTGTTAGCTCGAAGTCATCATCATGAGGATACCACAACCCAAGTGTTGGAGTACCCTTCAGATAACGAAAGATCCTTTTGACCCCTATCAGATGGTTAACTTTTGGCTTTGCCTGATATCTTGAACATAAACATGTCACGTACATGATATCAGGTCTTAAGGCAGTGAGGTACATGAGAGATCCAATCATTCCTCGGTACATGGTGGCATCAACCAGATCACCATTTTCGTCGGGTGCCACATCATGGTTTGTAGCAAGTGGAGTCCCAGCTGCGGAAGTATTCTCCATGTCCAACCGACTGAGGATATCTCCTACATATTTCGTCTGATGTAGGAAAATCCCTTTTGGTCTCTGATCCACCTATAACCCAAGAAAGAATTTCATCTCTCCCATGGCACTCATTTCAAACTCAGCCTTCATTACTGCTTCAAACTCTTTACATAGATCTTCGTTCTTTGAACCGAAGATTATGTCATCTACATAAACTTGGACCAACAGTAAATCACCATCCTTTTCTTTAATGAATAGTGTGCAGTCAATAACACCTCTGCGAAACCTATGTTTCACAAGGTGAGTGGAGAGTTTCTCATACCAGGCTCTAAGAGCTTGATGAAGCCTGTATAAAGTCTTGTCGAGTTTGTAAACTCTGTCCCGATGATATTAATCCTCAAATCCCTCGGGTTGACTGACGTACACTGTCTCTCGGATTTCACCATGAAGGAATGCACTCTTCACATCCAGTTGATAAACTTTAATCTTCATGTACGATGCATAGGCAAGGAAGATACGAATTGCTTCCATTCTTGCCACGAGTGCAAACACTTCATTGTAGTCTATGCCCTCGACTTGTCGAAATCCTTGAACAAAAAGTCGAGCCTTGTTTCTGACGATCACACCTTGATCATCTTTCTTGCATTTCAAGACCCATTTGGTGCCAAAGACCTTAGCACCTTTAGGCCTATCCACCAGAGTTCATACACCTAACTTCTTGAACTGAATAAGTTCTTCTTGCATGGCACTCACCCATGCCTCATCATTCAGGGCTTCACTAACATACTTTGGCTCAAACTGAGACACAAAGCAACGATATGCACCGTCGTGAAGATATCCCTTTTCCATCACCGAGGCATAATCAGCTGAGTACAGCTGATTTCTGGTCTGAACTCCTGATCTCACATCCCCAATGACATTATCCAAAGGATAATAGCCATTTAGGCGTGATCCAGGAGTGGTTGGAACAACTACCCCAGAGTCAAGATTATGAACATTTGGTTCAGTATCTGAGGCAGTAGGAGTCTGAGGTTCCGAAGACCCAGAGGCATCAATATCAGATGCTTGTGTACTTGTCGTAGGGGGAACTTGTTGTTCCTGAGTGGCATGATCATTCTCCACGTCTTCATTATCAGAGGAAGAGTCACTTCCCTCGAGTGCTCCCCCTGAGTTGGTAGATGAATCATCTTGTAAGCCGGATGATGTAGATTCCTGAGATGGTGTGTTTAGAGCATCATATATCATCTTTGTTGCTAACTCATCATCATATGTGTAGAGTGGGATGTTGAAGGACTTGAAGAATCCATCATAGTCAAAAAAGAAGGCGGGTCCTTTTCCAGCAGGTGGTGTGGTGTATCTCTGAACATCAACGTTACACCACTCTTCTACTTGACCCGTTGAGTTGTTGTAAACTCTCTTGTTCAGTATGTTGTATCCTAGAAAGATACCTTCATCAGCCTTCTCGCTGAATTTTCCCTCCTAAGTCTTCTTTAGTAGGGTGCACGGAGCGCCAAACGGCTCAAGATACTCTAGATTGGGTATACGTCGTTGTAATAACTCGTAACACGTCTTTCCATGGCGTTTATCTAACAGAACTCGATTTAGCGTATAACACGTATTTGCAACTGCTTCATTCAAGAATTGGATAGGCAGTTTCGAGTCTGCTAGCATCGTCCGTGCTGTCTCTATCAAGCTATGATTTTTTCCTTTCAGCAACGCCGTTTATCTGAGGAGTGTGGCAGAAGTGAACTGATGCACAATTCCTTTTTCTTTGCAGTAAGCCTCCATCCATTGATTCTTGAACTCGGTCTCATTGTCAGAGCGCACTTGTCGTACCTTCAACTTTTATAGGGAATTCAGAGTAGTTACTAATTCCTTGAATGACCCAAATGTTTCTGATTTGGATTTCAGAAACATCACCTAAGAGAATCTTCAGTAGTTATCCGTAGCTACATAGCAGTACAAGTCGTCTGCAATGCTTCTTGTACTGAATGGACCAAACAAATCCATGTGAAGAAGTTCAAGAGGAAGTTCGATGGAATGAACTTTCTTTTCCTTATGAGACTTCTTCGTCTGTTTGCCCTTCTTGCACGCAACACAAAAATCTGGAAGTTGGAAGTTTTTGACGTTAACTCCTCTCACTAGATCATTCTGGATCAACTGATTCATCTTTCGTGGATTAATGTGTCCCATTCTTGCCAGGAGACATAATCATTTTCAGTAGATTTTGACAAGAAGCACTGAACTTAATGATCCGTTCAGAAGGCCTTTGATAGATCCAAGACATAAAAGTCCTTATATCTTGAGGCAGATATTAAGACTTAATCTTCTGGGATCACATAGTCCTTTTTCAGAACATAACACTTCTTGTTGTCAAATACTATCTTGAAACCATTATCATAAATTTAACAAACAGAAAGCAAGTTAGTTTAAAGTTGTTAAACAAAATTTAACTTGACAAATTTCAATTACCAACTTTCTATTAAGATGTGATCACATAATCATTTTTCAAGACATATCACTTCGGGTACACATGATAACTTCACTCATTTGAACAGATTGTGTATAGTAGCTATTAAGACAAAGCTTACAGTATCTCAATTAAAGTCTTTAGTAATAATGTGAGATGACTTCACACTGCGGGCTCACGTGACTCTATATGCACAGTAAAACTGCAATGTAATTATCACACGCAAAGTAGAAATACTCCACGGTAACTTTTGTTTTTTTGTGAACGTCAAACAAACATATGCTTCTTAAAGTACACAATTTTTTTTATAACATCCTGATTAAATGTGTAAGATATTATCTATTTAGGATCATGATAACAGTATATTAATATTTCTCTAAGAAAATAAAATAACTTTTGTTACGTAGGTTTCATATTTTAACTTCTAATTTGCTAAATATTAATGAAAATTATAAATTTTACCATATGATCAAATCAGATCAACAAAAGAACCTTTGACTTTTCATATTTAACAAAATAATCTAGCTTCTTTGACCCTCGCCTAGGCGAGAAATTCACAAAAAATCTAGGCAGTGTGACAAAAAAACCTCCCTTACATGTCTAAAAAACATTGATAAAAAAACACAACTCTCAAGACGACTAACCCAATGAGAATTTCTCTTAGAAGTCAAACTTGCGAGAAACACAAGTTCCTAGGCAATATATTTTGACCTCTTTCTCGCCAAAAATAAGTACTTTCCTCCCTTCAGTACTTGTGTGTGAATTCAAGGATCTCCATCAAAAATTATCAAGTTAGATTAGATCGAATATTAATCACGGAATTATTAATAGTCGATGCTTAATAGATTGTTTATGAAATAACAATTATAATATCGATCAACAAAGAACAATACAGATAATGAACGTAGAAACAAATGAATGTCACAGATGAACAAATACGATTGATTCAAAAGTTTTTTATTATCACAGATGCATAATCACAATTGAATAAGTAATGATTGATATTGATATTGATGGTTGCTAAGGTTTGTTATGATTTTGAGTAATTCCGTTATGAGATGTAATGCTCTATTGATATGCCCTAATGTATGACTTTATTCTTTATTTTTATTGGCATAGAGAGTTACTCTTAGGGTAACGGTAACTTTCTTATCAGGGTAAGAAAGTTACTTAGAAAATGTTATGATGTGACGTAGGAATTGACTTTATGACATCACTTAGTATTTGACTTGTTTGACTTGATGTACTTGGTGAAGTACATGTAAGTGTTGGTCTTCCATAGATATTTGGTCTTCCATAGAAAATTTTCCTTCCTTACGAATTTTGTTAGTTGAAAGACTTCATCCGTAGCAACGTATCTACGAAAGAATAAAATATACATCTATAGAAGTATCTTAAACTTAGTCAATTTACAAAATTGACTATGTATGATGTTGTACCTGCAATCACACATATAAATTAACACAGTTATTGGGTTAACCTATACATGTAAAGCATACATTAAGATAACGATGTACAAGAGTTTATTACAAAAGATGATTAAAGTTCTAAGCCTATACAATGAATCTAGACCTATTGAGACTAGATCTAACAATATTCCCCCTCAAGCTTAGATATTTGTAATAAGTTCTTTAATATTGACAACTCTTTAACTCTTGACACAATCTTCTTGTTGAAAGATTTCCATTCTGCAGATCTTCATTAATGTGTCAAAACTCAAACCCATAATATCTTCTTCAGTAGTAAGAGTTGCCAAAACATTGTTGTTGTTCACTATCTCAAGCTCATCCTGTTCAGAGCTTCTTAATTTTGTGACTTTAGGAATCTCTATTCCAATCAGCTGCCCAGATTCAAATTTCCTTCTCTTGCATGCCTTAGCATGTAGTTTGTCAATGACTTGAATCATGTGCACATATAAGCATATGCCATTTTGGGCTTGTTCATCATTAAGCTTAGGAAAGTACTTATCATGTAGATATGAAGTGTAGCTTGGATGTAGAAGTTTGATTTCTATTGGATCAAAAAGTCTTATGCTTTAGGCCTTCTTTGTATCTTTATTCCTCAGTAGCACCATTTCTTTTGTCTTCTCAACATAACCCCACTCTGTTATGAGGTATGTATATTGATTTCCTTCAATGATCTTTACTGATGCTGAGTTAGGCCTTCTTTTGACCTTGAACCCTTATTTGACCTTAAACCCTTCTTTTGTGCTCCGTATATTCTCTTATTGCTTCTTTAAGCAAATCATCTTTGAATTTTGTTTAAAATTACCCACTACTACACAGAAGTCTCTTCCTCTGAGATGTATGGGATAATTGGTGATTATTAAGCTTTGTAGATCTTTGTTTTAGCATCTGGTAATGACAAAATTGATTCAAGTAAATGGAAGTATTCAGCTCTTCCAGTTACCCTCTTTATAATTGCACAATCTCATTCTAGATCAAATTTCCAGGACATAATCATGTATTCTTTAGTAGATGAGAGAGTTGTGATATGGTCAAACAACTATATCAATGAGGATTTTCTTTAGTAATTTATTTCGCAGTTGTACCAAGTGGGCATACTTTTCCAGATATTACTTCTCTTGGTTCTCTGATTAGCTTGTCTTTCCTTTTATGTTGATCTTTGCTTTAAGCTACGACTGGTTCAACATGAGTTTTTGATTAATGTTCATATGCAGGATTTGGTGCATCAAATCAATACCTCACTCCAGTCTCCAACTCAACTTTCATCACATGCTCCATCATTTTTCTTAGCTCAGCCACCGATCTGCCTTTAAGCTCACCCAACTTGTAGTTATGACTTTGTAACCAACATGTCATCTTATACTTGCTGAGTTTATTCTGAATGGCTTGAAAGGTTGAGAAGGTTTCATAGTTATAGTTGGGAATCATAAATCTTGCTAGGTAGAACTCTTTAATCACATTCTTCATTTCAGACATATTCATTCTTTCTACCATGTTATATGGAAATCCATGGTTGACCAATGTCATGAACATTGCTGAGTGTGGCCTTTTTTCTAATATATATTTTGTTGTCAGCAGTTGATCATCTTTTGCTTCTTCTTCTTGTTCTTTAGGGGATTCCATCTTGGGTTGCTATTTTCATTCTTCATCACTCTTAATATCATCATAAGAAATAGACTTCACAATTGATAAATCCACTCAAGGAGTGTGTTCTAGAGACATATTCTTTGCTTTGTTAGGGGAGTCTTGAATTTCAATTATCTCTTTTTCAATCTTTCCTAGATAACGTTTTTTTATGTTGTTTTAGATGACTAGTTTTTCAGCCTTAGCATATATTTCTATTGCTTTTGTTGTTCGCACATTTGATCCAAGAGCACAGATTTTCATTTTGAGCTCATCAATTTCTTTATCTTTTCATTTTAGTAGCACAAATTGATTCAACTACTAGGGATAGTGGATTTTGATGAGGTATTTTGTAACGCCTCGAAATGTCAAAACGAGTCATCAATTATAATGGGCTTAATTAATGAATATTTAATAAATGAAAGAAATGGGTTATGGGCTACATTAGCCTTAATGGGTAATAGCCTAAGGGATTAAATGCCCATAATCAACCCTTAAGACACCTAACCAGCCATCATCTTCTTCATTTCTCAAACCTAGCCACCGAATTCTAGAGAGAGAGTAGAGAGAGTAGAGAGAGAAAGTGAAGAAAACTTTAGATTTGGAGCTTCTTTGAGAAGGGATTGAAGATCTGCCCCAGCCTCGATCCATCCAGGGGCGTTTTCCCTTAGACCCCACTAGGGGTTACTGCCCCTAGGATCCTGGTGTTAGGGGCTGCCGCCCCCGAACCCCTGTTGTCTCGCGGACGGTTGGTTATATTTTTATGATGAATTGTACTTGGTATGTTGTGTACTCTATAAGTTAAGTATTATATAGTAAAGTGGAATATAATATTAATAAGAAGTGGAACTTAATGAATGCTACCCCGGCCTATATTCTGATGAAAAGTATTTCAAGCACTATGATGGATTTGACTTATGTAAGTTCGATGTATGATGATGATGGATCCATGTTCATGAGCAGGCTATGTGCCTTGCAGTGCGGATCAACTGTCAGGGGTTAGCTACCGTTTTCATGTGTACGGACAGGGATCGACATTCGTTGTCGATCAACTGGGAGCTCTTGCCTTGTCTAGTCTCGTTTATGATGAAGTGAAAGATAAAGAAAGAAAGAAAGATAATGACATGATTATTAAGAAGCAAAATGTTATGTGTTATGATGTATGCGTGGTTATTATAAGAAGGGTAAAATTTATATTTTCTTATATTATCTAAAACTAGAACTCACTCAGCAAAGCTGACTTTTATGCATAATAGTTGACAAGCAAATGCTAATGCTAAGGATGGCACCTAGTTAAGAGCTACTTGGATGGTATTCCTATTTATGAAATATTTCTATAGTAAAGTACTATATTTTTATTCTATTTGAAAGACAAATGTATGGTTATAATATGAACTACAAGTTTTAAGTGAATGTTTTCTTTAATCCGCTGCACGAGTTTGCTATTAAAATAATTTTATGCTATGATTAACCAACTATGAGGCTTCTCAGGAATGGGGTCTTACATATTTGTTCAAGGAGTTGATGGTCAAAGGTTGGAGAGAATGGTTCTGTGTTATTAGAGTTCACTAGCGATTGAGGTTGAGAAATTAATAGAGGTTGAGTGCTGACCTGTGACACTAGTTCAATTGAATGATGCTTGTGAGTGAACCGGAGAAATGGGCTGAGTGTGTTCACTAGCAGGTGATTGAATTATTGGGAAAGGAGGGTGATGATGAATGGGTGATTGTGAGTATGTAGGAGAGATAGACAGGGTGTGTTCACTGGCAGGGGATTGTAATTGTGGAGATGTTGTAATTATGATGCTGTATGGGTGATTGTGGAGGAGAATGAGATGCTTGCTCAGTTGCAATAGGAAAAAAATCTTGTAGATCTTCATAAACTACTCTTGAGGCATATGAGCATTTGGATCAATCACATGAGCAAACATTGACATTTCTTCTCCTTCATACTTGCCACCTTTCTTATTAAGTACCGATCTGCCTAGGTGAGCTTATAAAAACACCACCTTCTCTTTTAACTCAAGGCAACTCTGCATTGATTATCAGTTGGATGAACCTTGGAAACATGAATATCTTATTAGTCTTCTGGACTCTAATTTGATCAAACAAACATCCAAAGATGTACTTTGAGTAATTGTATGTTCTTCCTTTAAAGATTTCAATAATGCCTGAAGAGATGTTCCTTGAAAATCTATCTAATTCGGATTTTCTATATGAGATACACTTTAGGTAAGGGTGACATAAAAAAACGGTAAGGCTTGCACAATCTCCCATTCTTGATTTCTCCCCTCTTATAATCACCATCATATCCCAACAAGTTGAATATCTTCTTAATATAGTCATGTTCAAACACATCTAGGTGACCTACCTCTTGTTTTCCCAACTCAAGAACCCTCCTAATAATCTGTTCATCAACTCTTAATCTTTCATTCTTATTCTCTGCACAGATTACCTCATTATCTCCTTCTTCTATTCGAGTAGAATTCCAGAAACTAATGATATGCTCTTGATAGATGACTAGATCCACCGACAAAGCATTTAGATCTTCTTAAGTAACGAATAATGTCTTGACACCCTTCAGACACTGGGTTGCCGGAATTTAGAAATGCATAGATATTGTGTTCTCTAGCAAATCTAGTTGACATCTGTGGAGAGGAATGAAAAGATCAGGTCAAAACAGAATTTTAGACATAAGAATGTGAAGAGTTTTGATGCTAGAAACGAATAAAACAATTCATTATTGATGATTATGATATTTTTTACCTTGCTAACGTTGATCTAATGTTGAATCAGTGATCAAGTTTAGTGTATGATTTGTTGTTTGATGAGGGTAATTTGAATGTTGTTGGAAAGAGGGGTTAACTTTTTGTGAACATTTTTCTAGGTTTGAAAAAGTGCTCTAAAAAAGTGAATACTAAATAACAAGTAATTAATATCATTTACATGTCCTTGGACTTATTAATTTCATTTATTAAATGATACGGGATTCTCTTTCCTTATTACCCATCTGTGGTAGGTTACCAATCTACGAATGATCATATTTTTTGTTAAGTTTCGCACTATAGCATTTGCTGACAAGTAAAATGCACTGTAACTTCTCCTAAAGTCCAATTTTTGTAAAAGTTTGTACTATAGCGTCTGCTGAATTGTAAAGTTTGAAACTTATTTGTTTGTATTATTCTATCAAATTTCATAATTATTTGTTAATTTTGAACCTTGTGGACTTTGTTTCCATGGCAAGTGTGCAAAAGATTGATTTGACTTGTAAAACCTCATGTACCCTACAACCAAGTTAGTACTTAAGATCCAATTCTTTCATTTGATTTTTCTTTGAAAACACATATTTAAAGATTTAATGCATTACTACTTCCTTTAAATTTGTGATTAATGATGAACTCATGCATATACCAGAAATTTGTTCAGAGAATAGCATGAAAAGCAATTGACCTGTCCCCTTTTATTGTTAATTGAAATAAAAGAACAAACGGAAACATAACAAAAATGTATATACAAGAATTTAAAACATAAAATAGGATCATACTATTACACTAAGCAACTTCCTATAGAAATGTAGTTGAGGATAATAGACAATGATCTAGTGTTGATTGCAAGTATTATGTTCCACATAAATTCATACAAGAGTATGTGTTCAACTAGTCATGCTGGATATCATGTTTTGTTGTTGATTAAAGATAGACAAATATGGACTCCACATTTAATTCACAATAAAGTTTTTCCTCTATTTGTGAGTCAATTCATCTTTTTTTTACACTTAGAAACTATGTGCTTTAAGTTATAAGTTCTAATTTGAGATTTAGTTGAAATCTTATTAATGCTTTGTTGTATAATCTTTTTCGGATAATATACAGTTGATCACATTGGATTCTTTTTTAACTTAGATAAGATCATCATCAGGTCACTAGATCTTTACTTTCGTAAAACAGAGATGCGAATAACGCAGGTCTTTCTTCACACAAAAGAATCCAATGTGAATGATCACAAATGTTTACTATTGTAAAACAAAGGTGTTCGTAAACCCAGTTCCTTATTTACACAAAACAAAGGGAATATGATTTGAAAAGATAGAAGTTATAAAGTGTTGGAACATAGTGTGTAATGTGAGTGAGTTGATCGTATTAGGATAAGACTTCTTTGCTTGATCCTCAAAATGGAAGTGCCCATAATTACTCAGCTTGGCATTTTGTTATGCATGAACTTAGTGTAGTTTTGACACAAGCAGAACCTATTCACATATTGTTGGATCATGTAGAAGGCTGGTGCAACCAAAACCATTTCACTTAGTCCATTTTGGTGCATTTAACAAAAATCTTCCGAAGGAAATAGAGTTCTTCCAAAGACAAAGTGCAAGATCAATTTCCAAAGACAAACTCTAGTTCCAAATTCTAAAGTATTCACTTTCGAAGATCAAGTCTAAGAAGTAAAGATCAAAAGAAAACTTTCAAAGTATGAAGAAAAACATAAGTCCTCAAGCCTCGGAAGAAGTAGCCTCTTCCGAAGTATAAGTGGCTTCGGAAGAACAAGTTCTTCCGAAGCCATTTAACCTTCGAAAGACACTACTATGAACCAGTGGACATAAGTTTGTTCTCTGACAATCCGATGCAGACCTCTGAGATACTACATGGCATTTTCTCAAAAGCCATGTAGTTAACCATACTTTATTCCACTGTTCACCTTTTGTTAGATAACATAGTTGGCAACTTTATTTGGGGACAAAAGGTAAATCATGGACATGTCATGACTACCTTATCTTAGATAAGACATTATCTAAGATACCTTAACTTTAGCATTGTAGTATCCGCTTTAGTTATAGGATCCAACTGGTATCCAAGTATATCCGGCTATAGGTAGTATTATATATAGTTTCTCATTGTAACTCATACACCATGCTTGTAAGAGTATTGCAATACTTTGAGTTGAGAAGAAATATATGCAAGTACCATGAAAATTATCTTTCTGTGTTTATTACTTATTATATTGTTATCAACTCATGGAGAGACTCTTCTTCATCTGATGTGAGTGTAGTTTATGTGAGTCTTGAGAGAAAAACCAAGTGTTAAGTTGTTGGAGCATATATTGCCATATATAGTGTGTCTGTCGCTTATCGAATAGTCTAGGCTTAATGTAATACACCTGATATGTTGTAAACACATGAAACTGGGTCATTCGCAGGAGCATATGCGAATGAGACTCAGTCGTACGACTGAGCCATGCTAATGGACCAGCCGTGCGACTGAGAGATATGATTGGGACATTCGTAAGACTGAACCATAAATATGGTCCAGTCGTATGATTGAACCATACGCATGGTCTAGTCGTACGATTGAACCATACGCATGGTCTAGTCATACGATTGAACCATACACATGGTCTAGTCATACGATTGAACCATACGGATGGTCCAATCACACGAATGGGCCCAATCGCATCTAATATGGGCCGAGGTCTATATATACCAGTTTTAATGTCTAGAGAGATTAAGGAATTGAGACGAGTCTGCCCGGAGCCTAGGGCTGCCGGATGAGAGGGGAGATCATGCTCGATCTCCCCTTGCCAAGTGTCTTGATTCTTATGTTGTAATGAGCTTGTAGTCGTTAGATTTTGTCAATGAAACCATTTATTATAGTTCGTGTTATTGATTGTCTCTTGGTTTTTGCTGTTGTTTATCCTTTCGTCATGAATACGCTCGGATGTTTACCGATCCAGCCGACTTCACAATTGGTATCATAGCCGGTTTCTGCTTGAATGATCTAAAAATCATTCTAGCAACCTGAGCTCTTGATTTCTGGATCGATTTCACGTTCTTTGACGTTCAACCCACTTCGTGTTCTTCGTGTTTTGCTCAGATCTTGTTACGTGTGTTTTTTCTATGTTAAATCAAACTCGAAACCACGTTCCCATCACCCTTACGTATCTGATTATGCTTATTTTGTCTCGGTTCATGTAAAATTCGTCAGATTAGGGTTTTGGGCAGCCCTGGCGACTGCAGATCTGAAAATCTGCGTACAGATCCGTTCATGCGACTGGGCCATGCGAATAGACCATTCGTACGACTGGACCATGCTAATGGACCATTCATGCAACTTGACCAGTCGTATGTTCAATCGTGCGACTGGCCTAGTCGTATGTTCAATCGCACGAATGAGCCATCCGCATTGACTCATCCGCATTTGTTCCAAACCAAAAAAAAGAGTTTGGAATAGCTTCTTGCACAGATTTGAGGATGAGCAAAGCATATTCACCCTTAGGTGCTTTTGTCAAATAAGTTCGATGTATACCACATCATTCGTCAGACTTCCAGAATAGGTGAATGTAATTAGAACACGAAAGAGAGAAGAGAAGATGTCAGCGGTCGGTGCTGATTTTGTGGGGTAGTCAGGAGCATCTGACTATTTATGGGCCAATCAAGTTATATCTATCCGCACAATGTGGATTAACATTCTTAAGGGGAATTCATGTATAGAGAAATTGAAGACACAATCAGAAAGTGATGATGTGAGCCAGTTTCTGATGATAAATCTAAGTCCACGTTGATTTGGTTGAGATTGTCAGCTATGGATTGGAACCTTCTACCTTTTGCCCAATACACCGTATGAAGACACCAAGAGAGCACAACGTTTATATATTGGGATATGCTAAATGTGAGAGGGAATTTCTGCAGGTGTTAATGTTAATCAGGTTAGCCTGTATGAAGATTGAAGCAATGGAAAACTATTCATGCCATTATCTGAAAAATCAGTCATATGGGAATCTTGTTGCTATGATGGTGTTCTGCAAAGTAAACAAAAGCTATTGTGCCTAAATTCATTTTCAGGGATACAACCTGACGGATCGACAACATTGGCTAATATGGTTGTTCGTTTGATTTTATTGGAAACCAGAGCAAAGATTGACTGAAGATTGGAAGAGGTCTTATCTACTTTTGCATGCAACGTCCAAGGGGGAATTTGTTGGAGCATATATTGTCATATATAGTGTGTCCGTCGCCTGTCGAATAGTCTAGGCTTAATGTAATACACCTGATATGTTGTAAACACATGAGACTGGGTCATTCGCAGGAGCATATGCGAATGAGACTCAGTCGTACGATTGAGCCATGCTAATGGACCAGCCGTGCGATTGAGAGATGCGATTAGGCCATTCGTAAGACTGAACCATAAGTATGGTCCAGTAGTACGATTGAACCATACACATGGTCTAGTCGTACGATTGAACCATACGGATGGTCCAATCGCACGAATGGGCCCAGTCGCATCTAATATGGGCTGAGGTCTATATATACCTGTTTCAATGTGTAGAGAGATTAAGGAATTGAGAGGAGTCTGCCCGGAGCCTAGGGTTGCCGGATGAGAGGGGAGATCATGCTCGATCTCTCCTTGCCAAGAGTCTTGATTCTTATGTTGTAATGAGATTCTAATCGTTAGGTTTTGTCAATGAAACCATTTATTATAGTTCGTGTTATTGATTGTCTCTTGTTTTTTGCTGTTGTTTATCCTTCCGTCAAAAATACGCTCGGATGTTTACCAATCCAGCCGACTTCACATAAGTGACATTAACCGATCCTACAGTTGGTATCAGAGCTTCTTAGGCTCTTGATTGTGAGATCTTACCATCCAAATCAACCTATTTTTTTACTCCTCCTTACAACTCACTCAAAATGGCCCTCAACAAGTCAGAATTAGAGATGGGAACTATGACTAAAATTCCCATCATTACTCCTGAAAACTTAAGGTCATGGAGCAGACGCATGGAAGGCTTCATCAGGTATCAAGACAACAAAATGTGGTATTCTATTGCCAATGACTCGTATAAACCAAGGTGGTTGCACCCGTGGGAACAGTGTTATAAAAGAGAAGGCTATTAAAGACTACTTTGATGAGGACCAGAAGTAGATGGACATTGAAAACAATGCAATGACTATTCTTATGACTACAATACCCAACTCTATTATGGTGGGGTTTGAGCATTATAGGTCAGCCAAAGAACTGTTTGATGCACTTGCTCAAATGTATTCAAGTTCCAATGACTCCAAGAAGGACTCACTGGAATAGCAGTTTGAGAACTTCACCTACATTACTGGAGAGTCTCTCAGCCAACAATACTTCAGGTACATGGATCACATCTCTTCCCTTCAGTTTGTGGGAATCACTCCTGAACTTAGAGACCTCACAAGAAAGTTCATGAGTGCACTCCCTAATGAGTGGGCGTTCTATTGTGTCTCTATCAAGAAGATAGAGAACCTGAACACTCTCACCATCATCAAACTCTATGGCATCCTTGATGGATACCGTTTGGAGATGGAGAGCAAGAGGGGGCATCAGACAAGCAGACCCCCTAAGTCTTCCTGCTAGAAAGGCTTTGATGGTTGTTGAAGGGTCAAGAACCACACAACCTCAACAGTACCTGACATACAACCAGCAGCCATCCTACTCATCTAGACCATACATTACATTCCCCGAGACTCTAAGGTCTCACAGTCCCAACATAGTTCCTTTCAGGACACTTATGCCTTTCTCTCAGGAAGTGGACACTCTAGTGACTTTCAATACTGCTTTGATGATCTAGAGTGTTTCAGTCCAGATGATATAGAGTTTGTGGACATTATCCAACAGATGGCTCTTTTAACCTACAGAGCAAAGAAGTTCTTCAAGAGAACTGGAAGGCAATTCCCTCAGAACCTAACCAACAACAAATTTGGGTTTGACAAAACCAAGGCCAAATGTTACAATTGTAACAAACTTGGTCAATGTGTACGGGAATGCAAGGCTCCCAAGTTAAATCCGGGAACCTCACAGGCCTCCACACATCCATCTACATCAAAGCCCATTGGAAAGTCAACTAAGATAGCTGCTCTGGCTTCAGAAGTTTACTAGAGCTTTATGGTACAGGATGTGACTCCTGCTCAAGTACTCATGGCAAGAACAAATGACAACAAGGTATACAACATCTCTGTACTCCTTCTTGTATTGATAAGGTTAAATTATATCAATCTACACTACGGAAATTAAATCTGATATTGAGTCTTTAAATATCTTGAAATTTGATTTTAAAAGGGCTAAATCTGACTATCAAAGAAAAATTGAAGAGTTGGAGAAAACTATGTCCTTATTAGAACATGAACACACAAACTACAAGACCCAAATAAAGGATTTAGTATCCAAATTGTCTGAGGCTCAAGCCCAGCATGTCACTGCTGAGGCTCAAGCCAGGAAGTATGCTATTTCTGAACAGAACATCCAAGCTATTATTGCATCATCCTCCCACTCCAAAATTTGTTATCAAAACAAAGGAGGGTTGGGCACCAATGAAATTGATCCACCACACTCTTATGAGTCCATTAGACAACCTAGATGTGGTACTGAAAAGCAAGAGGTCCCATCTGCTGACCCATCTTCACTTGAGTTGAAGAATGATACAACAATAGAGGCCACCATAGGGAAGGAACATATAAATTAACCCATTTCTCCAAGTGATGATCAATCCTAACCACTAAAGCCAGAAGAAGAAGAGCCAAAGCAGCCATAAGAACTGTTAAGAATGTGGCAGAATCTAAGCTAATGATTGACCTAAAGAAAAAGGGTGTATTCATCTCAGCTGGATTCCAAGTGGTAGGTACTTCTGATTGAGGAAAGGACTGTAGTACCAACACTCCTGTCTTAACAAAGGATCAGAAGTTAAAGAGAAAGGTTGCTGATCAAAAGAAAATAGATAAGAAACAACAATCTTCAGGTCCCCAGAAGACTAACATTGCATGCATAATGTGTGGCCTGCAAAATCACATGGCTAAAAATTGTTATGACAATCCTATTACCACACATTAGGCAAATAATGTTAGAAGAGAAGGAGTCAGGGAAGGTTTCTCATTTGAACCTTATCAAATGCTTCAAGTGATGAAAAAAGGAAAGCTGGTTTCCGAAGCAAGGTTGCTTTGGGAAGAAAATTCTTCTTCCAAACGGAAAAAGTCTTCGGAAGCTAAAGCTGTTAAAATTTTGAAGAACAAGAAAGTTCCCTTGAAACCATCCCAAAAGAAGACTGCTTCGGAAGAAAAGGTGGTGAAGGCTTCTTCCTAAAAGAAAGAAGCTTTGGAAGAATGCCATGCTGCAAAAGCTTCAACAAGCACTTCTTCCATGATCAACCAAAGTATGGATTGAAAGATCAAGAAAGATGTTGCGGCCCAAACCTCTTCTTCAAAGACATTCATTGACCCCCATTCTTAACTTTTGGTTCAATCATGTCACTATAATCGGAAGAACCCAAGACCAACAAGGCTTGGGTTTCCAATAAAAACTAATCATCTCATCTTATGTGCAGGAACATCCATATGACAAGAATAACAATGTTTGGATGGTGGATAGTGGATGCTCCATGCACATGACAGGGAATAGATCTCTCCTTCAACAATTTCAACATTATGATGGAGAACCTGTCCAGTTCGGAGGTGAGGCCGGAGGATATATTTCTGGCAGAGGCAATATATCCAACGGAAAGTTAAAGGTTGAGAAAGTCCACTTTGTCAAACAGCTTGAACATAATCTATTTTAAGACAATAAATAAATTGGCTAAAAATAACTTGGTACATGGTTTGCCTAAAAAGGAATTTTTCTGCAAAGATAACTGTGCTGCATGCCTGAAAGGGAAGCAACACAGGACATCTCATAAGTCCAAAGTATTTAACTCTATCACCACTCCATTACACTTATTGCACATGTTTTTTTTGGTCCCACAAGTATAATGAGTATTGGAAGGAAATCATACTGCCTTGTGATTGTTGATGATTTTACAAGATTTACATGGGTATTTTTTTTAAGATCTAAAGATGAAACTGCTAACATGTTAAAATATTTTATTCTTAATATAGAAAATCAAAATTGATCACAAGGTTAAAATAATCAGAAGTGATCAAGGGACTGAGTTTAAGAACTTCATTCTTGACTCATTATGTAACTCAGAAGGGATTTCCAGACAATATAGTGCTCCTAGAACTCCTCAACAAAACGGAGTTGTTGAGAGAAGGAACATGACACTAATTGAGGCTGCTCGAACTATGTTAGCTGATTCCAAACTACCTCTTACATTCTGGGCAGAGGCAGTCAGCACTGCATGCTATATGTAGAACAGGGTTCTTGTAGTTAAGCCACATAGAAAAACCCCTTATGAGCTATGGAACAAGAGGCCACCGTTCATGGCTTTCTAAGGTCCTTTGGTAGCATGTGTGATAGGATCAAATGTACTAATCTATGATGATGTATGAACACAATTCAAAGAAATACAAACAAAGTAATCAAATCAAGCAAGATATCAACACAATTCATAGTTTCATTAATATCAAGCAAAGACAATTACAAAGTAAGTAAGCAGTTTTCGTCTCTCTTACCTGCTACAAGTCTAAGCTATTTATAATGAAACACAAGGAACTAACAAATTACAAAACTAGTCCCTATACTATTACAAATAGTAAAAAGACATATAAAGACAACATGTTAATCTTTCTAGAGTACTAACAATACTCCCCTTAAGATTTACATGGTCTTCGGTCTTTAAAATCTTCAATCTTGTCTTCATTTTATCTTTCCTTCAGCTTTATCTTTCAGCTTTCAGCTTTCATCTACAGCTTTTATCTTCTATCTTTATCTTCATCACTCAAAGAAATCTTCAGGTTCTTCCTTGATCTTGAACATTGGCTTCTTTTTATACATCTCCTGTTCTTTCAAAGCATTAGCAATTGCAGACTTAAATTTGCTAGCAAGAATGCCTTGTTCTGGTTTTGCTTCATTCTCTTTATCTCCATTTGCTCATTCTTTCCAATGTATCTTTGATAGACATGTGATATCAATATTAGCATATAACTCAATAGGATTTCGACTTTCCTTTGAGTATATTTCTAATACTCCTTTTCTTGAAATTCTCATGAACTCAATGTCTTTGATATCCTTCTTAACAATATTTGCATATGCAAGAGCTTTCCTTAATGATATTCTTTCCATTGCAACATTCATCACATTTATGATGGAAAGAAAATACTTCTTGTCTTGCTCTGCAATCTCTGGAGATACTTTTTCAAACTTTTGCACAGATAAAAATGATATATAACTTGGATGTAATAGTTTCAGTTCAAAAGCAGCAAATAATGTAATCACATCCTCATCCCATTGTTCGAGATTTCGGACCAGTTTAAGCTCAAAAGTCTCAGAGTTATAGAACCATCTGAGAATTGGCTTTGACTTCTGATTACCATCAATCACCTTTAGACCAGGAGTTGTGACTTTTTCAAAATAACTATCATAAAATTCTATAATGAAATGTTCTTCTTCAGATTGTAATCCTTTAAGCTTTTTGTTCTTCTTTAATGTAGCAAAGTACTCCTTGTCTTCTTGATCACATCTTGTTTCAAGAAAATTACTTGATCTATCCATTCCTCTTCTTAATAATTCTATCATCATCTTACCATGTTTAGAATCAGATGGATTAATCAGACATAATCTGTTTAACTCTTTCAAGTCTTCCACTGGAAGTTTAATGATGCTTGAGTAAAAATGATATACATCACAAACTGCATTTACTCTTTTTATCAAAAATGCATCAACTATCTCATCATACTTCCATGCTATTATCTTTACTTGGGTTGTGAAATCAGGAGCAATCATACCATTTAACAACTCTGCAACCGATTGTCCTTTTTGTAATACATTTCTCACCAAGTCTCCAGTAGATCTGGTCTTATCAAAAATTTGTCTTTGTTCAAAAGAGGCTTTATATGCTTGCCTTTCAGTACCAGAAAACATTTTAATCAGATCTTTTTTGCTATCATGAGCATCTAATTTTCTTGAGGCTTCAACATTCTTGTTCTTTTGGTAATCTCAAGGTATTGAGGATTATCAGTATCAAGTATGATCATCTTGTTTTCAGTTTCTTGAAAACTTCTAACAAGATTCCTCAAAGATACAGATCGTAATCTTTTTAGTTTCCTCCATGGGTAATTCCTAGCTTGCAACTAAGACCTCAATGCTAGAATACTCATATGATCAGGGTCAGGATGGTGCAGCTCAGAGCTTGATAATTCATCTACATTAATACTTTCTTTAGCTCTATTCCATTCACCATGTTCCATTACAATCTCATTTCGATCAATAGGAGCAACTGACTCTACAACAATGCATTTCTCATATTCATCATTTATTTGAGAAACAGTCAGTCCATCCAAAAAGACTCTATTGTATTTCATCTTCACAAGGTAGTTGTATCTATCTTCAAAGTCTTGTGGAATTTCATCCTGATCTTGAGTTGGTTCTTGTGAAGATAAATTTGATACAAATTGAGCTTCATCTATGTCTTCTTCATCTAAGACTTCATCATACCAGTCATCATTGTAAAATTCTTCAATGTCCTCTAAAGCTTCAATTTGTTCTTGAATGTTTTGCTCTTTAATAGTTTCTTCTATTCTTTGTACTTTTGAAGATGACTCTGTTAAAATTGTATCTGCTACATCATCAAGTTTCCTTTTGCCTTTGATCACCTCAGGATTCTCTTCAACAATCATCTCAGAACTTATCATTTGATCTGGTGAGATAGGCTTTTGAGATTCTTTTACCTTTATGAATTCATCTTTCAATTTATCATTTTCATCAGATAATTTCTTGAGTTTCTCTTCAAGAATGTCATAATCCTTTATCATGACTTCAAAAGTTTTGATAACATCTTCTTTGTCTTTTGCATAGCTCACAAGCTTTTCATCTTTCAGTAAATTTTCTTCTTTTAACTTATAATTTTCATCCTTTAACTTTTGAATTTCTTTTTCAAGAGATATATTCATCTCTTTCAATCTTCATTCTCAAATTTAGTTCTTCAATTTCTTTCTCTTTAATCACATTTTCTTTTTTCAAATTCTCCATCTCATCTATATCAACTATCTCCTCTGTTTGTCCTGATACATTGTGTGTTGTACTCACAAGAATTTCTTCAACATCAGACACTTCAGCTTGAAACACTAGTTCAGATAACATATCATTCATGAAATCAAAATCAAAAGTTTGATTTTGTGAATCTTCTTCATGTACAACAATAGCTGGTTCATCTCCTTGAACTTCATGTACATAATATCATAAATATCAGCATCAGTAGTTTCTTCAGCTAGTTTTGAGGTTCATTGACATTATCATCATCATTCCTTTCATCAATAGCTTCTTGATGTGCTTTAGTTGCACCATCATTACCATCATCATCATTAATCATATCATCATCATTTGATGAGTTTCAGTAGCTTTATCATCACTTCTTCATAATCACATCAATCATTAATCTACAACACCTTAATAAGATCATTTGGATCTTCTATGGTTCTCTTCAGATTAAATGATAATGTTGTGATGTGTCTACTTCATCCATAGCTACATTCTTACATAATGAATAATGGAATGTTTTGTGCCCAGTAATCATAGCAAGTCTATTATACACACACTTTAGACATGTGCTCTAATCGCCCAACTTATCTCTTCAACTCCTTCAAACATTTTTTTTTTTTAAATCTGGTTCTCTCATTAATGAGCAGTTGGAGAAATCTTGGATACATCAAGGATTTGTTTTCTTTCCCTTTCAAGATTGAATATGAATCCCTTCGTTATCCACTTTGCCAGTTTAAACCTTCTGTTTGTGGCTAGAGCAATGATAGGAGATTGCCATGTCCACTGGGGGAATGTGTTGGACCAAAAGAACCAATGAGCCTGATCAGAAAAACCTCTAAGTCCCACAGGATCATAAAACTGCTGAAGACTTGATCAGCTGTTTGACAAAGTCTGAAGATTCAACAGCTGAAGACTAAAGTACTGAAGACTTCAAAAGCTGAAGACCAAAGTCTGAAGATCAACAGCTGAAGACTAAAGTACTGAAGACTTCAACAGCTGAAGACTAAAGTACTGAAGACTTCAACAGCTGAAGACAAAGTCTGAAGATCAACAGCTGAAGAACAAGTACTGAAGAACAAAGTACTGAAGATCAACAGCTGAAGTACAAAGACTGAAGACATAGCTGATGACAACAGCTGAAGTTCAAGTACAAGTACTGAAGCCTTCAGAGTTTGTTACAACAGCTGAAGAAGCATTCTTCAGTTGTTGTGATGGTTTTTCAGTAGTTTTCTTTTTGTTTCAGTATTTGTAAAACGACTGAAGAGCATGTTCTTCAGTCGTTGTAGTTTCAGTAGTTTCTTTTCAGTAGTTGTGATAGTTAACACTTAGCATTTTTGTAAGAAGATGTCAGCTGTTTGACATCTTCAGTAGTTGTGTTAACTATCAGTAGTTTGAATAAATTCTGTTAGATGTCACTATCAAGTGACATCAGCAGACGTCACATCTCCTATATAAGAGGTGTTGACCTAATTGTATGTGTGACATTCTTACCACGAAAGCGAATATTGAATGAAATATATTGCAGAATTCTTTCTGTCTATAACCGTTTGTTCTTACCTTGAATATCTTTTGTGTTCTTGTGAATTGGCTAATTCATTGTTTGATTTCGCTGCTATACTCTCTAATCAATCAAACGTAGATCACTGATCCTAACAAATGGTATCAGAGCAGGTTAATCATTGATCGATCTAACAGTTGATCATTGAAACTGCTATTTGATATCTATGTTTGATTGAATTAGCTTATTTGCAAGAACTGGTTATAGATTATGATTATTTTCTGCCGCTTTCGTTTATTCATTTTGAGATCTCTCTTGGTTCAATTGGTTTGTTGTGTTTTGTTCTAAATCTGTTATAGCTTAATTGAATTTGGTTGAATCTGAGATGACTACTCCTTCTAATGACCCTCACAATACCGGTTCCTCAACCAAGCCTCCGATGCTGGTTAGGACTGAGTATAACATATGGCAACGAAGGATGCTTCATCACCTGTCTGTTAACAGTTCAGGTTGTTGGACATCTGTGGTACATGGACCACATAAGCCTATGGTGAACAATCCGGAAACCAATCAAATGGTTCCGAAGAAGAAGGAACAATACTCAGATGAAGATCGGAAACTGTTTGAGATTGATGCTAAAGCCCATGGAATTCTGGCCATGGCACTGCCTAATGAAATCTATTCAGGGCTTATGCATCATGAAACTGCTCATGACCTCTGGAATGCACTGAAGGAACAATTCGGTGGAACTGATGAGGTCTTAGCAAACAACAGAGAAATCCTCGCCCAACAATATGAGACATTCTCTCATAGAAAGGGTGAGACACTGACTCAACAGTTTGAGCGTTTTTCCTGTTTGATCTCTGAGCTGAAAATGGTGAAACAGGAATACACCAACAGCCAGATGAATAACAGATTCCTCAGATCACTGCCTGAGAGATGGGACACATACACTATTGTCCTACGCTCTAGTGCAAATCTGGATAGCCTATCTCTCACCCAACTTCATGGGAAACTGCTTACATTCGAAAGAGAGATAGAGCAGAAAAGGAAACTGTCATCATCAGGAAAGCTCACTGATGACTTTGTACCAGGGAACACTGCCTTGGTTGGTCATGAGTCAGAATATGCTGCATCTGAAAGCAATTATGATGAGCATAGATTTCTCTTCAAACAGTTCTGATCATGCATTTGTTGGTATTGATAGTCATTCTGGCAGTAATAGTGACAATCTATGCTTCATCATGGATGATCTGAAGGGAATTGCTGATGATGATTTAGAAGAGATGGATATTCTAAGCCAAATGGCCTTAGTTAATATCAGATCTCAGAAGTTCTACAAGAGAACTGGCAGGAAATTTCCTGGACTCTCTGGCAAAACCAAGTTGGTTTTGACAAGAGTAAGTTGAGGTGTCACAAATGCCAAAGGCTTGGACACTTTGCAAGAGAATGTAGATCAACTGGATCTAACTCTTCTGCACCCTTTGTGACTTTTCCTAGCACTAGTCTACAAAACAGAGGGCAACATCCTGCTGGTTCTGGTCATCAATCACACCCTGTATCTCCTGCATACTTTGTCCCCCAGGGTCCAATGTCATATCCTTTTCCCTGCTATTACATGCCTCAGCCAAATCCGGTTCAAGCTCCAATTGCACAACAACCACATGCATTACCTGAACCTCAACCTTCCCAATCTCATCAACAAACTCAACCTCAACAACACAGCTTTTTCACCCCAGGAGTTGTTGACTGGAGCAGTTTACCAGATGATTTGTCTGGTCATGAACAACTGTTCTCTGGTGCTGGTCAACATGGTGGTGACAGTCCTTTTGGAAATCTAGCTCTTATGGCTTTGGAGTCTGCTGATACTTCATCCTCTAATGCCTCTACACCACAGGTATCCTCTGAGGCAAAAGCCAAACTATGTTCTGAAACATGCATAGCCGCATTTGCATCTATTAGAGAAGCAAATGTAGCTTTAATTAACAAGAACATTGAGCTAGAACAAACAATTTCCAAAAGCAAAGCTGAATTTGAGTCTGTGATTAATGATAAGAATGATGAGATTTACAAACTTAAATGCCAAATCACTGATGATAAGGCTAGGGAAGAGATACTTCTAGAGAAGTACAGAGACCTCAAAGAAACACTTGCAACTACCCAGGTAGAGTGTGATCGATGGGTAAATTCTTGCAAGGGTTTTGAAATGCTTCTTAGTAAGCAATCTGCTTCCAATGTGAAGTTTGGCATTGGTTATAATCACACTGCTCCTCCTACAGACTTTACTCCCAGAGCAGAGGTAGAATCTGATGGTGAAAGCAATAACCAATCCTTTTCATCATGTGATCTACTATCTGATACAGCACCATCAGAAGTAGAAGTCAGCATTAATTCCTCTCAGAAACTATCAGCTGATGTTGATGGTTCAAATGCTGACACTCACATGATCACAAAGTTGATCACTCCAGGTGATATTTCACAAAGTACTGAAAGTACTAAAAAGAATGTCATAACACCTGGAGAACAAGCCCAAACTACTACATGTACTAAAGGAAAGAAAACTGCAAGTAGAAAGGGTGGGAAAACTACTGAAGAAGATATCAAGAAAGCAGGTACTAAAGGAAGAAAACTGCTAGTACTGATAGCAAACTGCTGAAGAACAAGTCTTCAGTAGTTTCATCTTCTTCAGCAGATGATCAACTTAAGATGAAGAAAAAGCCATGTGAAATATGTGGCTTATTCAATCATCTTACTGATGATTGCTGGTATAAAAAGGCTCCAAACTCAAACATAATGAAAACATTAAAGAGAAAATGGATAAAATGAAAACTGAGTTTGAAATCAAATTTGTACCAGCAACATCAAAACCTGTGACCCCAAAATCCAAAAAGAAATCCAAAAGAAAGGGGTTAAACAGGCAACAGCTGAGGTTGCTCAAAGAGAGATGGTACAACACAGGAACCCATCAACTCAAGCACTAATGTGTCTGATGAGCTGAAGGCTTTATCACAAAATCAGACACAACTTGTTATGATGGTTCAACATCTATTGGGGAGAGTCAACCAATTAGATGCTCCTGTGTTGAAACCACAGAGAAGAAAATCCATGCCAAAGGATCTTCTTCTTCACCATCTCCATCCCCTCAGGCTGTTATTCATAGCAAGTCTGTTAGTTTACCATCTGTTGATGTGAATAGACCCAAAACCAAAAAGGTTTGGGTCTCAAAAACTAACTAATTGTTTATGATTGCAGGGTTCTTCAACATGCCAAAGTAGCATCTGGTATGTAGACAGTGGGGGATCTATGCATATGACAGGGAACAGCTCTCTTCTTCATGACTACTCTCAAGGAAAGAAGGGGTTTGTTCTTTTGGCAATGATGCTAAGGGTTACATCATTGGAAAAGGCTTTGTCTCCAATGGAGAAATAAAGTTTGATGATGTTAATCATGTGGAAAATCTCAAGTACAATCTCTTGAGTGTCAGTCAAATGTGTGATAAAGGCCATGTTGCTCTTTTCACCAGTCAGAACTGCAGGATTCTGTCATCCAAAGTTCTGAATTTGATTGATAAGGTGTTGGATGATCACACTCTCCTGAGGGCCAACAGGACAGGAAGAGTGTATGCCTTAGATCTTTCCAAGAAAATAAATCTCAGAGGCCATCCTTGCCTATTTTCCAAAGCCTCTCCTCAGGAATCTAAACTGTGGCACAGAAGGCTGGGTCATGTTAATTTCAAAAACATGAATCAGCTGATCCACAATAGTTTAGTGAGAGGCTTACCAATAAAGGAGTTCCACTGTGATGAAACCTGCACTGCTTGTTTAAAAGGAAAACAACACAAAGTCTCATTCTCCTATTGAAGAGCCTAAGTCCACTGCCTGCTTGCAATTACTGCATATGGATCTATTTGGTCCTGTGAGAGTGATGAGCATGGCAAAGAAGAAATACTGTCTGGTAATTGTGGATGATTACTCCAGATTTGTATGGACTTTCTTTCTCATTCAAAGGATGAGGTTGCTCAGAAGATTATCAACTTTGTGTTGTATGTTGAGAAGCAGTATTCCCTTTCAGTCAAGTGTATAAGGAGTGACAATGGAACTGAATTCAGAAACCATACACTTGATGAATTTTATCTTTCAAAGGGAATCAAAAGGCAGTTTAGCATCCCAAGGACTCCAGAACAAAATGGAGTAGTGGAGAGAAAGAACAGGACCCTAATTGAAGCTGCAAGGTCTATGTTGGCTGACTCTGGTTTGCCACTGACCTTTTGGGCTGAAGCTGTTAACACAGCTTGCTATGTGCAGAATAGAGCCTTAGTAAATCAGAGGTTGATGAAGACTCCATATGAAGTTCTACATCACTTGGCTCCTCTAATTTCATTTTTCAAAGCATTTGGGTGTCCCTGTTTTATTCTCAACACAAAGGATCAACTCCAAAAATTTGATCCTAAGGTGGATGCAGGGTATTTTGTTGGTTATTCATCTACTTGCAAAGCATACAGAGTCTTCAACTGCAGAACAAAGATAGTTGAAGAGACTTTGCATGTGAAGTTTAATGAATCTCCAATGGACAAGATTCCACAAAACCCTGTGGAGTTGTTTGATTTGGACATACTGCAATATGTTCCTTATCAACCTCCAGTTGTTGCAGACCATGTGGATAAATCATCTTCTGCAGCATGTCTTCCACCTGGTGGTATTGATGATGATGATGATAATATCAATACTCACCTATTCAAGTTTAGTGACCAACTGCCTGAGTCTGCTAAACTTGATGTTCCTGTAGCTTCAGCAGTTCCATCCACAACAAATGCTGATGAGATTTCTGATTCCTCTACATCTTTTGAGTTACCATCAAATTCTTGGTTTCAAGAGTCTGCATCAACATCTGCTGCTGCTGAAGGTTCTACAAACACTTGCACAGATATCATTGTTTATCAAGAGCTGAAGAATCACCCAATGTCTCAAATCATTGGTGATATCAATGCTGGAGTTTCAACAAGAAGTCAATTGTCTAACTTCTGCTTCTATGCTCTCTTCATCAGTCAGCTAGAGCCAAAGAACTATCATGTTGCTTTAAGAGACAATGGATGGGTTGAAGCCATGCAGCTTGAGCTACTTCAGTTCAAGAAACAGCAAGTGTGGGAACTGGTTCCTCTACCCCCAGGTAAGTGTGCAATAGGCACTAAATGGGTGTTTAGGAATAAAACTGATGAAAATGGGCTTATTGTTAAGAACAAGGCTAGACTGGTTGTACAGGGGTTCTCACAAGAAGAAGGTATTGATTATGATGAAACCTTTGCCCCTGTAGCCAGACTAGAGGCAATTAGATTGTTCTTAGCCTATGCTGCATTCCACCATCTTAAAGTTTTTCAAATGGATGTCAAAAGTGCATTTTTATATGGCAAAATAAAAGAAGAAGTTTATGTGTGTCAACCACCAGGTTTTGAGGACAATAAACATCCTGAATGGGTGTATAAACTTGATAAGGCTCTTTATGGGTTGAAACAAGCTCCTAGAGCCTGGTATGAGACACTTTCCACTTCTTCTCAAGAATAATTTCACTAGAGGCTCCATAGATAAAACTTTGTTATTAAGAAGGTGGATCAGCATAAGCTACTTGTTCAAATTTATGTTGATGATATTATTTTTGCATCCTCTGATCCCCAGTTGTGTGATGATTTTACCAAATTAATGAAAAAGAGGTTTGAAATGAGTGCAATGGGAGAATTACAGTTCTTTCTAGGCTTGCAAATCAAACAAAAGGCTGATGGAACCTTTATTCATCAGTCCAAATATACAAAAGATCTTTTGAATAAGTTTGATTTACAAAATTGTAAGCCCTGTTCTACTCCCATGTGCAACACCACACAACTGGATGCGGATCAGAAAGGTAAAGCTGTTGATGAAACACTTTACAGATGTATGATTGGGTCCTTGATGTACTTAACAGCTTCTAGACCAGATATCATGTTTGCTACTTGTGTCTGTGCTAGATTTCAGGCTGCTCCTAAAGAGTCTCATTTGATTGCAGTCAAGAGGATCTTTAGATATTTGCAAGGTACACAATCTCTAGGTTATGGTATTCCACTGGACACTCTTGCAAATTAGTTGCTTTTTCAGATAGTGACTATGCAGGGTGCAAGTTAACTAGAAAGTCAACTTCTGGTGGATGTCAATTCCTAGGCAACTGTTTGATTTCTTGGCAGAGTAAGAAACAAACATCTGTTGCTACATCCACTGCTGAAGCAGAGTACATTGCAGCTGCAAGTTGTACTTCTCAGGTACTCTGGCTTCAGAACCAACTTTTGGATTATGGCATTACAGAGACTAAGACTCCATTATAATGGATAGTGCTTCAGCTCTGTGCATTGTCAAAAATCCAGTCCAGCACTCTAGGACCAAACATATAGAGATCAGACATCATTTTATTAGGGATTGTTTTGAAAAAGGTCTGATTGATCCTAAGTTTGTGCCTAGTGCTGATGAGCTTGCAGACATTTTTACTAAGCCTTTGGATAGTTCAACTTTCCAAAACCTAGTGTTACGGCTTGGTATGCTGCAGCTAGAATAAGTGATAACTACTGATGATCTCAGTATATAAGTACTGATGATCATTAGTACCATATCACATATAGTACTGATTCTGTTAAAAAATGATAAAGTTACAACTACTGATGTAGTTATAACTACTGATGTCAGTAAAAACAGATAAGTACTGATGTCCTATGAAACAACTGAAAACAGCTAAAAGGCTGATGAGTAAGTGTTGAGGACAGTATGAAACAGCTGAAAGGCTATGAATTGACGAAAACTACTGATGAGAACTTTCTCTTCAGTTGTTCTACAACTGTGTTTCATCCTAAACAACTGATGACAAAACCATGTCTTCAGTAGTTTCACAACTACTGATGACTAACACCAAGTCATCAGCTTTTAAACAACTGATGACAAAACCATGTCTTCAGTAGTTTCACAACTACTGATGACTAACACCAAGTCATCAGGTTTACAACAACTGATGACAAAACATGTTTCAGTAGTTTCACAACTACTGATGACTAATACCAAGTTATCAGTTGTTTAAACACCTGAAGACCAAACCGAGTCTCAGTGTTTCAAACATCTGAAGTCAAACCATGGTTTTCAGTAGTTTTATAACTGCTGATGCCTAAAACCAAGACTTCAGTTGTTTCAACTTCTGAAAGGGTAATACCATGTCATCAGTCGTTTACAACTACTGATGACTAACACCAAACCCTTCAGTCGTTTTCTAACCCTTACCCTATAAATACCCCATACCTAATCCTTCAGCGCTTCATCCTCTCCAAACCTAACGTTCAAATCTCCAAAACTCTCTCTCATTAATGGCGACCATGCAGCTCAAACCACGCCATAACTGTGTTGCCTACCTCACAAAATCACCTTCTGGACAAAGTTCGACAACGCCATTGATCTAATGGTCCAATCTCCCTACCAAACGGCCTTCCTTCTAAATCCCACCATTCATGTCGAATCCTTACACCAGTTTTGGACGAACGTCACCCTTCTAACTGGGGAGAACAACACCGAGTCTCTCCAGTCGTTCGTCAACAATCATCAAGTGGTCATCACTCCGGAATCATTCGCCAAACCCTTAACTTGGATGATGCCACTTTCCCGCTGGGTATCCAAAGGGCACAACTGATTTATCCTTTGCCCACCATGGATATCAGGGAAACCTCAGTGCCTCTACCATCCTGAAGAAGCATTTCCATGATGCAGAACGTCTTATCTTTCACATGGTTAATGTTTGCTTAGCTCCTAAGACTCCTCTTGGGATCAAATGTCTACCAGGTGGCAGCAGGTACTATTCTCTATCCTTGAGCAACAAGACTTAAACTTTTCTGAAATTATTTTTCTTGAACTTAAGGATATGGCCTCAAAACCTCTTTCTAATCGATGGATATTATATCCTCGGTTCATTATGGCCATCATAGAGAATCAGCTGCAAGCTGAGGGACTTGTTGGCCTTGGAGTCCCTGCAACGGCTGTATTGCCTGAAGTATACTCCAGGCACAACTCTGACCAAACACTGAAACAGGCTGCCAAACTGCGAAAACCCACGCAGTTGGAACCCACAGCCACCACCTCCAGAACCAGAGTCCCCACCAAACCTAAATCCAAAAAGCCAAAAACGGCTACTCAGGGAGATGAGTCCCCTGAGGATGCCCCTGTACCACAAACACAGGAACACATACTGGTATTAACCCCCAGTTGTGTCAAAGACTCAACCTGCCAAAGCCGCACAGGTATCCTCTCAACAGGATCCTGTTGCACCAATATTGGGGAACCCACACTGCTGGAACCTATCTCACTTGAGAGGGTTACCATTGAAGCGCACCATTCACCCGGGTGCAATCTGCTTCTACCCAATCACCACATGCAACCGCCCCCCAAAGTCCTACATTAATTGTTGCACAAGTGCTGAGTCAGTTGCACTCCTCACCCCCTCCCCAGATACCAATTACAACTGGGCATACCTCTACCATTGAGGGGGAGGATCAAAGTGCATGATAACCCACAGCATAGGGGTTACAATGTTCCATTTCTAGTGTAGAAAAGGAGATTGGAACTTCTGGTGAGGCTGCCACTTATCCTGCTTCAGCATATGATCAGGATGTAGTTGGTACCATTACTAAGACCTTACCAGAGGCAACTGCTGATGAAGGACATAGTCCTGAGGCAGGAAGTCCCCAGTTCCAAGACAAAGGGGCACATGCTACAACTGATCTACACTCAGTGCATGTTCATCCTGATTCTATCAGGAGGTCAGGTGATTCAGTACCACTGATGATGACCTGGGCTTCTTTTACGATGTATTAGCCCAAAACACCATCCTGGAAGAGGAGGTGAGCAGACTCAAAGAGCTGCTTGCCAAAACTTCTGCGGATCAAAGACCATCTGCCTCTCAAACCCCACAGATGGCACCTTCATCTGAAGGTCTCCTAAACACAGAGCCACTCCCAATTCTCAGCCACCTGCCTCTGCTTCTGGCACTATTTCTCAGGAACAGAACCCCCTGAGCAAATAGCTGCTATCTTTCAAAATTCCCTACCTCTCATCACACCTATAATCACTGATATAGTGATCAAAACCATTGATGAGAGGCTTTCCTCAGTAATACAACCCTTGATAGAGGAAGTTGTGGGCAAAAAGCTTTCTGACAATCAAACCCTTGCAACCAATGCAACAAAAAGGGGGAGATTCAGTCAGTGAAAGCAAAAAGAAAGAGGAGTGCAGAGAGGAAAGAGAAAGAGAAAGAAACAGAAGTGACAGAGTGGAAAAGAGAAGGAGTTGGCTGTGGAGACTGAAAAAGAGAGGAGAAGGAAGCTGACATGGAGAAATCAAAGAAAAGAAAGAATGAAAGGAGACTGCCTTGGAGCTGATGGTAAAAGAGGCTGATGCCGAACACAGCAGATCAATGGATAACATCATTGATCAGTTGTTTAGGCAAGGCCATGACACTGACAAACTTGACTCTGAGATCAGAAGATTAGAGATTGAAGAAATCCAAAACAGATGGGCAAGTTATGATGTGTTAGAAAGAGAAAGGCTGGAGATCATGATCAGATTTATAGCAAAATATCTTGGAAGATCAATGATCGAAATCAAGGCTTGGTCCAGGGACAGCATCTTGGCAATAACCACCAAGATATGTTCGTCTGAAGTATACACTAAAGGATTAGTTATTGAAGCTTTGAATGAAGCTGGTGCTGGGAGCAGGACTGAACTAGCCAAGCAATTTAAAGCCACACTCACTTCCAAAATGCTAGAACAGCCTGTCAACATTCCCACACCTAAACCACCAAAACAACAACCCACCAAACCAACTCCCTTCCCCAAAACCAATAGCCGATGATGTACCCCAGAAGAAGAAGAGAAGGGTATTGAGGCTAGAAGATGATGAAGAAGATGATGATGATGAAGATGAAGATAGGCTGCCACTCTCAGCTGTTATACAGTTGCCGAAGGCCACAAGTCACTCTCCAACAATTACTCCTGAAACTCAAAGACAAATTGTGAAAGTGAAGCTAGAAGAAAAAGAACTTCACAAACAACACGATGAGGAATTGTTGAGGAGGGTTGACAAAGCATATGCAGCCACATCTTCTATCATCAACATGAAGAAGCATGCTCTCAGATTACACACTCTTAAGCATACATTTCAATATCAAAAGGAGAGAGTGAGGATTTGGCCTGATCCCAGGGTGTCTCACAGGATTCACAAGAAAAACATTCCACAGAGATACATTGGCCAGGTGAAAAAGATTGTAGATGAAGTGATCTCCTGGTCTTTGTAGTATCACCTGGGAAATCCTAGAAGACTTCAAGAAAGCTTATAAAGCTAACCAAACCCCACAGAAGATGCTGAAAATAAAATGGTGAAAAAGGGGTTAGTTTATAAGAGGCTTGAAGAAGTCAGAAAGAATGAGCTCCAGTTGTTTCTAGAGGGTAATCACCCTGATGAATTTGCTTATAGAATAATAACAACTGTGGAGCTAAAGAATGGGAAACAGGTCAAATACCTATCTGAGTACTATGGGCCTGAATCATTATTTGAAGGAGGTGCTGAAGAGCTGACCATGGAGGAACAAATTACCTTCCTTGAGGCCTACACAAGAGAGTCATACAGACTCATAGTGGGGAAGTAGATCTCATGGATGGGGTAACAACTCTGTGTCCAGTTCCCCAAGACAGAGTTCCCATTCATACTTTGCCAAACAGATCATTGAGACTTCTTCCCAGGCCTGTGCTTAAAAGGGTCACTTCTGAGCTGATCTAGAAGACAAAAAGACCAATCCTTCTGCCATAATAAGTGGGACATCTTCAATAAGTTTAGAGGTTTTGGCTGCATTGGTTCAGGGGGAGTTTGTTGGACCAAAAGAACCAATGAGCCTGATCAGAAAAACCTCTAAGTCCCACAGACATCACAACAACTGCTGAAGACTTGATCAGCTGTTTGACAAAGTCTGAAGATTTCAACAGCTGAAGACTAAAGTACTGAAGACTTCAAAAGCTGAAGACCAAAGTCTGAAGATCAACAGCTGAAGACTAAAGTACTGAAGACTTCAACAGCTGAAGACTAAAGTACTGAAGACTTCAACAGCTGAAGACCAAAGTCTGAAGATCAACAGCTGAAGAACAAAGTACTGAAGATCAACAGCTGAAGTACAAAGACTGAAGACATTAGCTGATGACAACAGCTGAAGTTCAAGTACAAGTACTGAAGCCTTCAGAGTTTGTTACAACAGCTGAAGAAGCATTCTTCAGTTGTTGTGATGGTTTCCTTTCAGTAGTTTTCTTTTTGTTTCAGTATTTGTAAAACGACTGAAGAGCATGTTCTTCAGTCGTTGTAGTTTCAGTAGTTTCTTTTCAGTAGTTGTAGTGATAGTTAACACTTAGCATTTTTGTAAGAAGATGTCAGCTGTTTGACATCTTCAGTAGTTGTGTTAACTATCAGTAGTTTGAATAAATTCTGTTAGATGTCACTATCAAGTGACATCAGCAGACGTCACATCTCCTATATAAGAGGTGTTGACCTAATTGTATGTGTGACATTCTGTTACCACGAAAGCGAATATTGAATGAAATATATTTGCAGAATTCTTCTGTCTATAACCGTTTGTTCTTACCTTGATATCTTTTGTGTTCTTGTGAATTGGCTAATTCATTGTTTGATTTCCGCTGCTATACTCTCTAATCAATCAAACGTAGATCACTGATCCTAACAGAATAATCCCAACCAACACTTCTTTGGCATGTAATGTTGAATATAGACACAACAATTCCAGTGTATGTGTTTTAGTATTTGCTCTTTATGAATTGTTTCTTAGGAAAGGATTAGGATGACCCATTTGAGAAATAACATCTCTACGTTCATTGAAGTATACCACGTGTTGGAGCAGTCTAAGTCATAATAGGTGTCGGAGCTTGTCGAATAGTCTGGCTTAAGTATTACACCTGATATGTTGTAAACAACACATGAAAGTGGGTCATCGCCAAGAAGAGTATATGGAAAATGAGATCAGTCGTACGAATGAGCCATTGCGACAATTTTTGTGGTGGGACCAGCCGTGCGACTAAGGAGAGCGATTGGGACATTCGTAAGAGGAACCATAAGTATGGTCCAGTCGTACGATGAACCAGTATGCAGGGTCCAACGTATATTGAACCTTATGATGGTCCAATCGCACGAATGGGCAAGTTCATCTAATATGGGCCAAGGGCCATATAACAAGTTTCAATGTGTAGAGAGATTAGGATCTAAGAGGAAGTCTGCCCGGAGCCTAGGGATGCCGGATGAGAGGGGAGATCATGCTCGATCCCCTTGCCAAGACTCTTGATTCTTATGTTGTACGAGCTTGTAACGTTAGGTTTTTATCAATGAAACCAATATTTGATAGTTCTTGTTATTGATTTGACTTTTGGTTTTGGTTGTTCATCATTCCGTCAAGAACATGCTCACTCGTTAGGTTTTTATCAATGAAACCATATTTGATAGCTCATGTTATTGATTTGACTTTTGGTTTTGGTTGTTCATCCTTCCTTCAAGAACATGCCCAGATGTTTACCGATCCAGCCGACTTCACAATTGGTATCAGAGCCGGTTACTGCTGGAATGATCTAACAATCATTCTAGCAACCCGAGCTCTTGATTTCGGGATCAAATTTCAGATCTTGACGTTAAACCCACTTCGTGTTCTTCGTGTTTTGCTCAGATCTTGTTACGTGTGGTGTTTCTATGTTAAAATTGAACTTGAAACCACGTTCTGATCTCCCCTACGAATATGATGATGCCTACTTTGTTTTGGTTCATGTAAAATTCATCAGATTAGGGTTTTGGGCAGCCTGGCGGCTGCAGATCTTAAAATCTGCGTGCAGACCCGTTAATACGACTAGGCCATGCGAATGGACCATTCGTACGACTGGACCATGCTAATGGACCATTCGTGCGACTGGACTAGTTGTATGTTCAATCTTGCGACTGGACCAGTCGTATGTTCAATCACACGAATGAGCCATCCCCATTGACTTATCCGCATTTGTTCCAGACCGAAAAAAAAGAGTCTCGAACTGCTTCTTGCGTAGATTTGAGGATGAGCAAAGCATATTCACCCTGAGGTTCTTTTGTCAAATTGGTTCGATGTATACCCCATTATTCGTCGGACTACCAGAATAGGTGAATGTATTTGGAACATGAAAGAGAGAAGAGAAGATGTCAGCATTCGATGCTGATTTTGTGGGGGTAGTCAGGAGCATCTGACTACTTATGGGCCAATCGAATTATATCTATCCGCACAAAGAGGATTCTCATTCTTAGGGGGAATCCATGTATAAAGAAATTGAAGACGCAATCTGAAAGTGATGATGTGAGCAGGTTCATGATGATGAATCTACGTGCACACTGAGTTGTTTGATATTGTCAGTTGTGGATTGGAACCTTCAACCTTTTTCCCGATACACGTATGAAGACGCCAGGAGAGCACAATGTCTATATATTGGGATATGCTGAATGTGAGGGGGAATTTCTGCAGGTGTTGATGTTAAACAGGTTAGCCTGTGTGAAGATTGAAGCAATGGAAAAATGTTCATGTCATTATCTGAAAAAATCAGTCATAGGGGGAATCTTGCTGCTGTGATGGTGTTCTGCAAAGTAAACGAAAGTTGTTGTGCCTAAATTCATTTTCAGGGATATTGTAGTAACCTGACAGATCGGCAACGTTGGCTAATATGCTTTTTCGTTTGATTCTATTGGAAACTAGAGCAAAGATTGACTGAAGATTGCAAGAGGTGTTATCTACTATTCACAAGCAACGTCCAAGGGGCAATTTGTTGGAGCATATATAGTCATATATAGTTTGTTCGTCGCTTGTCGAATAGTCTAGGCTTAATGTATTACACCTGATATTTTATAAACACATGAAACTGGGTTATTCATAGGAGCATATACGAATGAGACTCATGCTCATGGACCAGCCGTGCAACTGAGAGATGCGATTAGGACATTAGTAAAACTGAACCATAAGTATGGTCTAATCATACGATTGAACCATACGCATGGTACAGTCATACGATTGAACCATACGCATGGTCCAGTCATACGATTGAACCATACGCATGGTCCAGTCATACGATTGAACCATATGCATGGTCCAATCACACGAATGGGCCCAATCGCGTCTAATATGGGTCGAGGCCTATATATACCAGCTTTAATGTGTAGAGAGATCAAGGAACTGAGAGGAAGTCTCCCCGGAGCCTAGGGCTACCGGATGAGAGGGGAGATCATGCTCGATCTCCCCTTGCCAAGAGTCTAGATTCTTATGTTGTAACGAGCTTGTAATTGTTAGGTTTTTATCAATGAAACCAATATTTGATAGTTTGTGTTATTGATTTGACTTTTGGTTTTGGTTGTTCATCCTTCCGCCAAGAACATACTCAGATGTTTACGATCCAGTGACTTCACACTCAGCTAAGTCTTTTGGATCATTTTCTCCAAGTTTAAAAGCTATTCCGTTTGCTTGTTCAGACACTTCAAGCATTCTATCAGATGTAATGAAAGCTCATAAAACTTTATGCCCTTCTTCATCTCTTTCTATTTCTGCTGTTGTCTAGAATCTTTTGATCAATCTTGCATTAATCATAGGTCTTGCACACATTGCATAGACATTTTGATCTTAGCAGAAATCTTATCATCTCTTCATAACCAACAGCTTCTCTGTTTTCTTTATCTAAAAATGCGGCAACATTATGTTTAAGCTCAAACTTCAAAGTTGCCATCTGCAAAAATATAGAGAAAAGAATATTAGAACGTAAAATTTTGATTAATGAATTTCATTTTACATATGAATTTGCAATTTGTAATATTTAATTCAATTTTGACTTATGATTTTGACTTTTGACTTAAGAATTTAATTTGTGAAATCTTAAAATTTATTCATTTTGTATCTATCATTTTTATTAATCAATTATTTGAATTCTGATTTATCTATCTTTTTTTATTTAAAAAATATATACATATATATATATATAATATTTTATTCAAAAATGAATTGTCTACTCATTCTTCTTCTTCCTTTGAAGAACCCGACTGTTCAATCTATATTCAAATCATTCACAATTTCAGTCGATGAACAATATATCAAAATGCTCGAAATTTGATACATATCAACAATCCAGAATCAGTTTTAGATATGATTAAGATTTGATTAGATAAACTTTGAATGTTATAGTGTTTGAACGCCCGAATAGCAGTCAAACAACTATGCCAATCAACATGTTTTAACCAAAATCTACTGATTTGAATCACAAACTTACGTTCATAAACCCAAATAAATCTAACAATCAACAAGATTTGCTACAATCACTGAAAATATGAGAGTTCGATGAAGACCGAGAGTCGATAGTTAAGAGAGTTTTGTTTTCGGAGAATTTTGAGTGTGAATGAGAAACAAGTCTAAGTGTTGAACATATATTAAGAGAAATTTTAGATGCATGAACACTGTTTGTGCGTATGAAACCCTAAAATTCACAAAATAATGAGACGTATGAGCACTGTTTGTGCGTTTGGACTCAGACGCATGAGAACTATTCAGTCGCATGAGCACTGTACAGACGCATAAGCACTGTTTAGGTGCTTTTGGACTGTTCAGAAGCATTTGCAATGTTCAGCTGCATGAAGTTCTTGAAACGTCTAACACTTGTAACTCTTGAAACATTTCAACACTGTGTAGATACATGAGACATTTAAAACGTCCAACATGGTTAAAATCATTCTCATTATCACTGTTTAGGCGCATGGGTTTGTTAAAACGCCCAAACACTTGGTAAACTCATGGACTTATTGCAACTGTTTAGGCGCATGGGAATATGAAACACGCCCAAACACTTGTATAATTTCCTCAAAGTTCACAATGCTCCTATTTAGACGTATGAACACTATTTAGGCGCATGAGTTGACTTTGAGTTGACTTTCATGAGTCTTACACTTGTGGTTTTCAAAATCTTCACGTTTAAACATATTAGTAATATTTCATACTAATATTTAAACATTTTAAGCATATTTTTGAATTTCCCAAAACTTACCTTTTAGTCCTCAAATTTGAAGTTTTTACATTTTGCACACTCAAATTAATTTTTACAATATAATTCTTCATGTTGTTGAAATTTTTTAAAATTTATCTTTCCCTTCATTTTAGTCTCAAAATATAATCAAAAAACTACTTTTCAACTTTTGAAAGAAACCTTTCCACTTGCAAATTTATTTAGGGTCATATTATCATTTTCAAAAGTTATATTATCAAACTCACATACACTTTGAACATATAACATCATCCTTTTAATTCAACATTTTAACTTTGATTTTGATTTTTTGAGAAAAATCTTTCATTTATTACTCCCCACAACTTATAAGTTTCCTATGGTAACATAATAAGATCACACATCTCATTGTTACATTGCCTTCACACACAGAAAAACATGCATAAAATCAAAATGAAAGAAGAATCAAAATCTAGTATAAACAAAAGAATTAATGTCTGCAGTAAGATCATATCAATGAAGATCAGCACATTAAAATAAAAAAATATGAATAGTCATAGACAATGAATAAATCCTGATCAAGTGTGTTCCAGGTCAGTGATATCACAGCAAAGGAGACACAAGATCTAAGGACAGAAAATGAGTATTTTTGACAAAATATCAACTCACTTACTTTTTCAATTCTTGGATTGATTAGGGTATATTTAGATATGACATGTTGTAATTCATACAAAGACTTAGAGAGCTCAACTATCATCAAGACATGCAAGAAGGAACACATACTCAACTTATTACCTGAAACATATGTATAATCAGAGCTCATGTTACATAAATGAATAGAGAATGATCATGGATAACCATTTGATCAGATCTAACTATCCATTTGAATAGATTGTGCATATTGGCATCTTTTGCATCAAAGAGAAAATCCAGGTCTGTAATGACTTACAACAAAGGATATCTCAGCACTTCAGGTCTATGATGACTCATAACAGAGAAGTGAGATGATGCTTGTAACAAATCTCATGATTAATCACATCACCATCAGGTGTGAGTGGTGTAACTTAACAAGACATCAATATGATAAGCCAATACATCTCAAAAGTACTCAGATGAATACAAACAAGCATAAAGATTTAGTGTAATCACAAGAATTTACTTTTTTAGTATAGTAGCATGATATTATCTACACATCATATCTGATCATGTCAGACTTTATTAATGAGTGAAATATGCAACTGATCTCACTAATGTACTATCATTTCTCACATATTGCATAAACAAATTCTTTTATAAAAATAAACTGACAATTACGAAAGATTCTATTTTTGGAGTTTTGATTTATACTTTTGTATTTGGTTTTTCTAAGAAAAAACACACACACACAAAATACAAACAGGCGATTAACATTGAGAGGATCACTTATGACGATCTTTTGATTTAGAGAGTTCACATATGATTAATAAGACCAATTGACTCCACCAAATACTCAAACCGTCCTGGTAGGAAGGCTTTAGTAAATAGATCCGCCAACTATTTTTCCGTTGCAATTGAATCAAAATGATTAACCCTTTTTCAGAGTTATCTCTAAGAAAATGATATCGAATTTCGATATGTTTGTTTTTGAATATTGAACAGGATTAGCTGTAATGAACATAGAAGCAGTGTTATCAATGTAAATAGGTGTTTTAAGAAAATTGAACCCATAATCCAGTAGTTGATTTTGCAACAAGAGGATTTGAGAACATCTTGCTGATGCAGCAAAGTACTTAGCTTATGCAGTTGAAACAAAGACATTTGTTGTTTCTTACATTGCCACAAGACTAATCGGGGACAAGAAATTGACACCCACCCGAAGTAGATTTTCTATCTTGACAACATCCACCATAATCACTATCTATATATCCATGTAGTTCAATGTTACCCTCGAAAGGATACCAAAGACCTAAAGCTAGTTTACCTTTGAGATACCTGAATATCCTTTTGAGAACAATTAAGTGAGATTCTTTCAGATATCATTGATGCCTGGCACAAACACAAGTAACATACATAATGTTGCTCTAGATGTAGTAAGATACATCAAAGAACCAATCACTGATCTATATAGCGTTTGGTTAATAGATTTTACTTTTAGATCAGGTGCAATCTTGGTGTTAACATCTGCTGGAGTTAGTATGGACAGACAATCTTGCAACTTAAATTTCTTCAATAGCTTGTCAACAAATTTCTCTTGATTGATAAAAATTCCATCATCAGTTGGTTGACTTGAAGTCCAAGAAAGAAATTAATCTCTCCCATAGAACTCATTTGGAACTAAGATTTCATGATTTCTTCAAATTCATTGCACAATTTTGGACTGGTAGAACTAAATACGATATCATCAACGTACACTTGTACACATAAGAGATCATCATTATCCTTCTTTATGAATAAAGTTGGATAAGTGTTGTGATAATGTCTCATACCAAATTCTAGGGGCTTGATGAAGTCCATATAAAGCTTTACTCAGCTTATATACTCGATGTGGAAATTCTGCATCCTCAAAGCCCGGAGGTTGCTTCACAAACACATCGTTAGTAATAGGACCATGTAGAAATGAACCCTTTACATCCATTTTATACACCTTAAATATCATAATTGAAGCATAGGCCAGGAAAACTCAAATTGATTCAAGTCTTGCAACTGGTGCAAACACTTCATCATAATCTATCCCTTCTTCATGTATGTATCCTTGTGCAACAAGTCTCGCTTTGTTCCTTATTACTACACCACGATCATCAGTCTTATTTCTAAACAACCATTTCGTGCCTATAGCATTTTCTCCTTAAGGTAAATCCACTAAATTCCACACTTCTTGTTTGCAAAATTGAAGTAATTCTTCTTGCATAGCTTCTATCCAACCATTGTCATTTAATGCTTCGGTAACATTTTTAGGAACAATTTAAGAAAGAAAACAAGAGCATAAGCACAAGTTTGCTTGTTTTGATTTACTCCTTGTTGTTCTCTCATTCAATGGACTAATAATCTGAGAAATTGGATGATTCTTGTGAATACGAGATGTTGGAATCTCATGACATTGAACATTACATCCAGATTTGTTTGGTTTAAGTTGGAAAACTAATGTAATAAATTAGTAGAATGTGGATTGAAGTTTGAAACTTGAGTCGGTGAGTTAATAAAGTAATCAAAGTTACCAGTATCAACTGCATCACCAGAGATGGATGATGTTCCAGACTCAGGTTGCACAAACTCATTACCATTATTAGGAATTGGTTTGATCCTTCCTGATCAAATAAGACTGAATGATTTGAAGCTGTATTAGCATGATTATTGTCATTAAATCATATTGATGAGTCATTGATAAATGATAAAAATGGGTAGTTTGAGCTAGAATCATCTGGGTCATCAGAATCTGAATCCTCACTGAAAGATCCAAGATCTCCTTTAGGGGTCTTCTTACCTGTGGAATCAAGACAATTTGATTGATTAAACAAGTTAGATTGAAGAGAGTTTGATAATGAATCTAAATCAAATAACCAGGCAGGACCATTTAAAACTGATCGAAAAGAATTTTCCAAAAATTTAACGTTGAATGTTTCAAGAATTATATTCGTCCTAGAGTTGTACACTCGATAGGCTTTTGAAACAGATGAGTATCCAACAAAAAATCCATTATCAAATTTTGCTTTAAATTTTCCTAACTGAACATTTGAATTAAGAATCATAACAAGACAACCAAATGATTTTAAAAAGTTTATGTTCGGTTTCCTGCCAAACATTAACTCATAAGGAGTTTTCATTTTATCTTTTACAATTAAGATTTTGTTCTGAACAAAACACGCAGTTGATATAGCATCATCCCAAAAAGTGATAGGAATTTTTACATCAGCTAACATAGAACGAGCAACTTCAATCAGTGTTCTATTCTTCCTTTCAGCAACTCCATTTTGTTGAGGAGTTTTGGGGGCACTGAACTAATGAGCTATCCCTTTTTGTACACAAAACATTTCAATGTTAGCATTTTTGAATTCTGTTCCATTATCACTTCTTATTATTTTCACTTTATTTTCTATTTGATTTTAACTTTAATGATAAATTCTTTTGGTAAATCAGCCGTTTCAGATTTACCATACAAAAAGAAAACCCATGAAAATCTTGTATAGTCATCAATGATAACTAAACAATATGATTTTCATCCAATAATCTTGACATTTGTGGTCCAAAAGGTCCATATGTACCATTTGAAGAGGTTTGGAAGTTGAGTTTATGAGCTTGGTCTTATAAGACGATCTGTGTTGCTTTCCCTTCAAACATGCTAAGCAGTGATCAGTCGTTGCAAACTTCTTAGATGGAAGTCCAATGACATGATTTCCTGATACAAGCTTGTTCATATTCTTGAAATTTGAATGTCCGAGACGTCTATGCCAAAGCTGGCTTTCATCATTTGATGCTTTAGCAATTATGCATGTTGTTTCAATTGAAGGATCAACTTGAGACATATCCAACTTGTATACATCTCTATCCCTTTCAGCTATAACAATTACCCAATCTTTTCTTATCATAAAACCTGGCTTCAAAACATAACAGAATGAATCATCAAATAGAACAGTGTATGATTTATCACATATTTGGGATACACTTAAAAGATTAAAGTTCAGCTGTGAACAAAAGTTGACTTTGTCAAAGCTTATTATCCCATTTGATACTTTTCATTCTCCTGTTATTTTTCCTGCTACATCACCACCAAAGGCGACGTGTGTTCCATCCTTTAACTAAAAATCTTATAACAAGCCAGGATTGCCTGTCATATGCCAGCTACACCCACTATCCACATACCATGTATTAAGTGGTCTTCTTGGGCTTACCTGTACGACAAAAAAATTAAGTTGAGATATCCACCCAAGCCGAGATGGTCTTGGGTTTTCCAAATTTATAAACAATGGTAAATTGTTTGTAATGAAGATTATTCAAATCAGGTTTATTATTGATGAATTTACCAATCTTGTTTTGAAAATTGTTTGAGTTATTTTTGAGAACATTCATACCATTTGATTGATCAATTTTTGACATGTATTGATGACTAACCTTTTTATCAGTCATTTTTACAGATCTTGGTATGAATTGTCCTTGCACTTTTGTTTAGATCTCACATAATTGTTCTTTTGAAAAGATCTCAAACCTAAAGAAGGTGGATTAGTTAATTTTTGAAATCATCAGTTTGATTTCTCATATATTGAGGATTAACATAACCTTTGCTCATGTTTGAATTTCTAAATCCTCTAGTATGTGATCTCTTTCTAAAATAACAATCTGCAGTATTGTGAGTCTTCTAATCACAATAAGTATAGTATTTGTTAAAATAACAATCTGCTGTAAATGATTTCTCATGTCACATATGTGACAGTACTTGTTGAAATACCACTCAGCAGTATTGTGATTTTTCATATCACATATTTCACAGTACTTTTGTGGAGTTATAAACAACTGTTTGTTAACTTTTGACATTGACACTATATTCGATTCATTTTTATATTTTGGTGTCAAATAGTTAAACTGTTGTTTTTTATTTTTCACATTTTGATTTTGTGCCAAATTATTTTGCATCTGTTTAACATGAACTTCCTTCTTGAATTCCTTAGAAACAAATCTTTTTGCTGTTGGGTTTTGCAACATGTTAATCAAAGCAAGTTTAACCATTTTAACATATAAAACGCAGCGGAATTATGACTTAACCATGTTGTTACATTCTTAAAAATTCACCATTTGAATGCTCAAACAAAACCCAAGCTTGTATACCCACAAGCTTTAGCAAACACCTAACTAGTTAGGAAGTTAAACACCAAGAACAAATCCTCTTGTACAATTTGAAATCTTCAAGAAGTTCTTGAAGGGCAGCCAACCAAAACAAAATTTTCAGCTCCCTTTTGCTTCTTTAATCCGAAAATTTCAGGTTGTTTGAGAGAGAGAAGTGTTTTGTGTGTGTAGAGAAAGGTGTATAGTGTGTCTAGAGAGAAAATGCAAGTGCCCTTAAGTCTTCCACAAGACAAGACAAAATGCAAAACCCCACCCACTTAGGCGGCCGAAAATCATCTTAAAATGGGTTTCCCCCCATTTTAGTTTTATAAAAGTTACACACTTAGCCCTTAATCTTATAAAATTAAAACCTATTTTAATTTTATAACAATAACACACTTTTATTTGATATTATTTAACCAACTTAAATAATGAATCAAATAATTGCTCATGAACAAATTATCCATATAATGTTGTTCTTTTACAAAACTAGAGCTTTAGAAAACCAATTTTCTAACTGGTGTCCATATTTATTTGTTTGATCTCATCAACAAATAAATAATTGGTGTTTGTGTAGCTTGTTATTGGGTATGACCCGACTTGGGTCATAACGTACTAACCACATCAATCTTGTATGTGTCTTGGGCATATAGGATCCAACATTTGCTACAGCGGAAGTCATAGAATCTGAACTTGATTTCAGATCAGAGTGAGATTTGTTCATAGTATTTACCTTGTTGTTTTGAAGAGAATTCATATTTAACAAACCGGCTAACACAAATTTTATCGGTTTAAGTTTTGTTGCCTGATTTGTTGCTTTGATCAACTTTTCTGAACTTTTGTTTGTTCAGATTGATGATTTCTTTCTTCTTCTTTGATTCTTTGACTTAGAAGAACTTAGTTTAGTTCTAGATTGAACGTCGTCAAAAGAAGATTCTTTTTCAGATTTAACTTGTTGTAGATTAATAGTGTTTGAATCTTCTGATGTTCCTACCTGTTGTTTATCTTTATCCTTTCTGTGAACTTTCACTTCTTCTAATACAAAATGAATTTGATCAGAAGTGTTTTGTTTTGTTTGTTTAGGTTCATAAGATTTTATCTTGATTGGATGACCATTTTTAATCTTTTCTTGATCATTTTCAACAAAAACTTTTACATTTTCCTTTTCTTCTTCTGAATTCCTATTTTTGACCTGGAAAGCTTTAAGTTTAGCTTTATTCTCAGGAGAATGATCATGTGTATTAAAGTTCTCTGGTAAGTGTTTGTAATAGATTCAGGCATAGGTTCATGAGTGAAACCTAACCCTGCTTTCTGTTTATCTTTCTCTTACTTACTAGTTTTTCTACAATCATTTTTGAACTTTTTACTTTAGCAAGATCCATTTGAGTAGCAGCATGTGCTATCTTCTCCTGTTCAAGATTTTTGGTTATCTCTTCCAGTTGTTTAGAAACAATTTCTAATTCTTTTAGTGTTTTGTTCCATGAAGTTTGAAGAGAAATAATCTTTTGATCTTGGTTTATGATCAGATTTTAGTTTGTTATGCATTGACTCTCTTGTTTTAGTTTCTCACATATTTTATATGAGTAGTTTCTATAGTATTCAACATGTTCATAGCATGATTTTGTGTAGAGTTTTTCTCTCACTTCAGATGGGATTTTAGGGAATTTTGGAGATAAGCTTTCAGATTTTGAAGATGAAGTGTCAACCTTAGGTTGATCAGACTGTGCCATTAGAGCTACTTATTGTGTATCCTCCTTAGGATCAGATTTGTCACACCAATCATATTCATCTTCTTCATTCTCACCTTCCATCTTTGGATCATTAGTTTCTGACCAATCTTCTCCCTAGATTTCTGCAACAAGAGATAAACTTGATGTTAAATCATTAGTAAACTATTCAGCATATGCACTCCAATCATAACCATATTTAATGCTGACTACTAAAGCTTTCTTGGTTTCATCAGATGATTTTGTTTCATCTTTAAGCTCAGGCATAGGAAGACTTTGATAAGGCTTTTGCAAAGTCTTCTAAGCTAGTTGAAACCTTTGATTGCTAGAACTTGATTGAGCATTTCCTCCATTATTCCTCGGAGCTTTGCATTCTCTGGAAAAATGTCTATAACTGTTACAGTTAAGACACCTTGATTTTGACTTATCAAACCCAATAGTCTTGTTAGCACTTGGCTTGTACTTCCCGTTGACATATGAGTGTTTTTGTGTCCTGTAAGCAAGCATTACCATCTACCAGTTTAAGTCCATCTCTTCAACATCTTCAGGATCCATTTCAAACAAATCCCGCAAAACAAGGTCTAATTGAGTTAAATGGCTACCTTGATATGCTTGAAAACTAGCCATAAATGCAGTGAATGCAGTTTTAGACTCTTCATCCTCTAATAGGATGTTTATCACATCTTTAACTTTGCTAGATTTAGCAGAGTTAGATGAAGAAGTATCTGTTTGAACATTAGATGTTTGAGACTGAGATTTAGGAGGAGATTGAGAATGAGACTGTGTTGTATAAGCACGAGCACTAGTAAATGATGAATTAGTGAAAAATCCTGCTCCAATAAATAAATCTCCCTCTTCTTCTATAATTTTCTCACTTTTTGCCATGAATGCATTTTCAATAGTCTTGCAGGAGAAGCAAAAAACTGATACTGAGACATTGATGCTGCTCTATCATTATTCCTTGAGCTTTCATCAATCTCTACTTACTCTATCTTGGCAATGAGTAGATCTAGATCCATAGGGAACTTCTCAGTATGTTTAGTAAGGTTACTGTTTGTTTTCATGAGGGTAAATCATTGAGTAGTCTAAGATTTAGATCTTCAAGATCAGGCTTAATACCAGCTCTTGACATCTCAGTTTAAGTTGAACAAATCTATTCATCATCTGATTTATGGTTTCTACAGATAAATGTTGAAACAATTCTAATTGCCTTTTCAACTTTTGTTTCTTGAGATTTTAAATCTCCTTGCCTCCTTCACAAACGGTCTTTAAGGCTTTATACATGGTATATCCAGTTTGATATCCATCAAGCCTTGCAAGAACTTCTAGAGGTAGTCCTTTACACATCAAGGAATATGCTTTGATATCATTCTTTATTCTTCTCAAATCATCTCTTTGAAGACCATCTTCAGGATAAGGTTCTTGAGAATCTTTAATATAAACAAACCCTTTGTCAGGCCCATCAGGGATTATAGGAATGTATGGTCCTTTCTCTATAGATTTCCAAAGATCAGTGTCAATGGAATTAAATGATGTTTTAACCTAATAGACCAATTTTTGAAATTAGCTCTATTTTTAAGTTTTGGAACTCTATTTTCAGAATCTTCTGATTTCACCATTCTTATATTTTTGTTGTTTTTCACAGATTTTGAATTAAGAAAAGAACGAAAAAGTTTTTGAAAAATTTTCTTAAAAAATTTTTTAAGTATCAAGGGTGATGCACCTAAACAATAATCCAACTCCCAAACAGTTAATGCGTCTAAGTTGAGAGACGTCTAAGGGAATGCCTTAAATTTTTTTCCAAAACGCCCAAGTTGATGCGTCTGAACAGTATTAAAACGCCTGAACAGTTATAATGCGCCTACACAGTTGTAATGCACCTCAACAGTTGTCAAACGTCTAAACAGTTCTAATACGCCTCAACAGTGATGATACGTCTGGAGTTTTACTCTTTAATAGTAGTCAAATGTCTGAACTAAAAAGTCTAAACAGTGTTAATGCGACTAAATAGTTGTCAAACGCCTAACACTTAGACAATTTTTCAGCAAACTCAACTCTAATGCGCCACATTCATCATGTTCATATGAATGTAACTAACTTAAATCTTCTGAAATTCTTCAAAAGTTGATGAATTGGATTGAAAGTTTCCAATTAGACATGTTTTGTACCGATAATAATTCTTCTAACATCAATTTCTTTCAATATCAACAACAAATCAATCAATTTTGCAATTTTCAATTCGAAAAATAGTGAATTTTTTTAACACAATTCAACAAATTATCTCAAATTTGATGAATTTAACTGCTTATTATGGTTTAAAATATGTTTTTGAGGATGAAACACATCTTAAGTCCACAAACTTTCAATTAAATTGTCTATCAATCACAGATTCAGTGAACTTTTTGAGTTTGAAAGTTCGACAAACCTCAAAAATTACTCAACCAACAGCTCTGATACCATTTGATTGGATCAAATGTACCAATCTGTGATGATGTATGAACACAATTCAAAGAAATACAAACAAAGTAATTAAATCAAGCAGGATATCAACAAAATTCATAGTTTCATTAATATCAAGCAAAGACAATTACAAAGTAAGTAAGCAGTTTTCGTCTCTCTTACCCGCTACAAGTCTAAGCTATTTATAATGAAACACAAGGAACTAACAAATTACAAAACTAGTCCCTATACTATTACAAATATTAAAAAGACACATAAAGACAACATGTTAATCTTTCTAGAGTACTAACAATGTGTACCATACTTAACACAAAAGACAATTTGGTAAAATTTGCCGAAAAATCGGATGATGCTATCTTTGTTGGATACTCTTCTAGCTCTAAAGCCTATAGAGTGTACAACATTAAGAACCAACAATTCATCCAATTTTCTTGTGAATGAACACACTCCTTGTGTTAGGGGGAATGGCCATGATCATATTTTTGATTTAGAATTGTTTCCAAACTATTCTAAACCATCTTGTGAGAATGTTTCAGCTGGAACAGGTACTCAAGGAAATTCTAAAGATAATCAATTGTTTGAGTTACCCGGACCTAATTCAAGTTCTCCAAGAGCTACAACAAATCAAGCTCCTACTATTGATAGATTTGACAACATAACTATCTCAAGAGATAGTGGAGCTTCAACAGTAACTCACTTGTTGATCCTAATAGTTCATTAGGTGAGCCTGCACAACACTAAGCTGAGGGAAGTAGCATCTTAAAGGAACAAGAAACTATTAATGCTGCTTCACAGCCAACACTCAATGATGTTTCTCAGTCATTCAACCAGTCCTTATTAAATGAGTTTGAAACAACAGCTGGACAAAGTGTTCAAGTTCCAGATCAGAATATATCTAATATGGATATATCTTTGCAATTGGAAGCGATTCCTCTTCTAAGGATTCACAACACTCATCCAAGAACATCATAAGGGATGTCTCTAAAGGTGTGAGAACAAGAGGACAAACTCATCATGGGAATATCTGCTTCTACTCATGCTTCTTATTCCAGATGGAACCCAAGAAGGTAGAAGATGCCTTGAAAGATAGTAGATGGGTTGAATCGATGCAAGAGGAGCTGCTTCAATTCAAGAGACAACAGGCTTGGAACCTATGTCCGATACCATCCGGTCAAGTACCTATAGGCACCAAATGGGTTTTTAAAAACAAGAGAGATGATAGAGGCTTGATTATCAAGAACAAGGCAAGACTGGTGGTTCAAGGATACACTCAAGAGGAATGAATCGATTATACTGATGTCTTTGCACCTGTTGCAAGACTTGAGGCAGTTAGGATCTTCCTTGCTTATGCTGCATCCAAGAATTTCACTGTCTACAAGCTTGATGTCAAGTGTGCCTTTCTATATGGGGATATAGATAGGAAAGTCTACGTGTGCCAACCTCTAGGATTTAAAGATCCATAACACCCAACTATGTGTGCAAATTGGATAAAGCTCTATATGGGCTGCACCGAGCACCTAGGCTGTGGTATGAGACTTTGTCTCAGTTTCTCCTGAAAAATGGTTAAACAAGAGGAACCATTGACAAGACTCTATTCATAAGGAAGTCTGGAAAGGACATTTTTCATGTTCATGTCTACGTTGATGATATCATATTTGGTTCTTTAAATGACCAAATGTGAAAAGATTTTGAAAGCATTATGAAGAAGTTTGAGATGAGTTCCATGGAAAAAATGGACTTTTTCCTTGGAATTCAGATAAAGCAGATGAAGGAAGGGTTCTTCATCAATCAATCTAAGTATGTCAATGACATCTTAGAAAGATTTGATATGAAAGATTGCAAGTCAGCCAAGACACCCATACCCAGAAACCATAATCTTTGTCCTGATCTTGAGGGGGAGGATACTGATCAATATCAGTATAGGATAATTATTGGTTCTCTGATGTATCTCACAGCAAGTAGACCTGATATAATGTTTGCAACTTGCATCTGTGCAAGATATCAGGCTGCTCCAGGCGTCTCATCTAGCTGCTACCAAGAGAATCCTCAGATACCTCAAAGGAGCACCTAAATTAGGTCTCTGGTATCCAAGGAATAGTGATTTTAATCTCTATGGATACTCTGACAGTGACTACGGTGGCTGCAACATTGACAAGAAATCAACATCAGGAGGATGTCAATTTCTTGGTGGAAGGAACATCTTATGGCAATGCAAGAAACAAACTTATGTCTCTACATCAACTGCTGAAGCTGAATACAATGCTGCTGAAAGTTGTTGTGCTCAGTTGCTATGGATTCAAAACCAGATGATAGACTATGGATTCAACTTTATGAGCACTCCTATCCACATTGACAATAACAATGCTATCTCCATCACTAAAAATCCAGTGAAGCACTCCAAGACAAAGCATATTGATATCAGGTATCATTTCATTAGAGATATTCATGACAAAAATCTAATCAAGCTAATCAAAGTTGATTCAAATGAACAATATGCTGATTTGTTCACCAAAGCTTTTGATGAACACAGATTTAAGTACCTCATTACAGCCATTGGGATGATAAACATTGATTAGTCTACCTCTTTTGAAAACCTTTTTAAATATGTAATGTCTTATGTGAATGCAATCTAAGCCCTGTCACATAAGGTCTCTCTCTGAAAATTTCACCAAGTATAAAATCTTCCAAAGAGAAATTAACCCTTAGAAGATGTTTTACATATCTTCCGAAGAAAAATTTCTCCAAGGACAATTTTCTTCTCGAAAGAGTTTTTAGTCTCGGAAGAAGTGATTGATTTCATATCAGATCTACTTCCAAAGCTTATAAAACCCTCCATTTGGAAAAAAAAATTTACTCTCGGAAATAGAATCCTACATTCGGAAGTAACTATTGCCTTCGGAAGACAAATTACATTTGGAAGTAATTTATACTCGGAAGAGAGACTTAACTCTGTAACGAAAATCTTTTGGGCCCCACACTGTAAAAGGTAAAGATTTTGTTTATGATGTCGGATTATTTAACTCGACTAAACCTTCACGCCCCTATCACATTTCCCACTTAAACATCACATTATCTTATCCAACACCTTCTACTGCCATTTCACCCCTTTTAAATAATCCCGACTACTTACTTTCATACTCTTTCCATATTTTACTGCCCTAAAAGCTTTCTTCATCTTCAATCTTACCCAAGTCCAAACTCACCCATCTTCACCTTTCGTAAATGGCTCTTAACCCTCAACACAACCAAGTCGCACTTCTTGATTCCTCAAGAGATGCTGAATTCTCTGATATCATCTCCTTTCTTACCCAATCAACCTATTACACTACCCTGACCATTAACCCTACTGTTTATTCCAATAATATGACTGAATTTTGGGAAATTGGTCAGATTGAAACCCTAAATGGGATTCTTTTAATTCTTTCAAGCATTTGTGGACAGGAGTTTGTCATTACAGAACAACTCATCAGGGAGCATCTTGAGCTTCACAATGAGGGTGCACCCACAAAGTTACCCAAAGCAGATTTGGACAACACATATATCCAAATGGGATATGGTGGAGACGTCAACAGATCCACAGTCTACAAATTCAACTTCTCCTACAACTGGAAGTTTCTGCTGCATGTCGTTCTTCACTGCATGTTCAACAAATCTTGGGGATGGGATCAATTCCATATGAACTAAGGTGACTAGTTCATGGAATGGTGAGAAGCCTCAGATTCAACTATTCAAGATTTGTGCTAACCAATCTCATGGAAAATCTCTAGAGGGAAACATTCTTTATGTATCCCAGATTTCTCCAGCACATAATCAACTATGAACTGGACTAGAGTCGACTTGTTTGTGCAGCTGCTCTGACTGTCCCTCATATGAGGCCGACCATCTTCAAGAAATTGGAGAAGGTATCCACCAACTTTATTGGAAGGTACACTTCTTTGCTTCCAGGTATGACTAAACAAATAGCTCCTGGTAATATCCATGTTCACCCCACAGGTGATGAACCCACAGTAGGAACTGCCCCCATAATGCTAACTCTACCTTCTCACCCCATCATCATCACTTACCAAAGATGCCCCAAATGAACCCTTGTTCATTTTACTTTGATTGAACAAGCTCCTCCTATTCAATCCAAAAAGGCTAGAGTGGAACAATGGGCTCCCACTCAGTCTGAGGTCTCACCATCCTTCACATTTGACCTCAACATAGGTCTTGAGTCTCCTTAGTCTAAAACCCATGAGCCCGAAACCCAAACTGCTAGCCCTCAGGGTGAATAACTATATTCCTCTAAGCAGCCAAAAAGGGACAGCCCCACTAGAGGCTCAATGTCTGTAGACATTGATCAAGGTCCCGGGTCATTAGGCTTAACCTTTCTATCCTATCCGACATTCTTTTCAAAGCTTATGAAGAGATTACGTCTCTTCATGGAAATGAAGTTGATCTACAAGACTTTCTTAAAGATCAACAGAGCCTAGAGAGTCCTCTTATCTCTAGCCCCTATCAGCAACCATTCACTGAGGTGAGTCCCACTGATGTGGAGGGGACTCATGCAGATTCAGCTGCCACTCAGAAGGTGCCTCAATGGACTTACTAGGCAATAGTAACATCTCTGAGACTGAATCTGCGACAATCATGCCTTTTGATGACTCTGAAAGAGACATCATTAAGCAAAGGAAACCAGGGTGCCAAAAACCACATCTTGTAGTGAGGCTGAACATACTAGGTATGTTACCTCATCTCCTCATGATTCTTCAAAAGAAGATGAGGGAAGACTGCAACTCACTATCCAAGACCTACTTTCTAAAGTCTCAAACCTTGAATCCATGGTTAGGACTTTAGAGGATAGGTCTGTTATGTATGTACCCATTCAGTTCTCCTTGACCTCTTCCTATAGCTCATTTAGCTCTCAAGATGCTGCTACCACAAAGGAGGAGAATGTTCATAGACAAACATCAAGGAACCACTTAGCCAACTTCAACTTCTAAATATTCGACTCCCATTGAACCCAACTGTTCTGAGCCATCCCAAGTTATACTAAAAATACACCTAAGGATACTTAGAGATCTCAATAGAATCTTCTCCAAGTTTCTGTTGAGATCCTCTCTAGATCAGCCTAGCCTTGATGCGGCTATGATATACTTTGGAGATGAAGAGCTTCAAAGGCTAAGTGCTCCTTCTATCACTATGGAAGAAGTTGGTCAACCTAAGGTCCAAATGGTACTGAGATTAAATTCACAGGGGAAATGAAGACTGATGGCCCAGCAACAGAAACTATTGGGATAGATAGTACACTCCCTCAAACTTCCAAAGCTGAAGTTAAAGTCTAGGAAGAATAAGTTGAATCTTCCAAAGTTGAAATGGAAGCTGCGGAAGGACTGTTCTCATTGTCCGAGAATCTAATCATCACAGATGCAATTCTAGAGCTGGCATCTGAGGTGAATATTGAGGACTTTCTCAATCAACCTCTTGCCAAGACACCTTCACTACCTCTCTCCCAATCTGAATCATCTCTTCAAGAACCACTAAAGTCAAGCACTTCAAAAGATGATAAAGGAAAGAATAAAATGATTGCGGAATAGCTTCAAGAGGAGGAAAAGATTGAAAAAATTAAAAGAAAAGGCAAACTTCCAACTGGGAAACTGCTAGATGCTAATTCCAAAGCAACTACAGCTAACTAGGAGGCAGTCAGAAATAAGAAAAGGGTAGTGATCATTGACCGGCTCATTAACCTTGGAGTTGCCAATGAAGACATACTCCTGCTACCACTAGAGGAGTTAGTAGAGCTGGAAAAGGCAACCAAACTATGGAGTGAACAAAAGGAAGCATCACGGTTGGCCCTAGAGGAAGAAAGAGAAAGAGAAAAAAAGGAAGATGATTTGCAGCTCTAGAGGGAAAGGATAGCTTTTATAACCTCCAGAGGTTTCTCTCTTCAAGAACTATCTCCACATAATAAGAAAATGATCCTATGGCTCTTCAACAAAGAGCAGTATCAACTAGAGAAAGAAAAATGCAAGAGAGAAGTTGAGAGAAAATGATCCCATAGAATCATTGGACCATGCTACTAGACTTCTTAGTCTCAACTCTGATTCCCTGAATGATGAAGAGAAGAAACTAAGAAGAAAGCTGGTGACTCTGCTGGACATAAAGAAAGGGGACAAGATTCCTAGTCAGCCTCTTGTTCCTAGAAAGAAAATCATCCAGTGGAGGTTCAATGAAGCCTCTCACAACTTTGTTGTGGAAAGAGAAAATAGTGAAAGCAAAAGGCTGAATGCCTCCTCTTTGCTACACTCTAGTAGATTTGATATTGCTGAGTTAGCAGAGAAACCATATTCCAGCCCCTCCAACTCCAAAACTGCTACATATATCAGAAGTCAGCTTAGCAACCTTCACCTTGCTGAGCTTAACACAAAGGCAAGGATTGAAGAAGAGTTGAAACTGAGAGAGAAGGAAGACAAGGAAAGGTAAACCACCAAAAGCACACCTTTTCTACACATGGTGGAAGGCCTTGAATTGGAACCAATAGGTAGATGGGAGTATGACTGGAGCTCTCATCAACTAACTCTTTTCAAAGGAACCCAACAGAGGGTACATATCATTCAGGGTGACAGACTGGAGTTCTCGTCAACAAATGATTTGTACAAGCTTCTCAGCACCACTTCTGGGAAGAACAAAGAAACAATTAAGTATCTGCTTTCTCTGGTGTTAATAGCTTTGAGAAGCAGAAACAAGTGAAGTTTTGGTAGCATCAGCCTAGGGGAGTTTGTTGGATCAAATAAATGCTGGTGCAACCAAAACCATTTCACTTAGTCTATTTTGGTGCATTTCACAAAAGACTTCTGAAGCTATGTGTGGGACTTCCGAAGGAAATAGAGTTCTTCCGAAGACAAAGTGCAAGATCAACTTCTGAAGACAAACTCTACTTCTGAAGTCTAAAGTATTCACTTCAGAAGATCAAGTCTAAGAATTAAAGATCAGAAAACAACTTCTGAAGTATGAAGAAAAACAGAAGTCCTCAAGCCTTGGAAGAAGTAGCCTCTTCCGAAGTATAGTGGCTTCGGAAGAACAAGTTCTTCCGAAGCCATTTAACCTTCAAAAGACACTACTATAAACCAGTGGACATAAGTATGGTCTATGACAATCTGATGCAGACCTCTGAGATACTGTATGGCATTTTCTCAAAAGCCATGTAGTTAACCTTACTTTATTCCACTGTTCACCTTTTGTTAGATAGCATAGTTGGCAACTTTAGTTGGTGACAAAAGGTAAATCATGGACATGTCATGACTACCTTATCTTAGATAAGACATTAACTAAGATATCTTAACTTTAGCATTGTAGTATCTGCTTTAGTTATAGGATCCATCTGGTATCAAAGTATATCCAGGTATAGGTAGTATTATATATAGTTTCTCATTGTAACTCATTACACCATGCTTGTAAGAGTATTGTAATACTTTGAGTTGAGAAGAAATATATGCAAGTACATTGAAAATTATCTTTCTGTGTTTAATATTGTTATCAACTCTTGGAGAGACTCTTCTTCATCTGATCTGAGTGTATTTTACGTTAGTCTTGAGAGAAAAACCAAGTATTAAGTGATATTAACCAATCCTACAAATATCAAAACACTTCTGATAAGTTTGAATTGAATTATAAAATCAGGAAAGAAGCAAATGTAGAGTGTACTATTATTTCCCAATATATAAATAGTTGTACAAGGAAACAGATTAAATAAGATACTATTTTTGTATTTTTATATGTTTTATGAGTGTTTTTGAACTTTTCTTAAGAATATATACAAGGACATACCAATAATTTTTTTTGATGATAATTAATCTAAGTTAATCATGCCAAAAACTCAATCAGAAAATTAAATGTATCTAAATCAAAGGCTTTAGTGAATAAAACAACAAGCTGATTTGTATAATCCAATTTGATTAACTTGATTAAACTTGTTTCAAAACAATCCCTCAGAAAATGGAATTTGATTTTGATAGGATCAAATGAATCAATCTATGATGATTTATAAACACAATTCAAAGAAATTCACACAAAGTAATCAAATCAAAACAAGATATCAACAAAATTCATGTTTTCATTAATATCAAGCTAAGACAATTACAAGTATGAAAGCAGGTTCGAATCTCTCTCTATCTACCTGCAAGTCTAAGCTATTTATACTAAAAACAAAAAGTAAAGGAACTAACAAATTACACAAATAGTCCTTATACTATTACAAACTATTAGATGACAAATAAATACAACATGTTAATCTTTCTTAAAGCACTTAACAATACTCCCCCTAAGATTGACATGGTCTTCTGTCTTCGAAAACTTCAAGCTTTGTCTTCTTTTCCATCTTCAACTTTATCTTCAACCTTTGACTTCATCATTCAAAGTAATCTTCTGGTTCTTCTTTAACTTTAAACATTGGCTTCTGTTTGTATATCTCTACATCTTTCAAGCTTTTGATATTGCAGACTTGAATTTACTTGCAAGAATGCCTTTTTCGGGTTTAGCTTCATTCGTTTTAATCTCCATCTTGTTCATTCTTCCAACGTGTCTTTTGAAAGACATGAAATATCAATATTAGCGTATAACTCAATAGGCTTGTTACTTTCCTTTGAGTATACTTCTAACACTCCTTTCCTTGATATTCTCTTGAATTCAATATCTTTAATATCTTTCTTGATATGTTGGCATAAGCAAGAGCCTTTCTCAGAGATATTCTTTCCATGGCAGTATCATCACATTAATAATGGAAATGAAATATTTCTTATCTTGCTCTGCTATTTCAGGAGATACTTTCTCAAATTTTTGTATAGACAAAAATGAGATATAGCTCGGATGTAATAGCTTTAGCTCAAAAACTCCAAATAAAGTAATCATGTCCTCATCCCATCTTTCTAGATTTCGGACCAACTTAAGCTCAAATATCTCAGTGTTATAAAATCATCTGAGAATTGGATTTGAGTTTTGATTACCATCTATCACTTTCAGACCAAGAGTTGTAACTTTCTCAAAATATTTGTCACAAAATTCAATCATAGAATGTTCCTTCTCTGAATGTACTCCCTTGAGCTTTTTGTTTTTCTTCAGAATGGAAAAGTACTCTTTATCTTCTTGATCACATCTCGTGCTAAGAAAATTACTTGATCTATCTAATCCTCTTCTTAATAATTCTACAAACATCTTGCCATGTTTTGAATCGAAAGGATTGATTAGAGGTAATCTATTCAGCTCTTTTAAATCTTGCACTGGAAGTTTTATGATACTAGAGTAAAAGTGATATACATCACACATAGCATTTACTCTCTTTATCAAAAATGCATCGAATACTTCATCATACTTCCATGCAATAATCTTTACTTGATTGGTAAAATCTGGAGCAATCATAGCATTCAGCAGTTTAGCAACTGATTGTCCTTTTTGCAATACGTTTCTTACCAAGTCTCCAATTGTTCTTGAACTATCAAGAATATGCCTTTGTTCAGTTGATGCTTTGTAACTTTGTCTTTCTGGATCAGCAAACATTTCAATCAACTCTTTTCTGTGAGCATGACCAACATCAAATCTTGACATTTGTTTGATCTCTTAAGGCTTTAACATTCTTGTTCTCTTTGTTATTTCAAGATACTAAGGATTATCTGTATCAAGTACTATCATTTTCTTCATTTGTTTCTCAGTCTCTTGAAAACTTCTGACAAGATTCCTCAGAGATACAGATTGTAATCTCTTTAGCTTCCTCCAAGGGTAGTTTCTAGATTGCAACCATGATCTTAGAGCTGGAATACTCATATCATCTGGATTAGTATGGTGCAACTCAGAACTAGATAGTTCTTCTACATTTATTACTTCTTTTGCTCTTGTCCATTCACCATGCTCAACAACAATCTCATTTGGATCTATTGAAGCAACTGACTCTGCATAGATACATTTCTCATATTCATCATTAATCTGAGAAACAATCAGTCCATCCAAATATACTCGATTATATTTCATCTTCATAAGATAATTATATCTTTCTTCAAAGTCTTGTGGTACCTCATATTGTTCTTGAGTATGTTCTTGTGAAGAGAAGTGTGATACAAATTGAGTTTCATTAATATCTTCATTATCAAGAACTTCATCGTACCAATCATCATTTATTACTTCCTCAATATCGTATAAAGCCTCAATCTGTTCTTCAACAGATTCTTCAGTTCTTTGAAGCTTAGAAGAAGATTCAGTTTGAATTATATCTTCTAATTCATTCACTTTTCTTTTGCCTTTTATCTGCTCAAGATTTTCATCAACATGTATCTCAGTACTTATCACATGTACTGGTGAGATAGACTTCTGAGCTTCTTTTTCTTTTAGCAATTCAGCTTTGAGATTTTCATTTTCTTCAGTTAATTTCTTGAATTTCTCCTCAAGATATCATAATCTTTGATCATAACTTCAAAGTTCTTGATTACATCTTCTTTATCTTTGGCAAACCTTACAATCTTTTCATCTTTTAAGGCATTTTCTTCAGTCAACTTTAAGTTTTCATCCTTAAGCTTTTGAATTTCTTTTTCAAGAGATATGTTTATCTCTTTCATTCTTTTATTCTCCACTTTCAACTCTTCAATCTCTTTCTCTTTGCTCAAATTTTCTTCTTTCAAATTGTCAATCTCATCAATGTCAACTATTTCCTCTGTTTGTATAGACACATTGTGTGACATACTAACAGAAATTCCTTCTACTCCTTCATTTGCATCAAATTCAAATACTGGATTGAATAACATATCATTCATAAAGTCAGAATCAAATGTTTGATTTTGAGAATCCATTTCTTGTACAGCTTCCTCATGAATGACATCAACATTTTCTTCATTTATAGGATGTGGTTCATCTCCGTATCTTCTGCATTTCTTTCTTCAGATTCTTCTTGATGTGCTTCAGTGGCATCATCATATACATCATCATCATCATTGACATCACTTTCTTCACTTGATGAGCTTTCAGAAACATCATCCTCACTTTCTTCATCAACTTCTACATCCTCAATTAGATCATTTGGATCTATTGGTTCTTTTTCAGTTAGATGAAAGTGTGGCTGATTAATATCAACTTCATCCATTGACACATTTCTGATATAATCAAATACTCGAATGTTTTGAGCACCAGTGAACATTGCCAGTCTTTTGTAAACAGAATTTGACATATGCTCTAACTGTATCTTTTCACCATTAAATTCTTCAGCATACAAATCTTGATTTGCTTCATTAATAAGTAATTGGAGAAATCTTGGGTACATCAAGTATTTATGCGTTACTCCTATTTCAAGATTAAAAATGAAACCATTCATTATCCACTTACACATATTGAATCTTCTGTTTGTGGATAAGGCTATAATAGGAGATGCAATGTCTACAGGGAATGAATCCCAATCAGCACTTCTTTTAGACATGCATTGTTGAAAGATATAGCATAAAAGCTTCAAGTGCTTAGACACTCTAGCTCTGAAAAATTGCTTTTTGGGAAAATGATTTGGATGACCCATTTGTAGAAAAACCTCTCTACATTCATTGAAAGAATATTTTGATAAGTCTTCAGGATCATTGTCACCAAGTCTTAAAGCTATTCTGATTGCTTCTTCAGATACTTCAAGCATTCTTTCTGTTGTAATAAAAGCTCTTAGCACTTTGTTCCCTTCATCATCTCTTTCAATCTGAGCAGTTCTCCAGAATCTCTTAATCATTCTTCCATTGATCTTCGTCTTGCACACATAGCGTATACATACTTTGTTCTGAGCAGAAATCTAATATTTCTTCATATCCAATTGCTTCTCTGTTTTCATCATTTAGAAAAGCAGCCACATTATGCTTTGGCTCAAATTTTAATTCTGCCATCTGCAAACACAAAGAAAGTATGATGAGAACATTGACTATTGATTAATGAATTCTATTTCTACATATGATTTTCAATTTTAATTGATTAAAATTTTATTTATTTTATTTATTTTATTTATGTTTATTTTTTTATTTTTTTTATTTTTATTCAAAATTAAGATAGACTGTTCATCTTCTTCTTCTTCGCCTATGGAAAACCGACTGAGTTCAACATCAACAAAACATTTTCACTTTAAGATAAAAAACAATACATCACTGTACTCGAAAATGAGTTCTTATCAATAATCCAGTATCAATTTTTGATATGATACTCATTTGATCAGATTAAACTTGGATTATATAGGGTTCGAACACCCAAATAGCATTCAACCGACTATAACAATGCACTGATTTAACCCAAAGTTTATATATTTGAATCACAAACTTACGTTTATGTATTCAAATACTATCTATACTCAATGGATTTGATTCGATTTCAGATGAAATGAAGATGTGATGATACTTGACAGTCGCAAGTTCAGGGGTTTTTGGTCTGAGAAATTTTGAGTGAAAATGAGAACTACACATAAGTGTTCAATTTATATAAGTGAAATTTTTAGGCGTATGAGCCCTGTTTGGACGTATGATCCCTGTTTGGGCGTATGAAACCCTAAAATTCACTTATTTATTAGACGCATAAGCACTGTTTGTGCGTTTTGAATCATACGCATGGAACTGTTCAGATGCATAAGCACTGTTTAGGCGCTTTTGAACTGTTCAGCCGCATGGAATTTTTGAAACGTCTAACACTTGGTAATTTTGATACTGTGTAGACGCATGAGACATGACAAACGTCTAACACTTGGACAATCAAACCCATTCACTATTTAGACGCATGGGATTATCTCAAACGACCAACACTTGTAATGTCCATAGATGTATAACAACTGTTTAGATGCATGAGAATGAATCAAACGTCCAACACTTGTATAATCCTGAAAATTTCATCATGCTCCTATTTAGGCGCATGTGCACTGTTTAGGTGCATGAGTTGACTTTTATGATTTAAATACTTGTGATTTCCAATTTCTTCAGTTGCACATTTTTTACCATTTAGATCCCCAAATTTTGAACTTTTTTTTGCATATTGCACTTTCAATTTATAAAATTTTATTTTCTATTTCTTTTTAAATTTCTTTTGTCCCTTCATTTTAGTCTCAACATAACATCAATTATCATCTGATTTTCAACTTATTAAGCATATTTATTTGCAAAAATTATGTAGGTTCATATTATATTTTTCAAATAAATTACATTTTCAATGTACATCAATACTTTGAACATAAAGCATCATCCTTTCAATTCAACATTTCAAATTTTGGTTTTGATAATGAATATTGTGACATCCGGTAAATTTCCGTTACCAAGCTCCGTTAGTTCCGTTAAGTCTTGTATACACGTGTCGTGAGCACACACTAGTTGTCGTTGAACGTTGGTGACCTAATAATAATGAATAATGTTAATTTGTTGTGAATCTAAGTGATTATGTGAGTATTGGGTTATGTTTATGTGTTTACACATTTATAAACGGTTAATTAAAGAATTTATCGCGTAACGCGGAAACGTGTCTATTTATTCGTATGTCTTGTGTTTTTATAAAGATAAGATATATAATGAATTTTATAAGTTTATATATTTATGTTATGAAGTTAAAAACACTTTACAAAGAGTTTAAAGCTTAGTTTTTATAAAATACAAATTACAAGGGTTAAAAGGGTAATTAGGTAAATTAAAATTAATTAAAACAAAACCTCAAACCCTAATGCAACCTTTCGGCCACGACTTCCCTCTAATCCCTCTCCATCTTCGAAAATCAGCCAAGAACAAGCAATTTCGTGTGGTTTTAGTTCGATTACAAGATATATAACACTTAGGAAGCATCGATTTCAAGCAATTACAAGTTTAAAGGTTAGATTTTTCATGTTTTGTGATGTTCTTCATTATGGCCGAACCTTAGATTCGAAATTGATCCTTATTAGGTCGAATTGGATGTTGTTTGATGATGTTAACATGTTAGTTAGATTGTATACATGTTAATTAACGTCGATTATGCAAGAATTCTATGTTTTTAGTGGATTGATCATGAACTTTGGTTATGAAGCAAACCCTAATTCGAAATTGTTGTGATTATGCATGATGGATGATTGTTTGATGGATGTTTGATGATTAATAGGTTGTATGAATGTTAGAATACATTGATTATGCAAGAAAGTTGGGATTTTGATGCATTGTTCATAGGTTACTAAGAATAGTAACTTTATTTGGCATGTAGTAGTGATCTAGTGATGGATTGATGTTATGGATGAGTTCATGATGATGATTAGATGCTAGATTGTTGTTATGAATGCTAGAAATCTTTAATTTGATGATGTTGATCATAGCTTGCCAAAAGTAGAAACTTTTGTTTATGAAGATTGTTAGATTGGGGTGTTTAAGTGTTGTTGATCATGTCTAGATGTTTGTATGAGCTTGAATTGGTATATTATTGATGAATTCATGTATGCTTTGGATGTTTGATAATTTTGGGACATTCTTTCCCAAAAGGGAAACTTTATTTGTGTAAACGTTGAAGTATGATGTTATGACCATGTCTGGGATGTTAGGAGCCTGCTAGTATGTTCAAGGATAAATTCTAGTGTGATAGAACGTGTTAAATTAGTTGTATGGCATGCTTGGATAATCATGTGTGATATTTGGACTTTGTGATCATGTATGTTTGGATGTTGTGTAGTAGTAGGACATCATCCTTGGGTCTGGTAATTGATTGTTGTGATGTTGTGAATGCAATGCATATGCTTAAATAATTTGGTTATGATCATTATGCACGCGTGCGGATCTGAGGCCCTTACTTAGTAGGATTGGCAGGGTTTAGGATGTGAAGTCGTGAGTGGCTTCACATGGCATGTGATGAATGGTTGAACCTTGTGTGACATGTTAGTTGTATTATAGCTAGTGGATATGTTAATGTTCTAGATTCGCATGACTTGTATAGTAGTTGATTGTATGATGATCTAAGTGATACACCTGATTGATATAGCATATGTATGATAGTATTTGAATGTTAATCATGTATGTTGTATGTGCTCATTGGCTTTATTTGAATTATAACTCATAATGTCACCAACGGGTCAAACGGGTCAACTAGGTCAAACGTGTCTATTTGTCTGGAAGCTTGAGTCTTTGATTTTGGTATGATTAGGGTTTCACATGTCTTTTATTTACACGTACTTATGTACTCACATGATCTAGGTAACCTGTGAAGGTTGGCTATCCTCTCGTTTCTCAAAATAAACCCTAAGTACCTTTGCATACATCAGGTGAGTTCATGCCCCACACTTTATTTAATCTCTTTTGGGGGAGATAGCATACTGGTATTTATACGAACGCTTTTATTATTTAAGTTGTGTATAATATTAATATAGTGCTTTTTACCATGAGAAAAGTCCTCACACTTTTGAATTGTTAATATTTAATAGCGGGGAAACTTGGGTAGTACTAGTGGGTCTGACGAGCCCCACCTGTGTGACTCGAGGTCAACCGGGTGCAATTTGTCCTATTGAACATTGTCACGACATGGTAAGTCGTGACAGGAGGCAACAACTATCACAGTCAGCTTCAATTGCAAAATCACTATGTATTATATTTACTGATAATAGACTAGCTATCTATTACCATACACTGCTTATATTTATCGCAACTGTGTACATGTTTATTGAACTCAAACTCTTGAACTCACCAACCTATGTGTTGACATTTTAGTATGCTTTTCTCAGGTCCTTAACTTGCTTGCCATAGGAGCACTGCACGGTTCACTGCATTTTAAGACACTATGCTTCAAGACAAGTTGACATTTTAACAATTATAGTTTACTCTTTGGTTTGGCACTTGTTTTGCCATAGGTTATACTTTATTGACTTGGGTTGTTTTCAAAAACGATTCCGCGTTGTTTAAAGTTGGTATTTTGGTTAATTATGTTTAAATTATGGCATTTAGAGTCGTTCTGAGTAACTATTGACTGTGATCCTGGTTTGTTCACACGCCTCGCGGTAAAACTCCGCAAGTGGATTTTGAGGGTGTGACAAATATTTTCTGAGAACAACTCTTTCATTTATTACTCCCCCTAAACTTTTAAGTTAGAAAAACTTATAAGTTTCTTAGGAAAGAGAATAAGATCACACAACACATTGTGACATTGCCTTCACACACAAAGACATGCATAAAAGAAAACTGAAAATAGAATCAAAATCCAATATAAGCACAGAATTGATGTCTGCAGAGAGATCATATTAATGAAGATCAGCACATTAAAATAACATAAATGTGGATAATCATAGACAATGAATAAATCTTGATCAAGTGTGTTCCAGGTCAGTGATATCACAGCAAAGGAGACACAAGATCTAAGGAGAGACAATGAGTGTTTTTGATAAATTTATCAACTCACTTACTTTTTCAATTCTTGGATTGATTAGGGTTGATTTAGATATGACATGATGTAAAACATACAGAGACTAAGAGAGCTCAACCATCATCATGAAATGTAAGAAAGAACACTTACTCAACTTATTACCTGAAACATAGATATCACCAGAGTTCATGTTACTTAGTTAATAGAGGATGATCATGGATAACCATTTGATCAGCTCTGACTATTCATTTGAATAGGTTGTACACATTGGCATCTTTTTGCATCAAAAAGAGAATCCAGGTCTGTAATGACTTACAACAAAGGATATCTCAGTACTTCAGGTCTATGATCACTCATAACAGAGAAGTGAAATGATGCTTTGTAAAAGATCTCATGATTACACATAGTGTCAACATGTGTGAGTGGTGTAACTTAACAAACATTCAATCTGATAAGCTAAAAACAACTCAAAAGTACTCAGATGAATACACATAAGCATGTATGTTTAGTTTGATCATAAGAATTTACTTTTTCAGCATAATAGTCAGATATTGTCTACACAGCATATCTGATCATGTCTAGACTTATTAATGTGTTAAGTATGCAACTGATCTCACTAATATACTATCATTTCTCACATGTTGCAAAACATAATTCCTTCTAAAAGACTATTTTTGTATTTTTGATATATATTTTTGTATTTGATTTTCTATGAAAAACATAAAATCACACACACACAAAATATAAACAGGCAATTAACAATGAGAGTATCACTTATTATGATCTTTTGATTTAGGGAGATCACATATGATTTATAAGACCAATTGATTCTACTAAATACTCAAACCGTCTTGGTAGGAAGGCTTTAGTAAATAGATCTACCAATTGTTTTTCTGTTGCAATTTGAATCAATATGATTAATCCTTTTTCAGAGTTATCTCTAAGAAAATGATATCGAATTTCGATATGTTTTGTTTTTGAGTGTTGAACAGGATTAGTTGTTATGAACATAGCAGCTATGTTATCAATGTAAATTGGTGTTTTAAGAAAATTGAACCCATAATCTAGTAATTGGTTTTGCAACCAAAGGATTTGAGAACATCCTGTGGATGCAGCAATGTACTCAGCTTCTGCAGTTGAAACAGAGACATTTGTTTGTTTCTTACATTGCCACGAGACTAATCGGGGACCGACAAATTAACACCAACCCGAAGTAGATTTTCTATCTTGACAGCATCCACCATAATCACTATTTGTATATCCATATAGTTCAAAGTTACCCTCGTAAGGATACCAAAGCCCTAAGGCTAGTTTACCTTTGAGATACCTGAATATCCTTTTGACAGCAATTAAGTGAGATTCTCTTGGGTCTGATTGATACCTGGCACATACACAAACAACATACATAATGTCCAGTCTAGATGCAGTAAGATACATCAAAGATCTAATCATTGATCTGTATAACGTTTGGTCAATAGATTTTCCTTTTGGATCAGGTTCAATCTTGGTGTTAACATTTGCTGGAGTTCGTATGGACTGACAGTCTTGCAACTTAAATTTCTTTAAGAGCTTGTCAACAAACTTTTCTTGATTGATGAAGATTCCATCTGTAGTGTGCTTGAATTGAAGTCCAAGAAAGAAATTAGTCTCTCCCATAGAACTCATTTGGAAACGAGATTTCATGATTTCTTCAAATTCATTGCATAATTTTGGACAGGTAGAACCGAATATGATGTCATCACATACACTTGTACACATAAAAGATCATTATTATCCTTCTTTATGAATAAAGTTGGATCAATTTTCCCTCGAGTGTATCCATGTTGGATTAAGTGTTGTGATAACGTCTCATACCAAATTCTAGGGGCTTGATGAAGTCCATATAAAGCTTTACTCACCTTATATACTCGATGTGGAAATTGTGCATCCTCAAAGCCTGGAGGTTGCTTCACAAACAATCGTCAGTGATAGGACCATATAAAAATGCACCCTTTACATCCATTTGATACACCTTAAATTTCATGAATGAAGCATAAGCCAGAAAAACTCGAATTGATTCAAGTCTTGCAACTGGTGCAAACACTTCATCATAATCTATTCCTTTTTCCTATGTGTATCCTTGTGCAACAAGTCTTGCTTTGTTCCTTATTACAACACCACAATCATCAGTCTTATTTCTAAATAACCATTTTGTGCCAATTGCATTTTCTCCTTCAGGTAGATCCACCAAATTCCACACTTCTTGTTTGCGGAATTGAAGTAATTCTTCTTGCATGGCTTCTATCCAACCATTGTCCTTTAATGCTTCGGTAACATTTTTAGGAACAATTTGAGAAAGAAAACAAGAGTATAAGCATATGTTTGCTTGTTCTGATTTACTTCTTGTTGTTCTCTCATTCAATGAACCAATAATCTGAGAAATTGGATGATTCTTGTGAATACGAGATGTAGGAATCATCACATTGAACTTTAACATCCAGATTTGTTTGATTCAAGTTGGAAACTCATGTATCAAAGTAGAAGAATGTGGATTGAAGTTTGGAACTTGAGTAGGTGAATTGACAAAGTAATCAAAGTTACGTGTATCAACTACATCACCAGAGATGGATGATGTTCCAGACTCAGGTATCACAAACTCATTACCATCACTAGGAATATTTTGTGATTCTTCCTGATTAATTGACTCTCAATGATCTGAAACTATATTTTCATGGTTTTGTCTTGTTGAATCCTTGACAAATGACAAAAATGGGTAGTCTGAGCTTGAATCATCTGGGTCATAAGAATCTGAATCTTCATTGAAATATCCAAGATCTCCTCTTGAGTTCTTCTTATCTGTAGAATCAAGACAATTTGATTGATCAAACAAATTAGATTGAAAAGAGTTTGATAATGAATCTAAGTGAAATACCCATGCAGGACCATTTGAAACTGATGGAAAAGAATTTTCCAGAAATTTAACGTTGAATGTTTCAAGATTACATTCGTCCTAGAGTTGTAGACTCGATAGGCTTTTGAAATAGATGAATATCCAACGAAAAATCCATTATCAGATTTTGCTTCAAATTTTCCTAATTGATCACTTGAATTAAGAATCATCACAGGACAACCAAATGATTTTAAAAAGTTTATGTTCGGTTTTCTGCCAAACATTAACTCATATGGAGTTTTCAGTTTATCTTTCACGATTAAGATTCAGTTCTGAACGAAACACGCAGTTGATATTGCTTCATCCCAAAAAGTTATAGGAATTTTTGCATCAGCTAACATAGAACGAGCAGCTTCAATCAGTGTTCTATTCTTTCTTTCAGCAACTCCATTTTGTTGAGGAGTTCTAGTAGCACTAAACTGATGAGCTATCCCTTTCTGTGCACAAAACATTTCAATGTTAGCATTTTTGAATTCCATTCCATTATCACTTCTTATTATTTTCACTTTAGATTCTAATTGATTTTCAACTTTAATGATAAATTCTTTTAGTAAATCAACTGTTTCAGATTTGGCATAAAGAAAGAAAACCCATGAAAATCTTATGTAGACATCAATGATAACTAAACAATATGATTTTCGTCCAATACTCTTGACGTTTGTTGGTCCAAAAAGGTCCATATGTAACATCTGAAGAGGTTTGGATGTTGAGTTTATAGGCTTGGACTTATAAGACGCTCTGTGTTGCTTTCCCTTCAAACATGCTGAGCAGTGATCATTTGTTGCAAACTTCTTAGATGGAAGACCAATTACATGATTTCATGCTACAAGCTTGTTCATGTTTTTGAAATTTGAATGACCGAGACGTCTATGCCAAAGCTGGCTTTCATCATTTGATGCCTTAGCAATTAGGCATGTTGTTTCAGTTGAAGGATCAACTTGAGACATATCCAATTTGTATACATCTCTATCTCTCTCAACTGTAACAATCACCCAATCTTTGCTTATTTTGAAACCTGGCTTCGAAACATAACAAAATGAATCATCAAATAGAACAGAATATGATTTGTCACATATTTGAGATACGCTTAAAAGATTAAAGTTCATCTGTGAACAAAACTTGACTTTATCAAAGCTTATTGTCCCATTGGATACTGTTCCTTCTCTGGTTATTTTTCCTCCAGCATCACCACCAAAGGCAACGCGAGTTCCATCTTTTGACTTAAAGTCTTGTAGCAAGGCATTATTGCCTGTCATGTGCCGACTACACCCACTATCCACATACCATGTATTGATTGGTCTTTTTGGGCGTACCTTTGGTTGATCAGACTGAGCCATTAGAGCTACTTCCTCTGTATCCTCCTTAGGATCAGACTTGTCACTCCAATCATAGTCATCTTCCTCTTCATTACTTTCCACTTTTGGGTCATTGTTTTCTGACCAATCTTCTTCTTGAATTTCTGCAATAAGAGATAAATTTGATGTTAATTCATTTGTAAACTTATCTGCATATGCACTCCAATCATATCCATCTTTTATGCTGACTACTAGTGCTTTCTTTGTTTCATCAGATGATTTGGTTTCATCTTTAAGCTCTGGCATAGGAAGACTTTGATAAGGCTTTTGAAAAGTCTTTTGAGCTTGTTGAAACCTTTGATTGCTTGAGCTTGATTGAGCACTTCCTCCATTATTCCTTGGAGCTTTGCATTCTCTTGAAAAGTGTCCATAACTGTTACAATTAAAACATCTAGCTTTTGACTTGTCAAATCCAACAGTCTTGTTTGCACTTGGCTTGTATTTCTTGTTGACATAAGAATGTTTTTGAGTCCTATAGGCAATCATCACCATCTCCCAGTTCAGGTCCATCTCTTCAACATCTTTAGGATCCATCTCAAATAAATCCTGCAAAACAAAATCTAGTTGAGTTAAATGGCTACCTTGATATGCTTGAAAGCTGGCCATAAATGCAGTGAATGCAGTTTTGGACTCTTCGTCCTCTAATAGGATATTAATCACATCTTTAACTTTGCTAGATTTAGCATAGTTAGATGATGAAGAAGTCTCTGTTTGAATATTTGATGATTGGGACTGTGGTGTAGGAGGAGATTGAGAATGAGACTGAGTTGTATAAGCAGGTGCACTGGTAAATGATGAGTCAGTGAAAAATCCTGCTCCAACAAACAGATCTCCCTCTTCTTCAGGACTTTTCTCACTCTTTGCCATGAATGCATTCTCTATAGTGGTTGCAGGAGAAGCAACAAACTGATATCGAGATATTGATGCTGCTCTATCATTGTTCCTTGAGCTTTTTTCAATCTCCACTGATTCTATTTTTGCAATAAGAAGATCTAGATCCATTGGAAACTTCTCAGTATGCTTTAGTAGAGTTACAGTTTGTTTCCATGATGATGGTAAAGCATTGAGTAGTCTGAGATTTAAATCTTCAAGATCAGGTTTGATACCAGCTGTTGACATCTCAGTTATGAGTTGAACAAATCTGTTCATCATCTGATTTATTGTCTCTCCAGAAAAATGTTGAAACAATTCTAATTGTCTTTTCAGGTTTTGTTTCTTTAGATTTTGAATCTCCTTACCTCCTTCACAAATGATCTTCAATGCTTTATATAGTGTATATCCAGTTTGATATGCATCAAGCCTTGTAAGAACTTCCAAAGGTAGTCCTTTACACATCAATGAATAGGCTTTAATATCATTCTTAACTCTTTTCAGATCATCTCCTTGAAGATCATCTTCTGGATAAGGTTCTGGAGAATCTTTAGTGTACACAACCCTCTGTCAGGTCCATCGGTTATTATAGGAATGTATGGTCCTTTTTCTATAGATTCCAAAGATCAATGTCAATGGAATTAAAATGTTGTTTTAGCCTAAGAGACCAATTTTTGAAATCAGCTCTATTTTTATGTTTTGGAACTCTGTTTTTAGAATCTTCTGATTTCACCATTTTTATATTTTTGTTGTTTTAGATTTTGAATTTTTAAAAAAATTAAAAAAAAATTTGAAAGAAATTAAAAAAAAAAAAAATTCTAAGTATCAAGTTGAAATGTCTGAACAGTATTCAAACGCCTCAACAGTTGATGCGTCTAAGTTTAGAGTTGTCCGAGGGAATGCCTTAGAATTTTTTTTCAAAACGCCTGAAATTGATACGTCTGAACAGTTGTAAAACGTCTGAACAGTAGTAACGCGTCTACACATTGTTGATGCGTCTACACAGTGTTGATGCACCTACACAGTTTTCAAACGTCTAAACAGTTCAAATACTTCTCAACAATGACGTCTGAACTCTCTCGAACAGTGGTCAAACGTCTGAACTGAAAACGTCTAGTGTTGGTGCGACTAAACAGTAGTCAAACGCCTAACACTTGGATAATTTTTCAGCAAACTTCAACCCTAATGCATCACATTCATCATGTTCATATGAAAATAACAGACTCAAATCTTCTGAATTCTTCAAATGTTGATGAATCAATTGAAACTTTTCAATTAAGCGAGTTTTATGCCGATAAACATATTCTAATATCAATCTCTTCAATTTCAACAACAAATCACTCAATTTTTGAAATTTCAGTTTGAAAACTTCAACTCTTTTTCGAACAACAAATTCAACAAATTTACTTGAATTTGATGAATTGAACTGCTAATTATGCTTCAAATCATGTTTCTGATGATGAAACACTACTGAAATTCACAAATTTTCAATTGAATTGTATCTCAATCACAGCTTCAGTGAGATTTTTGAGGTTTTCAAGTTCGATAAACTTCAAAAAAATCAATCACTAATAGCTTACCAACAGCTCTGATACCATTTGATAGGATCAAATGAATCAATATGTGATGATTTATGAACACAATTCAAAGAAATTCACACAAAGTAATCAAATCAAAACAAGATATCAACAAAATTCATGTTTTCATTAATATCAAGCTAAGACAATTACAAGTATGAAAGCAGGTTCGAATCTCTCTCTATCTACCTGCAAGTCTAAGCTATTTATACTGAAAACAAAAAGTAAAGGAACTAACAAATTACACAAATAGTCCCTATACTATTACAAACTATTAGACGACAAATAAAGACAACATGTTAATCTTTGTTAGAGCACTTAACAGATTTCAATATGCTTTGTTTTAATATGTTGTACTAGATTAGTAGTGATAAACATAGTAGCTGAGTTATCTATATGAATTGGTGTTTGAAGAAAATTGTAACCATAATTAAGTAATTGGTTCTTTAACTATAATACTTGAGAGCAACCAGCTGAAGTAGCTATGTACTTAGCCTCAGATGTGGATATTGATACATTTATTTGCTTTTTACAATGCCAAGAAACAAGTCTTGGTCCTAAAAATTGACATCCACTAGTTGTGGGTTTTCTATTGTTGTTACACCCTCCAAAATCACTATCAAATTATGAGTAGAGGTTGAGTTTTCCTTCTTTGGGATACAAAGTCCAAGTGATGGCTTCCCTTTAAGATATTTGAAAATCCTCTTGGCTGAAATCAAATGTGACTCTTTGGGGTCTGATTGGTACTTAGCACAAACACACACAACAAACATTATGTCAGGTCTACTGGCAGTTAAATACATTAAAGATCCTATCACTAATCTATTTAGACATTGACTAACTGGTTTCCTGTACGATCAGGTACAATCTTATCTATTATTGATGCTAGTGTTTTTCATGAAGAAGAATCAACAAGGTTGTACTTCTTCAAAATTTGATGATCATATTGGATTCTTTTTGAGCTTAGATAAGACTATCATCAGGTCACCAAATCTTTACTTTTGTAAAACAGAGATGCGATTAACCCAGCTGTTGATACATATGTACCTAGTTTATGAGCTTAATGTAATATGTCTTTCATGTCTTACATATATGTAATTGAATGGGTATGAATGAAATACAATGTGTGGTTGATACGTATAATGTTATATATTTCATTGTTAATTGTGTATTGAACTAACTATATAGGTTTGTGGTTTTTACATAGTTCTTAGTCAATAATGGTTAAGAAACATGTTAAAACTTAATCGTGTGAAGTTCTCATGCGAATGGACCATACACATGATTACTTCATGCTAATGGACCAGTCGCAGGACTAAACCAGGAGACTGGATTAGTCGCACGATTGAGACATAAGATTGACTCAGTCGCACGACTGAAGCTTCAGTCATGCGGTTGGAACAATCGTATGATTCAATCACACGACTGAACCATACAAATTGTTCAGTTGCACGAATGACAAACCCTAACCAATATATGCCACTTAATTCATGGAAAACGTAACAATTCGAAAACCTACCCACCTAGTCGTACGCTAGCCATCTAGAGACTCAAGAACACCTGTTCCAAGTTCATAGATCGCAGTAAATCATCTCACAATCATTCTTAATGTTTTGATTCATTCTTAGATCGATTATACTTGCGTTCTCACTAATTGGATCGCCAATCAAATAGGATTCCGCATTATTTGGTTTGGTATACACGTAAATCAGTTAGTACTCTGTACCTAAACGGTCCTAACAAGTGATTCAGAGCATCGGCTCTTGATTTGCGTGTGATTCAATCGATTTTGATATAAAAATCGTGTTTTTCACTAAAAAAATCAATCATTTTGTGTCAAACAGTGTTTTCCCATGTCTCTAGGTCATAAAGTTAACGTTTTTCGGCATACGACAATTAGGGTTCCTGAAAAATTTGTGTTTTTGCGTCAAAGTACCTAAAACCCTAGAATTTTCAAAAACCAGCAGCTGCAGTCGCACGATTGACTCAATTGGACGACTGAACTCATACACACCTCCCATACGCACGATTGTACTTAGTCGTTCATCCTTTCGTATGTCTGAGCACCCTATTCGCATTGTTCATCCCTACCTGTCCAATTAAACGATTGAGCCATCCGCATTTGTTCAATCGCACGATTGAGCTGTCCGCATTGTTCAGTCGCACGAATAGCCCAATCGCAGTCTTTCATTCACACCGGTAAAACAGTTTTATTCTCAAATTCAAAGTAAATAGAGATGGAAGATCAATATTTAGCTTTCACAGCAGGTAGGGATTCACGGATCCAAAATCTATTGCTTCTAGAAAATGAAGTGGGAAATCACAATAAGCCCCCTAAGCTCGTAACATTAGATGATTACCCATAATAGAAGCAAAGGATTGAGATATACTTAAATGGAGTGGATACTAATCTGTGGGAATTAATAGAGATAGGGTACAACATTCCAGTTGGTGCTGATGAAGTTAAACTGACCTTAGGCGGAATGACAGATAGCCAAAAGGTAAAGTACAATACAGAGAAGAAGGTATATGCTCTGTTAACTCAATCTATTCCTACGGATATATTCCATCAATTTTCTAAGAACAAGCAAGCAAAGAAGTTATGGGATGCTCTGAAAAAACGGTATGAAAGGAATGCTTCATTAAAGGCTCTAAAGGCTAAGGCTTTGAAAAGGAGTTTGATAACTTCTCATCGATGGGGAAGGAAAGCTTGGATGATGTCATCGACCGTTTCTACCACTTAATGAGTAAGCTGCACACTCATGGAGTTACTACGTCCATGGAAGACAAAGTGTCAAATTTCATAGATGGATTGCCAGAAAAGTGGGTCTAATTTATGTCAAACCTCAGACAGAATGATATGCTGGCAAAGTTGGATATCAATGATTTCATTCTGAAGCTGAGAGAGGAAGAATTGAAGATGAAGTACAGGTCTCAAAAGGCGTCATATGATCAGAACCCGTCACTTTACAACTCAACTCCTTAAGCAAAATCATCTGGAGCACCACTTCAAATGATATTCGTGTCGAGTTCAGCCGCTCCGCCTCAAGCTACTACTTCAGGATCTGTCACGTCAGGGTCTTCATGCACCCAATACTTAGCACCTGAAGCCAATGCTACCAGATTGAAAATCGAGAATCTTGATAATGTGACTATAGAGGTAGCAAAGGAGCATATGGATCTCCTAGCAGCTGTCGTTCATTCCTATGATAGTCTAGTTGCGGGGAAGATTAGAAACTACCATATGACAGATGAAGACTATGAGCAAGTAGACGAGACTGAGCTAGAAAGAATGAATATCATGTGGGCATTGACAAGTGATGTCCGGAGGGCAAAGAAGTTTGTTAAGAAGACAAGACAAAACTTGATTGCCACAAAGGATACAACCTTTGGTTTTGACAAAACCAAAGTTACCAGTTTTATTTGCGGAGAGAAGGGGCATTTCAAGCGTGAGTGTTTGAAGCCCAAGAAGACAGGTTATGGTAATCCGTTCTCATCCTTCAATCGTCAAGATAAACCCACAAGTAATCCTGCATCATCAACAAAGGATCCTAAAGCCTTGATGACTCAACATGACGAAAGGCAAGATTGGACCTTTCGGTTTGTGTCTCCGGGAGAATCCAATATTGCATGTGTTGAGGGTTTGGATGATGACTCTGCAAGCGAATGTAACATAGCAGTTGAGCTAGTAATGTCAGATCATGAAGATACTACTACTGTGGTCAGTCACCTGAATGAAAAAGGTACCCGCACAACATGTTCAGAATCACCAGTACTAGAAAAGTCAAACTTTGCTTTGATGGCTGATTCAACAGAACCTTCTCAGGTTAGTTCCACAGAACAACTTTTCAGTAATCATGCTTGTTATGATTGTAATAAATTTAAGGAAAGCATATATTTGAAAGTTGCTAGGTTATTAGATCACAATAATAGCTTAGTAAAGGACCTACAACTATGCACTGAAGTAAATCATATTTTAAAATTAAATGTGCATAGTTACAAAGAGAAAATAGAACTGTTAAATAAACAACGTAGGGAAACCGAAGTTGTGGCTTTTAATCAAGCTAATGACATTAAGTTCTATTTAAACTTCCTAGAAGAAGCTGAGAAACACAAAGCAATTTTGGAAGTCAAAGTAAATTCATTAAAACAAAATTGCACAGTTGGACTAGTTCTTCTCACATAGTCCAGCACTTAGTGAGAGAACGTAACAACGGGGAGGGTTTGGGTTACAAAGTGGTTCCACCACCAGATGAGACCTTTTTGAATCAAAAATGCAAACCAATAAATAATAACCTAATCAAGGATCATGTGGTGTCCACTCCTCTTGTAAGTGATCCAGATTCCACAAGTATACCAAATGAATCTGTCACTAAACAAAAGGAGACCACTTTAAAGCCAAAAGGGAAAATGCCTATTATTAATTTGGATAACCAATTTGAGAAGGTTACGGTAAACTCAGGTTCAAACACGTCTAATTCTGAACCTGAAAAGACCAAACTAGTTAACCAACCACGTGCATCATGTCTAAGTCCAAACAAACAAATGGGTAAAGATGTTGAAAAGGTTCAAAAAGTAAATTTAGTTAAACAAGCTAAAACATCTAAACAACAAGTGTCAAAACCCAAACAGAATAAAGTCACACGTGTGTCACACACTTCTCCATATAAATAGTTACACCAACATGTCGAAAGTAGATCATGCTACAACTGTGGAAAGTATGGACACATCGCGTCTAATTGTCCTCAATATCAGACACCAAGGAAAAGAAGTGAAATTAATGACACTAAAATGAGCCCTTAAAAAAGGAGCTCTGCGACTCTATCAAAAGCAGTCGGTGAACCTAAAGTTCAATCCATTAGCCAGTTGTCTTTTTACCACAAACAGACCTTACACAAAACTGGCTTATGGAAACAAAAATCTAGTTCAATGTCTGATAATGAGAACAAAAAGCAGAATGATCTTCCCTCACCCTCAAATGGATAGTGGGTAGAATTTATGATGTGTGATTCTTCTGGGTCACCCAAGCCAGTTAAGGCTTGGGTCCCTAACCTCAACTAATGATTTCCATTGATTGTGCAGGGTGTTCGCTATAGTGCTGACACAAATACTTGTATCATAGATAGTGGAGCATCTAGCCACATGACTCGGAACCTAACACTCCAGTCAAACGTCAAACAAATTAAAGGAGGTCAGGTTTCATTTGCTGGACAGAAAGGAGGTTACATCACCGCTCAAGGGGAAGTGGGGAACCAAAAAGTAAAGTTTGATAAGGTAAACTATTTTCAAAAACTTCAAAACAACTTACATTCTGTCTCTCAAATATGTGACAAAGGCTTTAAGGTAGTATTCGACAACAAGAAGTGTTATGTTCTGAAAAAGGACTATGTGATCCCGAAGGACCAAGTCATAATGTCAGCTTTAAGATATAATGATCTTTATGTCTTAGATCTATCAAAGGCCTCCATAACGGATCACCAAGTTCAATGCTTCTTGTCAAAGGCCACAGACAAGGATTCGATCTCCTGGCATAGGAGAATATGACACATCAATCCTCGCAAGATGAATCACTTGATCCAGAATGATCTAATGCGAGGAGTAAACATCAAAAAATTCCAATTATCGGATTTTTGTGTCGCATGCAAGAAAGGCAAACAGAATAAGAAGTCTCATAAGGCAAAGCAAGTTCATTCCATTGAACTGCCTCTTGAGCTTCTTCACATGGATCTGTTTGGTCCAATCAGTACAAGGAGCATCGTTGGCGACTTGTGCTGTTATGTAGTTACGGATGACTACTCAAGATTCTCTTGGGTAATGTTTCTAAAATCCAAATCAGAAACATTTGAGTCATTCAAAGAGCTAGTAACTACATTAGAGTCACTCTACCAGCTGAAGGTAAGACAAGTATGCTTAGACATTGGTACAGAGTTCAAGAACCAATGGATGGGGGCATTCTGCAACAAAAAGGGAATTGTGCACCAGTTCACTTCTGCCTACACTCCTCAAATGAACAGAGTTGTTGAGAGAAATAATCACAACTTGATAGAGACAGCACGAACAATGCTAGCAGACTCGAAACGTCCCATCCAATTTTGGAATGAGGCAGTTGTCAATGCATGTTACACTCTGAATCGAGTCCTAGTGCTAAAACGTCATGGTAAGACGTGTTACGAGTTACTCTAATGATGTAAACCTAATCTAGAGTACCTCGAACCGTTTGGCGCACCATGCACCCTCTTGAAGAAAACTCAGGAAGGCAAGTTCAGCGAGAAGGCTGAAGAAGGAATTTATCTAGGAAACAACATACCGAATAAGAGAGTTTACAACAACTCAACGGGTCAAGTAGAAGTGTGGTGCAATGTCTACTTTCAGAGATACACCACCACCTGTTGGCAAATTACCCGGATTCTTTTTTGATAATGATGGATTCTTTAAGTCCTTCAACATCCCTCTCTCCACTCCTAAAGATAAGTTAGCAACCAAAAATGATGTATGATGTCTTATACATACCATCACAAGACTCGACATCATTTGGTTCCCAAGGAGAGTCACCTAGTGACTCAGGAGGAGCACTTGAGGTAAGTGACTCCTCCTCTGACGATGAAGCCATGGAGAATGATCAGGTGGATTAGGTTCCTACTACTGCAAGTCCACAAGCATCTGATGTTGATGCCTTTGATTCTTCGAAACCTCAAACTCCTACTTCCTCAGATCCAGAACCAAGAGTTCACAATCTCGATAATGAGGTAGTAGTTCCCACCACTCCTGGATCCCGCTTAAACATTTATCATCCTCTGGACAATGTCATTGGGGATGTAAGATCAGGAGGTAAGCCAAGAAATCAACTATATTCAGCTGATTATGCCTTGGTAATGGAAAAGGGTTATCTGCATGATGGTGCGTAGCGTTGTTTTGTGTCTTAGTTTGAGCCAAAATATGTCAGTTAAGCCTTAAACAACGAGGCATGGGTGAGTGCCATGGAAGAAGAACTTCTTCAATTCAAGAAGTTAGGTGTATGGACACTGGTTGACAGAACTAAAGGTGCAAAGGTCATTGGCACAAAATGGGTCTTGAAATGCAAGAAAGATGACCAAGGGGTCATAATCAGATTAAGGCTCGACTTGTAGTTCAAGGATTTCGACAAGTTGAGGGAATTGATTACAGAGGAGTGATTGACTGCACTCTGTTCATCAAAGAAAAGGATGGTAACTTACTGCTTGTTCAAATCTATGTTGATGACATAATCTTCGATTCCAAGAACGAAGACCTATGTAAGGAATTTGTAAGAGTAATGAAGGCTGAATTTGAGATGAGTGCCATGGGAGAGATGAAATTCTTTCTCGGGTTACAGGTGGATCAGACACCAAAGGGGATATTTCTACATCAGACCAAGTATGTAGGCGATATTCTCAGTCGGTTTGATATGGAGAACGCCTCTGCAGCTGGGACTCCACTTGCTACAAACCATGACGTTGCACCCAACAAAGTGGCGATCTGGTTGATGCCACCATGTATCGAGGAATGATTGGATCTCTCATGTACCTCACAGCCTGATGACCGGATATCATGTACGCAATGTGTCTATGCTCCAGATATCAGGCGAAGCTGAAGGTCAACCATCTAATCGGTGTTAAAAGGATATTTCATTATTTGAAGGGTACTAAAACACCCGTGTTGTGGTATCCTCATGATGATGATTTCGAGCTTACAGCGTATAGTGACTCACATTACGGCGGTTGCAAAATGAACTACAAGTCAACATCAGCGGGATGTCAATTTTTCGGGAGAAGATGAGTCACCTGGCAGTGTAAGAAGCAGACCTCGGTTACTCTGTCAACCTGTGAAGCTGAGTATGTTGCTGCTGCAAGTTGCTGTTCACAGATCATGTGGATTCAGCAACAAATGCGGTATTATGGTTTGCAATTCACTAACACTCCTATTTATGTTGATAATTCTGCTACTATAGCCGTAACTAAAAATCCGATCCAACATCCTAAAACCAAACACATCAGAATTAAATATCACTTTATACGTGATTGTTTTGAAAAGCATTTAATCGATGTTGTTAAAATTAATAAAGATTTTCAATGCGCTGACCTCTACACAAAAGCTTTTGAAAAACCACGTTTTCTATATCTGTTAGAGGTCAATAATGTTAAAAAGAAAAATGAAGTGATTCCAGACGATGAAAGTGCAAAGTCAAACGAGTCAAGTTAATCTTAGTTTTTTTATTTTTCTTTTATTTTATTTTAGTTCATTTCTTCGCCTATTAAAATTCTAAATGCAAAATCATTTTTCAGTTTTAGAATTTCATGGGGAGAATAGGTTATACTAGTATTAAGTAATTAAAAAAACGAGGGAAATAGACAGTCTAGCTAAGAGAAATGAGACTGTATTTGTGATACCGATTCAATGACTATGAAATATGATAGTACACGTGAACAAATAGTTTGGGACTTTGAAAGAATGAATTATTCAAAATGTAGAATTTTAAGTATAAGTCTGAGATGTCTAAGCAACATAAAAGGAAAAATGATAGTTAAGCAAGCTGCTACTAAGGTAACATAGAGAAAGTAGACCTAGAGGTTGCTAGACCATATGATGATATGTCGGCAGATTCAACACAATAGATTAATAGACCTCGTTGGTGATGTCAAGTTCAAACTAAGTTGTTCAACAAGTTGTGGGTTATCATTTTATCCCTGGTTAACACAATCAACAAAGTTCCAATAAGGGGTGACGAGCAAAATAAACGCCACAAATGTGTGCTGATGCCCATAAACATGAGCAAAGCACATGAAAATTGCAAAATGCAATCAAGCTAATAGCCCATGTTGTTGGTGCGATCTGTGCAAAAAGAAAATAATTGCTCAAACAAGAAGATAGGTTGTGTGCCTCTCTGGTGTGTGGTGGCACTGACCTGACGATAAGCATAACCTAAATATTCTAGAATTCATTGTTGTTTGTGCCTCTCTGCTATGCGGTGGCACTAACCTGAGGCTTAGCATCTCTTTGATAGCTCTAGAATAGTTTCTTCTTGAATACTACCTATAGATCGTTCAAATTCTCCTGAGGAACGTCGATTACCATATAAGCGTGGGATCCACAAATGCTTGGTGAAATAATTAAACCCTAAATTATCACCAATGTGTGTCAAAATTTGTGTATGGATTTAAGAGGACTAGTACACTGACAATCATTGTGGCTGCAACTCTTGAAAGTCAAAACCATTGTGTGCATCGTGTAGCACTAGTATGATTTCCTGAACTTGCAAATGACTCTCGATGAAAACAAGAATCTAGCATCAAAAGGCTTTGGTAAACTGCCCCGAATAATTTGATAAACCTATATCATTCCATAATGAATCGTTCTAGCTATGGTCGAAATAACTTGAAGTTGTACTGTTCGAGAAATAAAACTGCTAGATATTTATCTTAGGAGTTCAACCTCACACAAAATTACAAAATTATGTTTTAGATTTGGTTTATTTATAGTTGTTTAATTCAGTAAATATTAGTTAATTTATCATTTAAATGTCGCACTATGCATCGAAAGTCAAGCTGGGAATCACTCACTAAAAGGGTCACGTCTGAGGTGATCAAAAGTTTTCTAAGTTAAACTGGTCATGTCTGAGATAATCGGTTTCTTGAAATGTTTTATTAATAGTTAAAAGGGTTAAGTGTCAAATGGTCATAAAGTCAAAATCATAAGTATGATCCATTCGCACGACTAGACCATGAGTATGGACCAGTTGTACGATTGAACCATACGTATGAGCCCAATCGCACATATAACCCACATGTGTGGGCTAGACGTGCGATTGGACCATAATCATGAGTAAACTCACAAGATTGGATAACAAGAATGAACCAATCGCATGAATGGAGGTGACTGAATGAGACAGTCCCACGACAGACTTCTAGTCGCACGATTGAAAGTGATTGACTGTGCCAGTCGCACAACTGACCCTCAGTCGCATGAATCAAGAGTGCGAATAGGTTCAGTCGCACGACTGAATGAAACCCTAGTATAAATCGAGGGGGGAGTCGATCGCAGACTCTCATCACCCCCAATCGCCTCCAAATCGCACGACTATACGATATTCTGCCCGATTTTCGTTTGAGTGCTCTAGACTACTGATTATTGTGTACTGATGATTTATATTGACTATACAGGTAATGTGCGACGTAATCCACTCAAATGTCCAATAAATCATGCCCTAAATCGACTGAATTGAGCCCTAAACTTAACTGAGACCTAGTTTTGTCCAAGAAACTAATTAAACTAAGTATATAGTTCAATTAAAGGACATTAGGTGTTATGTAGGTCATTTGCGAGACTAATGAGCTGAACCACGACGTTTAACATTGAATTTTGCTCAGAATTGAATTTCAATTGAACAGTCAGTCTGTCATGCGAATGGACACCCTGATGAACTTCAGTCGCACGACTGAGCGGCGAATGGCTAAACCGCATGATTGAACCATGCATATGAGTTCAGTCGCACGACTGGTGTAAACGCATGAGATATCATAAGACTAAGCCCAATAGCATGCTCAGTCGTACGTATGAGCTCATTCGCAAGACTAGATCTCAGTCGCACAGCTCATTCGCACGACTAGATCTCAGTCGCTCAACTCATCCGCATGACAGAACATAAAATTTCAAGTTCTAATGAATCAAATTGTTACTCATTGACACACACTAACTTTTATTTGCATTGTGTAACAGATGGCTAGTCGTTGGACTATGAGCATGAAGCACAACATCTGTGCTCATTTGGATCTGACCTCCTAGAACTCAACTGACTTCTCGGGCATTATTACTTTCTTATGGAGAACGAGGATCTTTCATGCCATTTCGACTCCATGCACACCATACCGCTCAGTTCAGCAGGTCTTCTGGGAAGGCGCGGTTATCGACAGGACCTTAGAGCCCACCCAGATCAGTAGCACTATCTTTGGTCAGCCTATAAAGATCACTAAGGATAATCTCATGACAATATTAGAGTTTGGGGACGATGCTCATAGTACGAGGTTGTTTTCTACGGGCCAAGTACTCTAAGGATATCACTCAGGTGTGATCAATAAGAGCAACTTGTGCCCCCATCTTAAGTACTTAGCCCATGTACTACTCAAGTGCATTGCCTCACCGAAGGGGGGATTCGACGAGCTATCCGACCAGATACAGAACGCCTATGTGGCGTTGGTGCTGAACCATCCATTCAGCTTCGCGAGGATGATCTTCACCTACCTGGTGGAGAACATCGAGGCGAAGGGGTGGAGAACATCAAGGCAAAGGGGAAGGAGGGCTTTTGCATGTACCCTCGATTTATGTAGATGATCATTGACCAAAAGCTCCCTTCGCTGCCAAAGGAGAAGGAGGATGCCGTGGTGCTCGAGCTGATGGACGATACCACCTTGGGCCAGATGAAGGTGTACAGGGGGAAGCAGGTGAAACCCCCTGTGAGGTGGCTGTTTGGGCATCTGTTCCGTGAAGACTACATGGCCCCGGCACAAAGGAAGTGGAGCCACAATGACACGACTCCAACACTGAGCCGATTGTTCTTCCCACTGATGACTCGGATAATGGTGACAGTGGAGATGGTAGAAACACTGGCCCCACCCCATCTAGGGCCACCACTACAGATGTTACACCTCCACCATCCACTCAGGAAGAAGCTGCTATAGCTGGTTTCTATCAGGATTTCAGACCTGATGAGGAGGAGTAGATTGATGATGAGCCGTTGACTCGAACGTTGTGCAGCAAGGTGGTTGCCACCGAACAAGGGATTCGGGCGGTTAGTGAACGCCCAGGCGGATCTCGGGAGACTATGACTGATCCTACCTATAACCCAGATCAGCCTAACATCCCAGGGGGAGCATCCACCTCGAAGGGTTTGAGAAGAAAAGGATGGCTCAGCCGCACGGGATGAAGCCCAAAAGAAGGAGGTTCACATTGATTACTACCTCTTCCACCACTGCCACCACATCCACCACCACCACTCACTCACCCACCACCATATCTACCACCACCATTCACTCACCCACCACCACATCTACCACCACCCCTCACTCACCCACAACCACAACTACCACCACCACTACTACCACTTCACCCACCATCACTACTACAGCCACTCCACCACCCATCTACACTACTTCCACCACCACTACAGCCTACCCATCACTACCCCCTCATATACCACCACCCATATTCACCACTGCCACCACCACTGCCACTAGCCACCAACCCGGACCATCATCCCACCCGATATTCACTACAGGATCGTCCTTACCTTCTGTTGTGGTAGGGGATAAGCTGTCAACAATAAACAAAATGGTCCTGAAGTTGTGGGCTGCTGATAAGGAGAGAGCTGCCCGAATATGTCAGCTTGTGGAGCAAAACGCTGCCCAAGCACAACAGATCTCATAGCAGGCTCAAATGATTGAGTACCAAGATCAACAGATGGATGCACATGGTGAGGAGATATCCCAACTCCTGGAGCATAAATTCCTATGAGCAAAGAAGATAAAGGAGTTGAAGGCTGCCAAAAACACTATCATGCTCAAGCTCAAAGGAACAAAGGATGAGCCTCTGAAGATAAGAGAAAGGGATGATGATGACGATGGTGATGACCATGATGATGAGGAGGATGATGATGAGTAAGGGACAAAAGAAGGAGTTGATGATGGTGCAGTAATGGAGGAGATGATGAGGAAGGAGATGATGCAACGACATCAGGGGACACACAAGCCAGAGAGAGGCGCACCAAGAAGACTTAGGATCAGGGTGCCTCGACCTCAGCCCCACCTACAGAAGATCACATGATTCAGGATACAAGTAATGCTTAGATGTTATGTAATTTTAAATCTTGTAATTGAATCATCTATTAAACTTATGTAATTATGTTTATATATATTTGATATGTCTTTGTCTTGATTATTAACTAATGGTTGATGTATTTACATGTTTAAATCAAGCAGATCAATCATCTCAGCAAGATGAGTATGATGTTGCTCCCTTTCAACAAATCAAGTCTCAACTCACAATGATTCTTGATTTGCAAGGGATCGTCTGATGGTCCGTAAGCTATAATCATGAAGAAGAAGAAATCATTCATGACCTTACGGATGAACAACTTGCTGAGATGTTCCGGCTAAATCCGGACGAGATTGTGAAGGATGCTCCAACTGTTGAAGTTGCAAGTGACGACGAGCTGAATGACATAGACGACATCAAGATCGAGGACGTCACGGCGGAGCATTATCCTGAGTATACTGATAGAGAGGGAAAGTAGTCTCGAATCTGGGTGATACTCTCGACAGTGATACTTTTGATAAACTGGATTAGATGGAAAACGAATTTGAAAAGAAAGAAGGTCAAGCCCAAGCAACAGACACTAACGTTGACATCAAGAAGGCTAAATGGGCGGCCTATTTTGCTAAGATCCGAGCCCAATGCACTGCTCCAAAACCGAGTGTCTACACCAAGCTCTACAAAGTGAAGAAGCATCACAAGGTGTCAGGCAAGATTATCGCGTGGGCCTATTTTGAGGATCTTAATGTGTATACTATGAAGAGAGAGAAGGGTATATAGTACTTTAGATTCCCACACGATCTAAAGAATCTACCTGGTTTTGAGCTCAACCAGTTGGCCAAACTAAACCTGTTGTATGCTGACCCAAGAAAATTGTCAGGCTGGTTTGAGGCTGCATTGAATAAAGAGTACGACACCAGGTGGGTCAACTTCAAACCTCAACAATTGACGAGGTACATCAGACGGTCTGAAGTTGATTCCATTACTAGAAAGCCAAAGATAGTGCTGAAGTGGAGTCCTCCGCGCACGATGTCAAGAATCCCTCTAATGGAAATGCCATAGGATTTCACTCCACACTTCAAGCAGTGGTACTATGATTGGAGAATAGGTGAGGCAGTCATAGGTCTGAACATAGAAGATAATATGGAATTACCAGGGTATTTGACCCAATGTGGCTAACTAACCTGTCTGTTGACGATGTCTACACATTATACAAGTTGCCACTGTTCTATGATGCGCAAGACATTGTACAAGCCCTCCGGTTCCAAGACGTGATAAGACACTGCTTTGCATTCGAGATACAATGAGGAGTTAGAAGGGAGGATAAGTACAAGAAATTTGAAGAGCTAATGAAGAATGTTAGACAATAGTGTAAACTAGGTCCAATGGGGAGTTTGTTGATACATATGTACCTAGTTTATGAGCTTAATGTAATATGTCTTTCATGTCTTACATATATGTAATTGAATGGGTATGAATGAAATACAATGTGTGGTTGATGCGCATAATGTTAAATATTTCATTGTTTATTGTGTATTGAACTAACTATATAGGTTTGTGGTTGTTTACATAGTTCTTAGTCAATAATGGTTGAGAAACATGTTAAAACTTAATCGTGTGAAGTTCTCATGCGAATGGACCATGCTACTAGACCATACGCATGATTACTTCATGCTAATGAACCAGTCGCACAACTAAACCAGGAGACTGGATCAGTCGCACGATTGAGACATAAGATTGACTCAGTCGCATGACTGAAGCTTCAGTCGTGCGGTTGGAACAATCGTATGATTCAATTGCACGACTGAACCATACAAATGGTTCAGTCGCACGAATGACAAACCCTAACCCATAAATACCACTTAATTCATAGAAAAATGTAACAATTCCAATACCTACGCACCTAGTCGTACCCTAGCCGTCCAGAGACTCAAGAACACCTATTCCAAGTTCATAGATCGAAGTAAATCATCTCACAATCGTTCTTAACGTTTTGATCATTCTTAGATCGATTATACTTGCATTCTCACTGATTGGATCATCAATCAAATAGGATTCCGCACTATTTGGTTTGTTATACACGTAAATCAGTTAGTACTCCGTACCTAAATGGTCCTAACACCAGGTCTTTGTTCACACCAAACCAAGGGATGATGATGATCATTATCAGATCACCAGATGTTTACTATTATAAAACAAAGGTGTTCATAAAGCCACATCTTTGTTTACCTAAGACAAAGAGAATATGATTTGAAAAGATAGAAGTTATAAAGTGTTGGAACATATTGTGTAATGTGAGTGAGTTGATCGTATTAGGATAAGACTTCTTTGCTTGATCCTCAAAATGGAAGTGCCCATAATTAGTCAACTTGGCATTATGTTATGCATGAGCTTAGTGTAGTGTCAACACAAGTTGAACCTACTCACATATCAAAACATTTCTGATAAGTCTAAATTGAATTATAAAAATTAGACAAGAAGCAAAGGCATAGTGTACTATCTTTTCCCAATATATAAATAGTTGTAGAAGGAAATAGATTAAATAAGATAAATAAGATACTATTTTTGTATTTTTATATATTTATGAGTGTTTTTGAATTTTTTATAAGAATATATACAAAGACAGACCAATACTTTGTTTTTGATGATAATTAATCTAATTTAATCATGCCCAAACAATTAATTGGAAAATTAAATGTAACTAAATCAAAGGCTATAGTGAATAAATCGAGAAGCTGATTTGTTGTATCCAATTTGATTAACTTGATTAAACCTTTTTTCTAAACAATCCCTCAGAAAATGGTATCTGATTTCAATATGCTTTGTTTTACTATGTTGTATTGGGTTAGCAGTGATAAACATAGCAGCTAAGTTATCTATCTGAAATGGTGTTTGAAGAAATTTGTAACCATAATCAAGTAATTGGTTCTGTAACCATAATACCTGAGAGCAACAAGCTGAAGCGGCTATGTACTCAGCCTCAGATGTGGATAATGATACATTTATTTGCTTTTTGCACTACCAAGAAACAAGTCTTGGTCCTAAGAATTTACATCCACTAGTTGTGGGTTTTCTATTGTTGTTACACCTCCAAAATCACTATCAGAATATGAGTAGAGGTTCAGTTCTCCTTCTTTGGAATATAAAGTCCAAGTGATGGCTTGCCTTTAAGATATTTGAAAATCCTCATGGCTGCAATCAAATATGACTCTTTGGGGTCTGATTGGTACCTAGCACAAACACACACAAGAAACATTATGTCAGGTCTGCTGGAAGTTAAATACATTAAAGATCCTATCATTGATCAATATAATCTTTAACTAATTGGTTTCCCTGTAGGATGAGGTACAATATTATCTATTGTTGATACTGGTGTTTTACATCAAGGAGAATCAACAAGGTTGTACTTCTTCAAAATTTGATGATCACATTGGATTCTTTTTGAGCTTAGATAAGACCATCATCAGGTCACCAGATCTTTACTTTCATAAAACAGAGATGTGATTAACCTAGTATTTTGTTCACACAAAACAAAAGGATGATGATGATCATTATTAGATCACCAGATGTTTACTATTGTAAAACAAAGGTGTTTATAAACCCATGTCTTTGTTTACATAAAACAAAGGGAATATGATTTGAAAAGATAGAAGTTATAAAGTGTAGGAACATAGTGTGTTTAAGTGAGTGAGTTGATCATAACAGGATAAGTCTTATTTGCTTGATCCTCAAAATGGAAGTGCCCACAATTAGTAAACTTGGCATTTTGTTATGCATGAACTTAGTGTAGTTTCTATACAAGCTCAACCTACTCACATATCAAAACACTTCTTATAGTTTTGAATGGAATTATAAAAATTAGGCAATAAGCAAAGACATAGTGTACTATCATTTCCTAATATATAAATAGTTGTACAAGAAAATAGATTAAATAAGATACTATTTTTGTATTTTTATGTGTTTTATGAGTGTTTTTGAATTTTTCATAATAATATATTCAAGGACAGACCAATACTTTGTTTTTGATGATAATTAATCTAAGTTAATCATGCCCAGAGACTCAATCAGAAAATTAAATCTAACTAAATCAAAGGATTTAGTGAATATATCAACAAGCTGATTTGTTGTATCCCCTTTGATTAACTTGATTAAACCTTTTTCTAAACATTCCCTCAGAAAATGGTATCTGATATCAATATGCTTTATTTTACTATGTTGTATCGGGTTAGCAGTTATAAACATAGCACCTAAGTTATCTATATGAATTAGTGATTGAAGAAAATTGTAACCATAATTAAGTAATTGGTTTTGTAACCATAATACCTGAGAGCAACAACTGAAGCAACTATGTACTCAGCTTCAGACGTGGATACTAATACATTTATTTGCTTTTTGCACTGCCAAGAAACAAGTCTTGGTCCTAAGAATTGACATCCACTAGTTGTGGGTTTTCTATTGTTGTTACACCCTCCAAAATCACTATCAGAATATGAGTAGAGGACGAGTTCTCCTTCTTTGGAATATAAAGTCCAAATGATGGCTTCCCTTTAAGATATTTGAAAATCCTCTTGCCTGCAATCAAATGTGACTCTTTGGGGTCTGATTGGTACTTAGCACAAACACACATAACAAACATTATGGCAGGTCTGCTAGCAGTTAAATACATTAAAGATCCTATCATTGATCTATATAATCTTTGACTAACTGGTTTCCGTGTAGGATCAGGTACAATCTTATCTATTGTTGATGCTGGTGTTTTACATGAAGAAGAATCAGCAAGTTTTTACTTCTTCAAAATTTGATGAACATACTTCTATTGATTAATGAATATGCCATCTAGTTTCTGATGAACTTGTAAACCAAGGAAGAAAGTTAATTCTCCTATTGAACTCATCTGAAATTTAGATTTCATTAAACTATCAATACTTTCACATAAACTCTTGTTTGTTGACCCAAAACTAATGTCATCCACATAGATTTGGACAAACAAGAGATCTTGATGATCATACTTGAGAAAGAGAGTCTGATCGATCGTTGCTCTTTTGTATCCATGATTGAGCCAGAAATATGATAATGATTCATAACACTTTCTTGGTGCCTAATGAAAACCATAGAATGCATTGTTAGCTTGTATACCCTATGTGGATAATCAGGATCCTCAAAGCCTGTATTGTGCAACATAGACTTCTTGTTAGGGTTCAACAATGGAATAAACTGAACCTTACCAAATCATATTACAACCAACTAAAGATCTCATTGTACGAGTTCAGAGACCAAGTTGATTACAACAAAACAAGACAATTCAACATGACAAAGTCAACATCAAGACAATTAGAAAGTCAAAATTAGGTCATGTTGTAATATTAATATAAATAGACCCACTAGTGCATTTTTGCAAGTGTTGGTTTTGTGTGTGTGTTTGTCATGGTGTAAATCACCATCCAAGGACAAATCCTTTCCTTTGGGTGGGTTTGATTTGACCAGCCATCTATGATTCTCATTGTAACTTGTTTATCAACACCATTGAAATCATAACATTATTATTATCCATCTCTTTGTTCCTTGATTCACACACGTCCACCCATCTTAATTTTGATTTCTAGATCTGAATGAGATGAATCCTAAGATCCAAGCTCATTGAATCTGAAATATTGATTCAACACTTGATCAATTTTACCATATAAGAAGGCATATTTTACATCCATTTAGTAATTTGTAGGCTTCTTATATGAAGTGTAGGCTAGGAAAACTCGATGGGTTCAATCCTTGCAACTGGTGTAAAGACTTTATCATGGTCTATCCTTCTTCTGGTGTATAGCATTGTGCTATCAACCTTGCTTTGTTTCTCATTATAATGCCTATTTCATCTAGGTTATTCTTGAACAACCATCTTGTGCCAATTGGATAGTGGCCTTTAGGAAGATAAACTAATATCCAGACTTTTTGCTTTCAGAATTACTAAAGTTCTTCTTGCATTGCCTCAATCCAGCTATTGTCCTTCAGTACAGCTGTGATGTTTTGAGGATCCAATTATGAAAGAAAACAAGAAAAGAGACAAATGTTGGCAGCTCCCCCTTGGCTTCTAGTGGTTCTTTCAGTAAGATCACTAATGATGTTTTCTATTGGATTATTCTTATGAATTCTTGATATTGGAATAAATGCAACTTTAATAGAGAATTCCAAGTTAGTCATAGTCAATGATTGAGATGGATCCAACTAAGATGGAGAATTGACCAAGTAGTCAAGTTCTTCATCGTTTTGATCCTATAAAGCTGAGTGAAAACCATCTTCATGTGTTTGTGAGTCCGCTGGAGCATCTGCGGAAGTGATTTGATCTTCTGCATGAACATCCATGGATGTTGATTTTGGACATGCTGATTGGTTGTTTTCCTTGGAAAGTAATGGAGCATCTTTGGATGATGGAATATCTACTGATGTAGATGGAACATCTACCAATGTAGTGTTTTCTCCTCCCGATGCATTACAAACATCTACGGATGCAGAAGTAATTGTTGTTGATGCTTTATTTACTTATTTTAAAAATAAAATGTCATTTCCATAAGTCTGGACATTACTTGTTGAAGATGAAGGACCAGGATTAGCAACACTTGAAGTGTGATGATGTATTCTTGGAGGATTAGCAAATAAGGATACTTCGTTAATGTTTGGAGGTACAAAACGATAACATGTATCCGTAGAACCCACTTCATTCAAATAACCAGTGTTAAATGAATTTGTTTAAGCATCTATATCAAACAACCATAATGATCCTTTCATAGATTTTGGAAATAAAGATTCATCAAAGGACACATTAGGGGTTTCCTCCATAATGTTTTGATGTGGAATGTATACTCTATATGATTTAGATGTTAACGAATAACCAACAAAGAAACCATCATAGGCTGTTTTTTAAAACTTTGCTGATTGATCTTTTGTGTTTAAAATAGACACATGACACCCAAAAGCTCGAAGATATCTTATATAAGGGTTTCTTTTAAATAAGAGCTCATATGATGTTTTGTTATGTTATTTGACAATTAATGTCCTATTTTGAACATTGGATGTTGAATTCACTAATTCAACCCAAAATGTGGTTGGCAAATGTGAATCAACTAGTATTGTCCTTGTTGCGTCAATTAGAGTTTTGTTTCTTCTTTCAGCAACTCCCTTTTGTTGTGGAGTTCTTAGTGCACTGAATTGCCTTGCAATGCCTTTGTTCCTGAAAAAGAAATCTAAACCATGATTAACAAATTTAGACCTATAATCACTTATGAATATTTTGACTTTTAAATTAAGTTGATTTTCAATCTTAGTATTTTAGATGTTTAACTTTTGTGTTTTAAGAAAATGACTCATATGATCTAGCAAAATCATCAACAACCACAAAAACAATATTGTCTTGTAAGGATTCGAATAAGTCTGATGCAACCAAAACATTCAAAATATCCAAAGTCTCTCTCACGCATGCACCAAAGTACTGAAGTATAAATGCTTTGGAAGTTTTACACCTTGCACTAGAAGTATTCTAAGTGTAAAATCTTCCAAAGCCAAGACCAATATCTTTCAAAGCCAAATATGAAGTCTTCCGAAGGTTTAAAGACAAAGTCTTCCAAAGGCAGTTTATGAAGACAAATTTCTTGCAAAGAATTTTATATACATGCTTGTATCTGATTTACTTTTCCATAAAGCTGGACCACTTTTCTGTTGCAACTCTGTTTGACTCACCAACTTTCACAAGTTGGTGAAAAGGTTCATGCTTTTAGTAAACTATACATTGAGGTCTTGAGCCTGAGCTTTCTACTTTATGTACTTAATCCTTTTTGTAATACATTAGGATGTGAGCTATGGAATTTCATAGTGACAAGTCAAAAGACAATCTGCTTTTTGACTCTACATTTGATTTTGCTATCGAGTCTTATGTATCCAGCTGGCCTTCAAAGTATGGCCGGCTATAGGTTGTAGTATATGTATCTCAAGTAATTGTAACTTTCCATTATGCATTGTAACACTTTGTAATAGAACTTTAGAAGCAATATACTACATTCTCGAAACCCAATACTTGTGTTGTTTTCTATCTTGTTTAGTCTCTTAGTTACTTGTGTTCTTAGTATCTTTTATTCTAGTTAACCAGTTCCCTATTTGATCTGTTAAGTGTTCTAAAAAACTCTCCTCAATTGTGTTGTTGTGTTGAAAATTGCATCATCCCTTCTAACGGTCTTGCATTTGGTATCAAAGCATTTCAGACTCTTGATATAAGATTTCACCATCTTAAGACCCCTCACACACACAAAACACTTAACAACTCAAATGGCAGCTATCACTAAGGCTGATATGGGAACTTGAACTATGACACAAGTCTCCACTGAACACTCCTAAAGACTTTGATACTTGGTGTCAAAGAATGGAAGGCTTATCAAGTCTCAAGACTCTAGGATGTGGGACTTTGTTGTTGAAGGACCTTACAGACCAAGCACCTCTTCAAGTATGTTGAGATTGTGGACACTTTAGTGGATCTTGGAGTAACTCTTGAAAACAAGGACATTATAAGGAAGTTCATGTTCTCTCTTCCTAGGCAATGGACACATTATTGTGCTATTATCAAGAGGATTGAGAACCTTAAGACTCTTACTCTAACTGAGTTGTATTGCATTCTTAGTGCATACTAGATGGAGATGAATATGCAAGTTTCATCAGATAACTCCAGCAATCAAATGGCTTTAGCCCTTCATGTGACTGAAAGGGATAGCATAGAACCTCAACATCATATTATATGCTACCCTAACAACTCATAAAAGAGTCCATTCATCACCTTCTCAGACACTTTAAGAGAAAGCTACACTCAAGGAAGTCCCTTCCAAGAGACAAGTTCCTCTCATGCCTTTGTTTCCACTGATGAATCCACATGCAACTTTCTCTTCACTCTTGAAGACTTGGACTGTATCCAATCTAGATGATCTAGAGTATATGGAGATAGTTTAGCAAATGGCTCTTCTCACTCAGAAAGCCAATAAATTCTACAAGAGGACAGGGAGGAAGTTTTCTAGCAAGATAATATAGTGCTCTCAGGACTTCTCAGCAGAATGGTGTTGCTGAGAGGAGAAGCATGACACTTATTGAAGCTGCAAGAACTATGTTGTCTAACTCTAAACTGCCCATCACCTTCTGGGCAGGGGCAGTCAACACTGCCTGTTATGTGCAAAATAGAGTTTTAGTAGTTAAGACTCATGGTAAGACTCCTTATGAACTTTGGCATAATAGGAAACCTTTCATTGATTTTCTTAGGTCATTTGGATGTCCTTGCACCATCTTGAATACCAAAGATCAAATTGCCAAGTTTGTTGAGAAATCAAATGACGGACACTTTATTGGGTACTTTTCCCAAGCTAAAGCTTATAGAGTATACAATCTTAGACTAGAATAGTTGAGGAGTCAACCAATGTGACTTTCAATGAGCACACTCCTAGTGTGAAAGGTTTTGGTCCGGATTGGCTATTTGATGTTGATTTTGTTACCAACTATTTTAACAAATCTTGTGAGCATGTTTTAGGGTCTACATATATATTACCTACAGGTGATCCTAATCTAAGATTTGAGCTAAGAAGACCTTCAAGCTACACACCTTCAGCTCTAGTGGTAGCCAATCCTACAAATGAAGCTTCCACCAACACATCAATGACAAATCCTGCTGATGTGTTTGGGGTGCCTTCAAATTCTAGCTCAGAAGAAGGGTGAATCCTCATTGCCCGATGAAAGAGCTTCAAATGTTGGAGAGCATGGTGGTGGTGAAAGTGAGTAGGAATTTCTTGATGCTGAAAACCACTCCATTGATGACAACATCATTGATGTCACACACTCATTGGATTAAGTTAATCTTGATAAGTGTGCTGATGTGGAGGGTGAATCCTCATTGCCAAATCTGAATTTCTCTAATTTAGATATGTCTAAGAAACTTGCTATGATCCTCAGCAAAGGATCCACAAGTCTCACCCTTCCACAAACATCATTGGAAATGTTGACTCAACGGTAAGAATAAGAGGACAAACCCATGATGCAAATGTTTGTCTTCACTCTTGTTTCTTGTCCTGGATAGAACCAAAGAAAATTGATGAGGATCTAAAGAATGGAAGTAGGGTTGAGGCTATGCAAGATGAGTTACTTCAATTCAAAAGGCAGAAGGTTTTGGAATCTATGTCCTCTTCCTCATTGGAAGACTACTATAGGGACCAAAGGGTGTTCAAGAATAAGCAGGATGACAGAGGACTTGTCATCAACAACAAAGCAAGACTGATTGTTCAAGGGTATACTCAAGAAGAAGAAATTGACTACATAGATGTCTTTGCTCCTATAGCAAGACTTGAAGCTGTCAGAATATTCCTAGCTTTTTTTGCATCCAAGAACTTCAAGGTCTACCAGCTTGATGTCAAGTGTGCTTTTCTTTATGAGGTGATCGATGAAGATGTGTATGTCAGACATTCACCTAGGTTTGCAGATCCTAATCATCCTCAATATGTCTACAAGCTTGATAAGGCTCTTTATTGGCTGCACCAAGCACCAAGGAAGTGGTATGAGACTTTATCATAGTATCTCTGTCAGCATGGCTACAAGAGGGGTACTATTGATGGAACTCTCTTCATCAAAGGAACAGGAAGTGACATAATGCTAGTTCAAGTATATGTGGATGACATTATCTTTGGGTGAACTAATATTAAGCTCTGCAAAGACTTTGAAAAGCTAATGAAAGACAGGTTTGAAATGAGTGCCATGGGGAACTCAATTTCTTTCTAGGAATTCATGTGAAGCAAGTTCAAAATGGCATCTTCATAAGTCAGTCAAAGTATGTTCAAAACATACTTAAAAGATTCAACATGACTAATTGTAAGGTTGCTAAGACACCCATAGCTAGAAACCACTCCCTTGGACCTGATCTTGAGGGGGAGTGTGTTGATGAGCATCTCTTCAGGGTAATGATTGGGTCTCTTATGTACCTCACAGCTGCAGCCCTGATATCATGTTTGCTACATGTATTTGTGCAAGATATCAAGCCAACCCTAAGATGTCATACCTAATCATTGTTAAAAGAATTCTAAGATATCTCTAAGGTGTTCCATCACTTGGCCTTTGGTCTCCAAAGAACTCCGAGTTCAATCTATATGCTTATACAGATAGTGACTATGCTAGCTGCAATATGACTACAAAGTCTACATCAGGGGGTTGTTAATTTCTTGGTGGAAGGATAGTCTTTTGGCAATGTAAGAAACAATCCTATGTATCTGCATCAACTGCTGTGGCTGAATACATTGCTGCTGCAAGCTGCTGTGCTCAAGGGCTTTGGATTCAAAATCTGATGTTGGAGTATGGATTCAATTTCAAAGAGACTCCCATCCATATAGATAACAATAGTGCTATCTCAATCACAGTGAATCCTGTGCGGCACTCAACGACAAAGCACATCAATATCATGTATATTTTGATTAGAGATAACTTTGAAAAGGGATTAATCAAACTAGTCAAAGTTAACTCAAATAAACAATATGCTGATCTGTTCACCAAAGATTTTGATGACCAAAGATTCAAATATCTTGTATAAGCTATTGGGTTGATTAACTATGAGTAAATTTTCTTATAACTTAATGATATTGTTTCTAAAACCTGTGTGTTCTAAGTTGTCTATTTTATCAACTTCATAAGCCCTAATTCTCTTCGGAAGTAAAATCTTTTTACGAGACGTTCTTAGATTTTTGAAAATATTGATCTCTTTATCCTTCGAAAGATTTAAAATTACATTCAGAAGAAAATTTTTGACATAGCAAAGAAATATTTACCATCGAAAGAAATTTGTGAAATATCTTTCGAAGCTTAAAATCAACTTAAGTACTTGAATGTTTTATAAGAACAAATTTTCTTCCGAAAGCAAATTTTCTTTTAGAAGTTTTTATTCTTCTAAGAATAAACACTCGGAGTTCTAAATCTCTTCCGATGCAAAATTCTCAAAAGTCTTTGAAATATCTTCCGAAGTCAATTTGCCTTCAGAAGCTTTTTTTCAAGAACATCCAAAGTAAAATAACCTTCAGAAGATTTCTTGACTTCAAAGAAATCTACTTTTTGGACCGACATCAGGATTTCAAAGTTTATCCTCTTTCATTAACTTTGTCTTAAATCCTTTTCATATATAAACTTAACGGTTTCCCCCTCTTTTGCTATCTTCTTCAGTTGCACTATTCCTCTGACCTAAATACTTCTAAACCGCCATTTTATTCACCTTCCTTCACCCTTAAGCTTCTTAAAATGGTCAATCTAAACCTCAATAACAACCTTAATTTCCCCATGTAACTTCACAGGTAACACAACCAGGTTGCTCTATTGAACTCTGAGAAAGATGATAGTTTCTCATTGATTTGTTGTTTTCTGGATCTGTCAAACTACTTCACCTCCCTCACTATTGATCCTACTCTCTATAAAGATCACTTACTTGAATTTTGGAAGACCTGCTAAGAGGTCGTTATGGATGCAGAGAAGGGATTGTCTGCCACGATGCAGGGGAAGACAATCTTCATCACTCCGGCCATCATCAACAATCACCTTCAGCTGGATGATGAAGAAGGTGAGTTGTCTTTCCCAAAGGAGGTTGTAAATCATTGCTTTGAGAAAATGGGCTATGAAGGAGATTTCTTTGTAAAGACCTTCAAGAAAGGAAAGGTCTCATCCCAGTGGAAATACCTACTTGATGTGGTTATCCATAGCTTGTCTAACAAGCATGGAGGGTAGGACCAGATTCTTGAGGATCTCTCCTTCATAGTGCATGAAATGGTTCACAGGGTCAAGTTCAGATACTCTCAGTTTTTTATACCAATTTACTTACAAACTTGGACTCCTTGGAGTATTGCATGTTCCCTAGATATGTTCAATACATTCTTAACTGTGAACTGGGCTCACAGTTGAGGGAAAAGGTAATATTCTTTATTTTCACTATTCCTCTAACCTAAATTCCCCCAAATCGCCTTTGTTTATCACCTTCCTTTACCCTTAAGCTTCTTAAAATGGCCAATGTAAACCTCAAAAAAACCCTGATTTCTCCATTCAGCTTCACAGGCAACACAACCAGGTTGCTTTGTTGAACTCTGAGAAAGATAATAGTTTCTCAGAGATTTGCCATTTTCCGGCTTTGTAAAACTACTTCACCTCCCTCATTATTGATCCTACTCTCTATGAGGATCTATTGGACCAAAAGAACCAATGAGCCAGATCAGAAAAACCTTTAAGTCCCACAAGACATCACAGTAACTTCTGAAGACTTGATCAGATGTTTGGCAAAGTCTGAAGATCAATAGCTGAAGACTAAAGTACTGAAGACTTCAACAGCTGAAGACCAAAGTCTAAAGATCAACAGCTGAAGACTAAAGTACTGAAGACTTCAACAGCTGAAGACCAAAGTCTGAAGATCAACAGCTGAAGACTAAAGTACTAAAGACTTCAACAGCTGAAGACTAAAGTACTGAAGACTTCAATAACTGAAGACCAAAGTCTGAAGATCAACAGCTGAAGACTAAAGTACTGAAGATCAACAGCTAAAGTACAAAGACTGAAGACATCAGCTGATGACAACAACTGAAGTTCAAGAAGTCCAAGTACTGAAGCTTTCAGAGTTTGTCACAACAGCTGAAGAAGCATTCTTCAGTTGTTGTGATGGTTTCCTTTCAGTAGTTTTATTTTCTATTTCAGTACTGTAAAATGACTGAAGAGCATGTTCTTCAGTCGTTTTTGTTTTAGTAGTTTCTTTTCAGTAGTTGTAGTGATAGTTAACACTTGGTATTTTTGTAAGAAGATGTCAGCTGTTTGACATCTTCAGTAGTTGTGTTAACTTCAGTAGCTAAATAACAGTTAGATGTCACTGTCAAGTGACATCAGCTGATGTCAGCTTTCCTTATAAAAGGAAAGATGACCTAATTGTAACCGTGCAAAAGCCAGCCGAACCATATATTGAACGAATATATATTCCTTTTGGCAGAAATTCTCTCTCTATAACAAACACTGTTTCATTGATACATTTTGTGTGTTCTTGTTTAAATTTGTTAATTCGTGTCTGTTAACAGTTCAGGTTGTTGGACATCTGTGGTTCATGGTCCACATAAGCCTATGGTGAACAATCCGGAAACCAACCAAATGGTTCCGAAGAAGAAGGAACAATACTCTGATGAGGATCGAAAACTATTTGAGATTGATGCTAAAGCTCATGGAATTCTGGCCATGGCACTGCCTAATGAAATCTATTTTGGGCTTATGCATCATGAAACTGCTCATGACCTCTGGAAGGACACTAAAAGAACAATTTGGTGGTACTGATGAGGTCTTAGCAAATAATAGGGAAATACTTGCCCAATAATATGAGACATTTGCTCATAGGAAGGGTGAGACTCTGACTCAATAGTTTGAGTGGTTTTCATGTTTGATCTCTGAGCTGAAAATGGTCAAACATGAATACACTAATAGCCAGATGAACCACAGATTCCTCAGATCACTGCCTGAGAGATGGGACACATATATAATTGTCCTACGCTCTAATGCAAATCTGGATAGCCTATCTCTCACCCAACTTCATGGGAAACTGCTTACATTTGAAAGAGAGATAGAGCAGAAAAGGAAACTAGCATCATCAGGAAAGCTCACTGAAGACTTTGTACCAGGGAACACTGCCTTGTCGGTCATGAGTCAAAATATGCTGCATCAAAAGGTAATTATGATGAGCATAGAGATTTCTCTTCAAACAGTTTTGATCATGCATTCGTGAGTGTTGATAGTTAGTCAGGCTGTAATAGTGACAATTTGTGCTTTATTATGGATGATTTGAAAGGTATAGCTGATGATGACTTAGAAGAGATTGATATTCTGAGCCAAATGGCCTTGATTAATATCAGATCTCAGAATTTCTACAAGAGAACTGGTAGGAAATTCCCTAGACTCTCTGGAAAAACCAAAGTTGGTTTTGACAAGAGTAAGTTAAGGTGTCACAAATGCTACAGGCTTGGGCACTTTGCAAGAGAGTGCAGATCATCTGGATCTAACTCCTCTGCACCCTTTGTGACGTTTCCAAGTAATATTCTACAAAACAGAGGGCAACATCCTGCTAGTTCTGGTCATCAATCACAACCTCTATCTCCTGCATATTTTGTCCCTCAGGGTCCAATGCCATATCAATATCCCTACTATTACATGCCATAAACCAGTCAAGTTCAAGTACCCATTGCTCAACAACCACCTGCTCTTCCTGAGCCTCAACCTTCCCAATCTCATCAACAATCTCAACCTCAACAACACAGCTTTTTCACCCCAGGAGTTGTTGACTGGAGCAGTTTACCAGATGATATGTCTGGTCATGAACAACTGTTTTCTGGTGCTGGTCAACATGGTGGTGATAATCCTTTTGGAAACCTTGCTCTTATGGCCTTGGAGTTTGCTGATACCTCATCCTCTAATGCCTCCACACCATAGGTATCACAGGTATCCTCTAAGGCCAAAGCCAAGCTATGTTCTGAAACATGCATAGCCGCATTTGCATTTATTAGAGAAGCAAATGTAGCTTTAATTAACAAGAAAATTGAGCTAGAACAGATAATATCCAAAAGAAAAGCTGAATTGAGTCTGTGCTTAATGATAAGAATGACAAGATTTACAAACTTAAATGCCAAATGACTGATGATTAGGCTAGGGAAGAGGTACTTCTAGAAAAGTACACAGACCTCAAAGAAACACTTGCAGCTACCCAGGTAGAGTGTGATCGATGGGTACATTCCTGCAAGGGTTTTGAAATTCTTCTCAATAAGCAGTCGGCTTCCAATGTGAAGTTTGGCATTGGTTATAATCACACTGCTCCTCCTACAGATTTTACTCCCAGAGCAGAGGTAGAATCTGATGGAGAAAGCAATAACCAATCCTTTTCATCATGTGATCTACTTTCTGATACAACACCATCAGAGGTTGGAGTCAGCATTAATTCCTCCCATAACCTATCAGCTAATGTTGATGGTTCAAATGCTGACACTCACATGATCAAAAAGTTGATCACTCCAGGTGGTATTTCACAAAGTACTAAAAGTACTAAAGAGCAAGTCATAACACCTGGAGAACAAACCCAAACTACTGCATGTACTAAAGGAAGAAAACTGCCAGTAGAAAGGGTGGGAAAACTATTGAAGAAGATATCAAGAAAGCATGTACTACAAGGAAGAAAACTGCTAGTACTGATTGCAAACTGCTGAAGAATAAGTCTTCAGTAGTTTCATCTTCTTCAGCAGACGATCAACTTAAGATGAAGAAAGAGCCATGTGAAATATGTGGCTTATTCAATCATCTTACTAATGATTGTTGGTATAAAAAGGGCTCCAAACTCAAACACAATGAGAACCTTAAAAAGAAAATGGATAAAATGAAAACTGAGTTTGAAACCAAGTTTGTACCAGCAACATCAAAACCTGTAACCCCAAAATCCAAAAAGAAATCCAAAAAGGAAGGGGTTAATCAGGCAACAGCTGAGGTTGCTCAAATGGAGATGGTACAACACAGGATTCCATCAATCTCATGCACTAATGTGTCTGATGAGCTGAAGGCTTTATCACAGAATCAGACACAACTTGTTATGATGGTTCAACATCTATTGGGGAGAGTCAACCAATTAGATGCTCTTGTGCTGAAACCACAGAGAAGAAAATCCATGCCAAAGGATTCTTCTTCTTCACCATCTCCATCCCCTCAGGCTTTTCTTCATAGCAAATCTGTTAGTTTACCATCTGTTGATATGAACAGACCCAAAACCAAAAAGGTTTGGGTCTCAAAAACTAACTAATTTATTATGATTGCAGGGTTCTTCAGCATGCCAAAGTAGCATCTGGTATGTAGACAGTGGAGGATCTATGCATATGACAAACAACTCTCTTCTTCATGATTATTCTCAAAGAAAGAAGGGGTTTGTTTCTTTTGGCAATGATGCTAAGGGTTACATCATTGGAAAAGGCTTTGTTTCCAATGGGGAAATAAGGTTTGATGATGTTAACCATGTGGAAAATCTCAAGTACAATCTCTTGAGTGTCAGTCAATTGTGTGATAAAGGCCATGTTGCTCTTTTCACCAGTCAGAACTACATGATTCTGTCATCCAAAGTTCTGAGTTTGATTGATAAGATGTTGGATGATCATACTCTCCTGAAGGCCAACAGGACAGGAAGAGTGTATGCCTTAGATCTTTCCAAGAAAATAGATCTCAAAGGCCATCCTTGCCTATTTTCCAAGGCTTTTCCTCAAGAATCTATTCTATGGCATAGAAGGCTGGGTCATGTGAATCTTAAAAACTTGAATCAGCTGATACATCATGGTTTAGTAAGGGGATTGCCTATAAAGGAGTTCAAATGTGAAGACAACTGCACTGCTTGTTTGAAAGGACAACAGCACAAAGTCTCATTCCCTCCTATTGAAGAACCTAAGTCCATTGCCTGCTTGCAATTACTACACATGGATATCTTTGGTCCTGTGAGAGTAATGAGTATGGTAAAGAAGAAATACTGTCTGCTAATTGTGGATGATTATTCCTGATTTGTATGGACTTTCTTCTTGCATTCAAAGGATGAGGCTGCTCAGACGATTATAAACTTTGTGTTGTATGTTGAGAAGCAGTATTCTCTATCTGTCAAGTGTATCAGAAGTGATAATGGAACAGAATTCAGAAACCATACACTTGATGATTTTTATCTCTCAAAGGGAATCAAGAGGCAGTTTAGCATCCCAAGGACTCCAGAACAAAATGGAGTAGTAGAGAGAAAGAGTAGGACCTTAATTGAAGCTGCAAGGTCCATGTTGGCTGACTCTGGGTTGTCACTGACCTTTTGGGCTGAAGCTGTTAACACAGCTTGCTATGTGTAGAATAGAGCCTTAGTAATTCAGAGGTTGATGAAGACTGCATATGAAGTTCTACATCATTTGGCTCCTCTAATTTCATTTTTCAGAGCCTTTGGGTGTCCTTGTTTCATTCTCAACACAAAGGATCAACTCCACAAATTTGATCCTAAGGTGGATGCAGGGTATTTTGTTGGTTATTCATCTACTTGCAAGGCATACAAAGTCTTCAACTGCAGAACAAAGATAGTTGAAGAGACTCTGCATGTGAAGTTTAATGAATCTTCAAAGGACAAGTTTCCACAAAACCCTATGGAGTTATTTGATTTGGACGTACTACAATATGTTCCTTATCAGGCTTCAGCTGTTGCTCCTGTCAACAGTTCTCCACCTGGTGGTACTGAAGACGATGATGATATCAGTACTCACCTTTTCAAGTTTAGTGACCAATTGCCTGAGTCTGCTAAACTTGATGTTCATGTAGCTTCAGCAGCTCCATCCATAACAAATGCTGATGAGATCTCTGATTCCTCTACATCTTTTGATTTGCCATCTCATTCTTGGTTTCAAGAGTCTGCATCACCATCTGCTGCTGCTGAAGGTCCTACAAACACTTGCACTGATCTCATTGATTATCAAGAGCTGAAGAATCATCCAATATCTCAAATCATTGGTGATATCAATGCTGGTGTTTCAACAAGAAGTCAATTGTCCAATTTCTGTTTCTATGCTATCTTCATTAGTCAGCAAGAGCCAAAGAACTATCACATTGCATTAAGAGACAATGGATGGGTTGAAGCCATGCAGCTTGAGCTACTTCAGTTCAATAAGCAGCAAGTGTGGGAACTGGTTCCTCTACCCCTAGGTAAGTGTGCAATAGGCACTAAATGGGTGTTTAGGAATAAAACAGATGAAAATGGGCTGATTGTTAAGAACAAGGCCAGACTGGTTGTTCAGGGGTTTGCACAAGAAGAAGGTTTTGATTATGATAAAACCTTTGCTCCTGTAGCCAGACTCGAGGCAATTAAATTGTTCTTAGCCTATGTTGTATTCCACAATCTTAAAGTTTTTCAATTGGATGTTAAAAGTGCATTTTTATATGGTAAAATAAAAGAAGAGGTTTATGTTTGTCAACCACCAGGTTTTGAGGATAATAAACATCCAGATTGGGTATACAAGCTTGATAAGGCTCTTTATGGGTTGAAACAAGCTCCTAGAGCCTGGTATGAAACATTATCAAATTTTCTTCTTCAAAATAATTTCACTAGAGGCTCCATAGATAAAACTTTGTTCATTAAGATGGTGGATCAACATAAGCTAATTGCTCAAATTTATGTTGATGATATTATTTTTGCATCCTCTGACCCCAGTTCTGTGATGATTTTACAGGTTTAATGAAACAAAAGTTTGAAATGAGTGCAATGGGAGAATTAAAGTTCTTTCTAGGCTTGCAAATCAAACAAAAGGCTGATGGAACATTTATTCATTAGTCAAAATATACAAAAGATCTTTTGAATAAGTTCGATTTACAAAATTGTAAGCCCTGTTCTACTCCCATGTGCAACACCACACAACTGGATGCAGATCAGAATGGTAAAGCTGTTGATGAAACACTTTACAGATGTATGATTGGGTCCTTGATGTACTTAACAGCTTATAGACCAGATATCATGTTTGCAACTTGTGTTTATGCTAGATTTCAGGCTGCTCCTAAAGAGTCTCATTTGATTGCAGTCAAGAGAATCTTTAGATATCTGCAAGGTACACAATCTCTAGGTTTATGGTATTCCACTGGACACTCTTGCAAATTAGTTACTTTCTCTGATAGTGACTATGCAGGGTGTAAGTTAACCAGAAAGTCAACTTCTGGTGGATGTCAATTCCTAGGAAACTGTTTGATTTCTTGGCAGAGTAAGAAACAAACATCTGTTGCTACATCCACTGCTGAAGCAGAGTACATTGCTGCTGCAAGCTATACTTCTCAGGTACTCTGGCTTCAAAACCAACTTTTGGATTATGGCATTACAGAGACTAAGACTCCATTATTAATGGACAGTGCTTTAGCTCTTTGCATTGTCAAGAATCCTGTCCAGCATTCTAGGACCAAACATATAGAGATCAGACACCATTTTATCAGGGATTGTTTTGAAAAAGGTCTGATTGATCCAAAGTTTGTGCCTAGTGCTGATGAGCTTGCATATATTACTAAGCCTTTGGATAGTTGAACTTTCCAAAACCTTGTGTTAAGGCTTGGTATGCTATAGCTAGAATAAGTGACAACTACTGATGATCTCAGTAAACAAGTATTGATGATCATTAGTAAATATGTCACAAATAAGTACTAATTCTGTTACAAACTACTGATGTAGTTATAACTACTGATGTTAGTAAAAACAGATTACTGATGTCCTATGAAACAACTGAAAACAGCCAAAAAGACTGATGAGTAAGTGTTGAGGACAGTATGAAATAGCTGAAAAGCTAAGAATTGACGAAAACTACTGATGAGAATTTTCTGTTCAGTTGTTTCTAAAATTGCTGTTTCACCTTAAACAGCTGATGACAAAACTATGTCTTCAGTAGTTTCACAACTACTGATGACTAACACCAGTCCTCAGCTATTTACAACAACTGATGACAAAACCATGTCTTCAGTAGTTTTACAACTACTGATGACTAACACCAAGTTATCAGTTGTTTACAACATCTGAAGACGAAACCAAGGTTTTTAGTAGTTTCACAACTACTGATGACTAACACCAAGTCTTCAGTTGTTTTCAAACATCTGATAGTTAAAACCAAGTCTTTAGTTGTTTTCATAACAACTGATGACAACACCAATACCTTCAGTCGTTTTCTTTTCAGTCTTTTCTAAACCTATAAATACTTGTACTTGTAGCCAAACGTTTCATTAGCCGTTTTCAAATCTCTCTCTCTCAAAAATGGCGACCATGAAACTCAAACCCCGACACAACTATGTTGCCTACCTTACAAAATCGGCCTTCTGGAACAAGTTTGACACTGCCATCGATCTTATGGTGGATTCCTCGTACCAAACAGCCTTTCTTCTGAATCCTACCATATATCCTGACTCCTTATCCCAGTTCTGGACCAACGTTTCTGTAATCACTGGTGAGAATGATAACCAAATCACTCTACAGTCGTGGTAAACCAGAAACAAGTGCTCATCACTACAGACATCATTCGCAATACCCTAAATTTGCATGATGGCATCTATCCTAAAGAATACCCAAAAGGCACCACTGATATGTCTTTCATTAATAATGGGTATGAAGGCGACATAAGTGCTACAACCATACTGCAGAAGCACTTCCATGATGCAGAACGACTTATTTTTCACATGGTAAATGTCTGCCTAGCTTCGAAGACATCTTCTTGGGATCAGATGTCTTCCCGATGGCAATAGGTGTTGTATTCTATCCTTGAGCAACAAAATCTAAATTTTTCTGAGATAGTTTTTATGGAATTAAAGGATCTGGCTCAGAAACCTGTGACAAATAGATGGCTACTTTATCCCAGGTTTCTGATGGCCATTATTTTTAACCAGCTAAAATCTGATGGACTTGTTGGTCTTGGAGTCCCTGCTCCAGCTGTTGTAGCTGAGGTATACTCCCGGCATAACACAGACCCTACTCTCAAAGGGGCTGCCCAGATGCTAAAACCCAAGCAGAGGGAACCCACAGCCTCCACTTCCAGATCCAAAGTCCCCACCAAACCCAAACACAAAAACCCAAAAAGGCTACTCAGGGAGATGAGTCCCCTGAGGACGCCCCTGTACCACCAATACAGGAAGACCATACTGGTTCTAACACCCCAGTTATGTCAAAGACTCATCTTGCTAAAGCCGCACAGGTATCCTCTCAACAGGATCCTGTTGCAACCACAATTGGGGAAACCACATTGCTGGAACCTATCTCAATAGAGAGGGTTACCATTGAAGAGCACTTCTCACCCCGGGTGCAATCTGCTTCTACCCAATCTCCACATGCAACCGCCCCTCAAAGTCCTACACTGATAGTTGCAAAAGTGCTGAGTCAGTTGCACTCCTCACCCGCTCCCCAGAAACCAATTACAACTGGGAATACCTCAACCATTGAGGGGGAGGACCAAAGTGCCTCTGATAACCCACAGCACATGGGTTACAATGTTCAATCTCCAAGTGTAGAAAAGGAGATTAGAACTTCTGGAAAGGCTGCCACTTCTACTGATTCAGCAAATGATCAGGATGAAGTTGGTACCATCCATAAGACCTCTCCAGAGGCAACTGCCAATGAAGGACATAGTCCTGAGGCAGGAAGTCCCCAGTACCAAGAACAAGGGGCACATGCTACTACTGATCTACACTCAGAGCATGTACATCCTGATTCACTCAGGAGGTCAGGTGATTCAGCACAGACTGATGATGACCCAGGCTTTTTCTATGATGTTCTAGCCCACAATACCATCCTAGAGAATGAGGTGAGCAGACTCAAAGAGCTGTTGGCCAAAATGTCTCAGGATAAAAGACCATCTACCCCAATAACCCCACAGATGGCACCTTCAATTGAAGGTTCACCAAACACTGAGCCTACACACATAACTGAGCCACTAGCCTCTGCTTTTGGCACCACCTCTCAGGGACAGAACCCCTCGAGCAGATGGTTGCTATCTTTGAAAACTCCTTACCTCTCATCACTCCCATCATCACTGACATAGTGCATAAAGCCATTGATGAGAGGATTCCCTCAAATCTACAAACCCTCATTGATGATGTTGTTCATAAATCTCTTTCTGCCTTCAAAACCGCTTATTCCAATGCAACCAAAAAAGGGGAGACTGCAAAGTCTAAGGCAGTGAAAGACAAGAAAAAAAAAAGAGAGTTGATGCTGAGAAAGAGCCTGAAAAGGAGAAAGAGCCTCAAAAGAGAAGGAGGTTGAGAAAGAACTGATCTCAGAACAGCTAATTACATATAAAAGAAAGAAAAGTGCTGAGTCAAGAGCTGATGAAGAAAAATCATTAAAAGACTTGTTAAAGATGCTGATGAAGCTCATAGCAGATCAATGGATAAAATATAGATCAGCTATTTAGACATGGTCATGACACAGCCACATTAGACTCTGAGATAAGAAAGCTGGAAATAGAAGAGATACAATCAAGATGGGCCGGTTATAGTGTGTTGGAAAGGGAAAGATTGGAAATCATTATCAGGTTCATAGCTAAGTATCTTGGAAGATCATTGATTGAAATCAAGTCATGGTCTAGGGACAACATCTTGGCAATATGTTAGGATCAGTGATCTATGTTTGGTTGATTAGAGAGTATAGCAGCGGAAATCGAACAATGAATTAGCCAATTCACAAGAACGAAACGATATTCAATGAAGAACAAAGACGGTTATAGAGAGAGAACTCTGCAAATATATTTCATTCAATATTTGCTTTCGTGGTAGCAGAATGTCACACTTACAATTGGTCCACACCTCTTATATAAGAGATGTGACGTCTGCTGATGTCACTTGCATCTAACAGATTTATTACAACTGAAACACAACTACTGAAGATGTCAAAACAGCTGACATCTCCTTACAAAAATGCTAAGTGTTATCAGTTGTTATAACTACTGAAAAACATAAAACTACTGAAACTACAACGACTGAAGAACAAGCTCTTCAGTCGTTTTACAAAACTACTGAAAGTAAAAACATAAAACTACTTATATCAGAACTACTGAAGAAGTACTCTTCAGCTGTTGTGACAAACTACTGAAACTTCAGTACTTGGTCTTCAGACTTGAACTTCAGCTGTTTCATTAGTTGATGACTTCAGTAGATATCATCAGCTGATGTCTTCAGTCATTGTCTTCAGACTTTGTACATCAGTTTTGATCTTCAGTACTTGTAAACTCTTCAGCTGTTGTACTTCAGTACTTTGAACTTCAGCTTCAGCACTTGTGTTCTTTAGCTGTTCAGCTTCAGTACTTGTGTTCTTCAGCTGTTCAGCTTCATTACTTGTGTTTTCAGCTGTTGTACTTCAGCACTTTAGTCTTCAGCTGTTGAAGCCTTCAGCACTTGATCTTCAGCTGTTGAAGTCTTCAGTACTTGTCAAACTACTGATGAAGCTTTCAGCAGTTGTTGTGATATCATGTGGGACTTAGAGGTTTTCTGATCTTGGCTCATTGGTCTTTTGGTCCAACAAACTCCCCTGAACCAATGCAGCGAAAACCTCTAATTTATTTATTATCCCACTTATTGTTGGCAAAAGGTTGGTCTTTTCCTTCTTGATCAGTAGAGAAGATGACCCATATAAGCTCCGGCCTGGGAAGAAGTCTCTGATATTTGTTTGGCAGGATATGAATGGGAACTCTGTTTTGGGGAACTGGACACAGAGTTGTTATCCCATTCATGAGATCTACTTCCCGTGTATGAGCCTGTAGGATTCTCTGGTGTAGGCTCTGAGAAACATGATTTGTTCTTCCATGGTCAGGTTCTCGGCTTCACCATCAAACAATCCTTCTCGCCCATACAGCTCTGAGATGTACTTGGCCTGTTTGCCGTTTTTGAGCTCAACTGTTGTAATTTGTCTGTATGCAAACTCATCAGGATGATTCCCTTCGAGTAACAGACTGAGCTCATTTTGTTTGAAGTTCTCAAGCCTCTTGTAGACTAACCCCTTTTTAATAATTCTGTCTCTAGCATCTTCTGGGGTGGTTGTTTAGTCTCGTAGGCCTTCTTGAAATCTTCGACAATCTCCCAGGGTGATACTACAAGGCCACTGTGATCTCTTCATCTACGATCCTCTTGACTTGACCCTTGTATCTCGAAGGAATGTCTTTCTTTACAATCCTGTGAGCCACCCTCGGATCAGGCCATACTCTCACCCTTTCCTTCTGATATTGAAATGTGTTGGCGAGTGTACAATCTCAGAGCTTCTTTTTTCATGCTGATAATTGATGACGAAGCAGCATAAGTTTTGTCAATGCTTTTCAGCATTTCATCATCATGAAGCTTTTGCTGCTCCTCTTCTTCAATCTTTACTCTCACAGCATCCATTTGTGAGGTGGGAGTGATGGCATAGGTTTGGCTTTCGCCAATGTTAGGACTGTAGACAGAGGCATCCTATCTTCTTCCACATCATCCTCTTCTCTTCTTTTCTTCTAGCCTCAACCCTTCTCTTCTTCTTCTTGGGAGCATCATCGGCTGTTGGTTTCGATGGTAAGGGAGTTGGTTTTGTGGGTTGTGATTGTGGTTGTTTGGATTTGGGCTTTGAGATTGGTTTGGAGATTTGAGGGGTAGGCTGTTTTTGAGTGGATGGAAGGGAAGGTTGTTCTAGCATTTTTGTTGTGAGTTTAGCCTTTGTAAGTCTTGCCATTTCAAACCTTTTTCCAGCCCCAGCCTCATCAAGGGCTTCAATGATAATCCCCTTGTGGAATTGCTCAGACACAGATTCTGGTGGCTATAGCTAGAATACTGTCTCTGGTCCACGCACGAATCTCCATCAAAGATCTTCCTAAGTATTTGGCAATGAAACGGATCATGATCTCCAATCTCTCCTTTTCAAGTGCATCATACCCGGCCCATCGGGTTTGAATCTCCTCCACTTCCAACTTCCTGATTTCACTATCTAATGTGGCTGTATCAAAACCTTGCCTGAAGAGTTGCTCAATGATTTTATCCACGGATCGGCTGTGTGTATCATCAGCATCTTTTACCAGCTCTTCCAAGGATTTTTCTTCAGTAGTAGGTTGATCATCAGCACTTTTCTTTCTTTTATAGGTGATCAGTTGTTGCTTTTCTTTTTCCAACTCCTGGGCTTGCTCTTGGGCCTTCTCATCCTCTGTTCTTTTCCTCTTCTTTTCTTTCACTGCAGTACTCTCCCCTCTTTTGGATGCATTGGTGGTAGGGTTTGTACCGCAGAAAGTGTCTTTTGCAGAGCAACATCAATCAATGGTTGTAAGTTGAGGAAATCCTCTCATTAATGGCTTTAGTAACAATTTCATTGATAACCGGAGTGATAAGAGGTATGGATTGTTGGAATACAACAACTATCTGCTCTGGGGGTTCTGTCCCGGAGAGATAGTGCCAAAAGCAGAAGCTGGAGACTTATTGGAGTGAGAGGGTAAAATGTTTGGGGAACCTTCAACTGAAGGTGCCATCTGTGGGTTGGTGGAGGCAGATGGTCTTTCTCCTTGAGAGAGTTGGTCAAGTAGGTTTTGAAGCCTACTGACTTCCTCCTCAAGGATTGTGTTCTGGGCAAGAACATCGTAGAAAAAGCCCAGGTCATCATCAGCAGAAGCTGAATCACCTGACCTCCTGCTTGGAGCAGGATGTACATGCACTAGGTGTAGACCAGTTGTAGCATGTGCCCCTTTGTCGTGGAACTGGGGACTTCCAGCCTCAGGACTATGTCCATCATCAGCTGTTGCCTCTAGTGAGGTCTTAGCAATGTTACCAGCCTCATTCTGATCATGTGCTGATGCAGAAGAGGTGGCAGCCTCACTAGATATTCTAATCTCCCTATCTACACCAGGAGATAGAAGTGGTAAACCCCTATGCTGTGGGTTCTCAATTGCACTTTGGTCCTCCCCCTCAATGGTAGAGGTGTTCCCAGTAGTAATTGGTATCTGGGGAGGGGTGAGGAGTGCAATTGAGTCAGCACTTGTGCAACAAGCAATGTTGGGCTTTGGGGGGCGTTTGCATGGGGTGAAGGGATAGAAGCGTGTGCACCTGGGGAGGAAGGTGCTCTTCAATGGCAATCCCCTCAAGTGAGGAAGATCCCAGATGTGTGGGTACCCCTTGTGTGGTTGCTTGCAGGCTCCTGTTGAGAGGAATCCTGAGCGGCTATGGATGGAAGAGTCCTGATATCCACTAGGGGGTTATAACCAGTGGATATATCCTGCGTTTGTGTGCAGGGGCATCCTCAGGGGACTCATTTCCCGGAGTAGCCGTTTTGGGTTTCTTTTGGGTGGGTTTGGTGGGGACTTTTGATTTGGAGGTGGTGGCTGTGGGTTCCAGCTGCGTGGGTTTTCGCAGCTTGGCAGCCAATTTGAGTGAGTGGTCAGAGTTGTGCCGGGAGTATACTTCAGGCAAAACAGCCATAGCAGGGACTCCCAGGCCAACAAGTCCCTCAGCTTGAAGCTGGTTTGTAAGATGCCATTATGGACCGCGGATATAATATCCAACGGTTAGCAGTTAGTTTTTGAGCCATATCCTTGAGCTCTGAAATATTATTTCTGAAAAATTTAAAGGCTGTTGCTCAAGAATAGAATACATTACCTGCTGCCACTTTGTAGACATTTGATCCCAAGACGAAGTCTTAGGAGCCAAACAGACATTTACCATGTGGAAGATTAGGCGTTCAGTGTCATGGAAATGTTTCTTCATTATAGTGGAGGCACTAAGGTTGCCCTGATATCCATGGTGGGCAAAGGATAGATCAGTTGTGCCCTTTGAATATCCAGCAGGAGAAGTGGCATCATCCAGGTGTAGATTTAGACGAAGTATTTCGGGAGTGATGACCATTTCGTGGTTGTTGACGACCGACCGGAGAGACGCTGTGTTGTTCTCCCCAGTGGTGATGGTGACATTCATCCAAAACTGTTTGAGGGATTCGGCATGAATGATTGGATTGAGAAGAAATGCCGTTTTGTATTGTGACTGGACCATAAGATCGATAGCATATCGAACTTAGCCCAGAATGGCAATTGGTGAGGTAAGCTACACAGTTGTGTCGCGGTTTGATTTGCATGGACGCCATTTAGAAGAGAGAAGTTTTGGAGAGGAACTTAGGTTAGAAGATGAAGCTTTGAAGGATTAGGTCAGGGATATTTATAGGGTACGGGTTAGAAAACAACTGAAGGATTTGGTGTTAGTCATCAGTAGTTTTAAACGACTGTTGACATGGTATTACCATTTCAGACGTTGAATCAGCTGAAGTCATGGTGTTAGGAATCAGTAGTTAGAAAACTACTGAAGACCGTGGTTTTGACTTCAGATGATGAAACAACTGAGGACTTGGTGTTTGTCATCAGTAGTTGTTATACTACTGAAGACAGTGGTTTTGTCATCAGGTGTTGTAAACAGCTGAAGACTTGGTATTAGTCATCAGTAGTTATAAAACTACTGAAGACATGGTTTTGTTTTAGTTGTTTAGAATGAAACAGCAGTTGTAGAAACAACTGAAGAGAAAGTTCTCTTCAGTATTTTCGTCAAGTCATAGCCTTTCAGTTGTTTCATACTGTCCTCAACACTTACTCATCAGACTTTGCATCTGCTTTTCAGGTGTTTCATAGGACGTCAGTACTTATCTGTTGTACTGATTTCAGTAGTTTTAACTACATCAGTAGTTGTAACTACATCAGTAGTTTGGAACAGATAAAGTACTTCAGTACTTGTGAGGCATTTAGCCATCAGTAGTTATAAAAACTACTGAAGGGGAAAGGACTCATCAGTACTTATATATGACATGGTTACCAATGATCATCAGTAATTTTTACTGAAATCATCAGTAGTTGTCACTTATTCTAGCTGCAGCATACCAAGCCTTAACACAAGGTTTTGGAAAGTAGAACTATCCAAAGGCTTAGTAAAAATATCTGCAAGCTCATCAGTACTAGGCACAAACTTAGGATCAATCAGACCTTTTTCAAAGCAATCCCGAATAAAATGATGTCTGATTTCTATATGTTTGGTCCTAGAGTGCTGGACTGGATTTTTGACAATACACAGAGCTGAAGCACTATCCATTAATAATGGAGTCTTAGTCTCTGTAATGCCATAATCCAGAAGCTGGTTCTGAAGCCAGAGTACCTGAGAGGTGCAACTTGCAGCAGCAATGTACTCGGCCTCAGCAGTTGATGTAGCAACAGATGTTTGTTTCTTACTCTGCCAAGAAATCAAACAGTTGCCTAGGAGTTGACAACCACCAGAAGTTGACTTTCTAGTTAACTTGCACCTGCATAGTCACTGAAAAAGCAAATAATTTGCAAGAGTGTCCAGTGGAATACCATAAACCCAGAGATTGTGTACCTTGCAAATATCTAAAGATTCTCTTGACTGCAATAAAATGAGACTCTTTAGGGGCAGCCTGAAATCTAGCACAAACACATGTAGCAAACATAATATCTGGTCTAGAAGCTGTTAATACATAAGGACCCAATCATACATCTATAAAGCGTTTCATCAACAGCTTTACCTTTCTGATCAGCATCCAGTTGTGTGGTGTTGCACATGGGAGTAGAACAGGGCTTACAGTTTTGTAAATCAAACTTATTCAAAAGATCTTTTGTATATTTTGACTGATGAATAAAGGTTCCATCAGCCTTTTGTTTGATTTGCAAGCCTAGAAAGAACTGTAATTCTCCCATTGCACTCATTTCAAACCTCTTTTTCATTAATGTTGTAAAATCATCACACAACTGGGGATCAGAGGATGCAAAAATGATATCATCAACATAAATCTGAACAAGTAGGTTATGCTGATCCACCTTCTTAATAAACAAAGTTTTATCAATGGAGCCTCTAGTGAAATTATTCTTAAGAAGAAAAGTAGAGAGTGTCTCATACCAGGCTCTAGGAGCTTGTTTCAAACCATAAAGAGCCTTATCAAGTTTATACACCCATTCAGGATGTTATTATCCTCAAAGCCTGGTGGTTGACACACATAAACTTCTTCCTTTATTTTACCATATAAAAATGCACTTTTGACATCCATTTGAAAAACTTTAAGATTGTGGAATGCAGCATAGGCTAAAAACAATCTGATTGCCTCTAGTCTGGCTACAGGGGCAAAGGTTTCATCATAGTCAATACCTTCTTCTTGTGAAAACCCCTGTACAACCAGTCTAGCCTTGTTCTTAACGATAAGCCCATTTTCATCAGTTTTGTTCCTAAACACCCATTTAGTGCCTATTGCACACTTACCTGGGGGAAGAGGAACCAGTTCCCACACTTGCTGTTTCTTGAACTGTAGTAGCTCAAGCTGCATAGCTTTAACCCATCCATTGTCTCTCAAAGCAACATGGTAGTTCTTTGGCTCTAGCTGACTGATGAAGAGAGCATAGAAGCAGAAGTTAGACAATTGACTTCTTGTTGAAACACCAGCATTGATATCACCAATAATCTGAGACATGGGGTGATTCTTCAGTTCTTGATAAACAATGAGATCTGTGCAAGTGTTTGTAGAACCTTCAGCAGCAACAGATGTTGATTTAGACTCTTGAAACCAAGAATTAGATGGTAACTCAAAAGATGTAGAGGAAACAGAGATCTCATCAGCATTTGTTGTGGATGGAACTGCTGAAGCTACAGGAACATCAAATTTAGCAGACACAAGCAGTTGGTCACTAAACTTGAATAGGTGAGTATTGATATTATCATCATCATCATCAATACCACCAGGTGGAAGACATGCTGCAGAAGATGATTTATCCACAGGATCTGCAACAGCTGGAGGTTGATAAGGAACATATTGCAGTATGTCCAAATCAAACAACTCCACAGGTTTTGTGGAATCTTGTCCAAAGGAGATTCATTAAACTTCACATGCAAAGTCTCTTCAACTATCTTTGTTCTGCAGTTGAAGACTCTGTATGCCTTGCAAGTAGATGAATAACCAACAAAATACCCTGCATCCACCTTAGGATCAGATTTATGGAGTTGATCCTTTGTGTTAAGAATAAAACAGGGACACCCAAATGCTTTGAAAAATGAAATTAGAGGAGCCAAGTGATGGAGAACTTCATATGGAGTCTTCATCAACCTTGATTTACTAAGACTCTATTCTGCATATAGCAAGTTGTGTTAACAGCTTCAGCCCAAAAGGTCAGTGGCAACCAGAGTCAGCCAGCATGGACCTTACAGCTTCAATTAGAGTCCTGTTCTTTCTCTCCACTACTCCATTTTGTTCTGGAGTCCTTGGGATGCTAAACTGCCTTTTGATTCCCTTTGAAAGATAGAAGTCATCAAGTGTATGGTTTCTGAATTCAGTTTCATTGTCACTTCTAATACACTTGACTGGAAGGGAATACTGCTTCTCAAATACAACACAAAGTGAATAATCTTCTGAGCAACCTCATCCTTTGAATGTAGAAAGAAAGTCCATACAAATCTGGAGTAATCATCCACAATTACCAGACAGTATTTCTTCTTTGCCATGCTCATCACTCTCACAGGACCAAATAGATCCATATGCAGTAATTGCAAGAAGGCAGTGGACTTAGGCTCTTCAATAGGAGGGAATGAGACTCTGTGCTGTTTTCCTTTTAAACAAGCAGTGCAGGTTTCATCACAGTGGAACTCCTTTATTGGTAAGCCTCTGACTAAACTATTGTGGATAAGCTGATTCATGTTTTTGAAATTAACATGACCCAGCCTTCTGTGCCACAGTTTAGATTCTTGAGAAGAGGCTTTGGAAAATAGGCAAGGATTGCCTCTGAGATCTATTTTCTTGGAAAGATCTATGGCATACACTCTTCCTGTCCTGTTGGCTCTCAGGAGAGTGTGATCATCCAACACCTTATCAATCAAATGCAGAACTTTGGATGACAGAATCCTACAGTTCTGACTGGTGAAAAGAGCAACATGGCCTTTATCACACATTTGACTGACACTCAAGAGATTGTACTTGAGATTTTCCACATGATTAACATCATCAAACTTGATTTCTCCATTGGAGACAAAGCCATTTCCAATGTTGTAACCCCTAGCATCATTGCCAAAAGAAACAAAACCCTTCTTTCCTTGAGAGTAGTCATGAAGAAGAGAGTTGTTCCCAGTCATGTGCATAGATCCCCCACTGTCTACATACCAGATGCTACTTTGGCATGTTGGAGAACCCTGAAATAATAAACAATAGTTAGTTTTGGAGACCCTAACCTTTTGGTTTTGGGCCTGGTCTTATCAGTAGATGGTAAACTAACAGGTTTATTTGAAACAACAGCCTGAGAGGAAGAAGATGGTGAAGAAGAGGAATCCTTTGGCTTGACCTCCTTTTTTGTGGTTTCAACATAGGAGCATCTAATTGGTTAACTCTACCCAACAGATGTTGAACCATCATAACCAGCTGTGTCTGATTTTTTGATAAAGCTTTCAGCTCATCAGACACATTGCCAGTGGAGTTTGATAAGTTCCTATGTTGCACCTTCTTCTTCTGAGCACTCTCAGCTGTCACCTGTTTAACCCCTTCCTTTGTGGATTTCTTTGAGGACTTAAGGGTTACAGGATTTGATGTTGCTGATACAAATGTGGTCTCAAACTCAGTTTTCATTTTTACCATTTTCTCTTTAATTTCTTCTTATGTTTGAGTTTGGAACCTCTTTTGTACCAGCAATCATCTGTAAGATGATTGAACGAACCACATACTTCACATGGTTTCTTCTTCATCTTAGGTTGATCATCAACTAAAGAGGGTGAGGCAACTAAGGACTTGCTCTTTAGTGCTTTGGAAGCATTGTTTGCTTTCTTGACTTCCTCTTTAGTAGCCTTCAAACTCTTTCTACTGACAGTTTTCTTCTTTTCAGTACTGACAGTAGTTGGAGTTTGAACTTCAGGTGTTAAATCCTGCTCTCTAGTCCTTTCAGGACTTTCAGAATTGACTCCTGAGTTGATCAACTCATTGATCATGTGAGTGTCAGCAGTGGAACCATCAACATCAGCTGATAGGTTCTGAGAGGGCTTGATACTGACTTCTACTTCTGATTGTGCTGTATCAGAAAGTAGATCACATGATGAGATGGATTGGTTATTACTCTGACCATCAGATTCTACCTCTGCTCTTGGAGTAAAATCTGTAGGTGGAGCAGTGTGATTGTAACCAATGCCAAACTTCACATTGGAAGCAGATTGCTTACTAAGAAGCATTTCAAAACCTTTGCATGATTGTACCCATCTATCACACTCTACTTGGGTAACTGCAAGGGTTTCTTTGAGATTTTTATACTTCTCTAGAAGTATCTCTTCCCTAGCCTTATCATCAGTTATTTGGCATTTCAGTTTGTAAATCTCATCATTTTTATCATTAAGCACAGACTCAAATTCAGCTTTGCTTTTGGAAATTATTTGTTCTAGCTCAGTGTTCTTGTTAATCAAAGCTACATTTGCTTCTCTAATAGATGCAAATGCTGCTATGCATGTTTCAGAACATAATTTGGCTTTTGCCTCAGAGGATACCTGTGATACCTTTGGTGTAGAGGCATTAGTGGATGAAGTATCAACAGAATCCAAAGCCATAAGAGCTAGATTTCCAAAAGGACTTTCACCACCATGTTGACCAGCACTTGAGAACAGTTGTTCATGACCAGACAAGTCATCTGGTAAACTGCTCCAGTCAACAACTCCTGGGGTGAAGAAGCTGTGTTGTTGAGGTTGAGTTTGTTGATGAGATTGGGAAGGTTGTGGTTCAGGCAATGCTTGTGGTTGTTGTGCAATTGGAGCTTGAACAGGATTTGGTTGAGGCATATAATAGCAGGGATAAGGATATGACATTTGACCCTGGGGAACAAAGTATGCAGGAGATCTAGGATGTGAATGATGACCAGAACCAGCAGGATGTTGCCCTCTGTTTTATGGACTAGTACTAGGAAAAGTCACAAAGGGTGCAGAAGAGTTAGATCCAGTTGATCTACACTCCCTTGCAAAGTGTCCCAGCCTTTGGCATTTGTGACACCTCAACTTACTCTTGTCAAAACCAACTTTGGTTTTGCCAGAGAGTCCAGGAAATTTCCTGCCAGTTCTCTTATAGAACTTCTGAGATCTGATATTAATCAATGCCATTGGCTCAGAATATCCATCTCTTCTAGATCATCATGAGCAATTCCTTTCAGATCATCCATGATGAAGCATAAATTGTCACTATTACTGCCAGAATGACTCTCAATACCAACAAATGCATGATCAGAACTATTTGAAGAGAAATCAATATGCTCATCATAATTGCTTTCAGATGCAGCATATTCTGACTCATGACCAACCAAGGCAGTATTCCCTGGTACAAAGTCATCAGTGAGCTTTCCTGATGAGGACAGTTTCCTCTTCAGCTCTATCTCTCTTTCGAATGTAAGCAGTTTCCCATGAAGTTGGGTGAGAGATAGGCCATCCAGATTTGCACTGGAGCGTAGGGACAATAGTGTATGTGTCCCATCTCTCAGGCAGTGATCTGAGGAATCTGTTGTTCATCTGGCTATTGGTGTATTCCTGTTTCACCATTTTCAGCTCAGATATCAAGCAGGAAAAACGCTCAAACTGTTGAGTCAGTGTCTCACCCTTTCTATGAGAGAATGTCTCATATTGTTGGGCAAGGATTTCTCTATTGTTTGCTAAGACCTCATCTGTGCCACCGAATTGTTCCTTCAGGGCATTCCAGAGATCATGAGCAGTTTCATGATGCATAAGCCCAGAATAGATTTCATTAGGCAGTGCCATGGCCAGAATTCCATGGGCTTTAGCATCAATCTCAAATAGTTTCCGATCTTCATCAGAGTATTGTTCCTTCTTCTTCGGAACCATTTGATGGTTTCCGGATTGTTCACCGTAGGCTTATGTGGTCCATGTACCACAGATGTCCAACAACCTGAACTGTTAACAGACAGGTGATGAAGCATTCTTCGTTGCCATATGTTATACTCGGTCCTAACCAGCATCGGAGGCTTGGTTGAGGAACCGGTATTGTGAGGATCCTTAAAAGGAGTCGTCATCTCAGATTCAATCAAATTCGATTAAGCTAAAACAGATTTAGAACAAAACGCAACAACCAATTGAACCAGAAGATCTCAAAATAAATAAACGAAAGCGACATAAATTCAATAATCTATAACCAGTTCTTGTGAATACGCTAATTCAATCAAACACTGATATCAATTAGCAGTTTCAATGATCAATTGTTAGATCGATCAATCATTAACCAGCTCTGATACCACTTGTTAGGATCAGTGATCTATGTTTGATTGATTAGAGAGTATAGCAGTGGAAATCGAACAATGAATTAGCCAATTCACAAGAACGAAACGATATTCAATGAAGAACAAAGACGGTTATAGAGAGAGAATTCTGCAAATATATTTCATTCAATATTCGCTTTCGTGGTAACAGAATGTCACACTTACAATTAGGTCGACACCTCTTATATAAGAGATGTGACATCTGCTGATGTCACTTGATAGTGACATCTAACAGATTTATTACAACTGAAACACAACTACTGAAGATGTCAAAACAGCTGACATCTCCTTACAAAAATGCTAAGTGTTATCAGTTGTTATAACTACTGAAAAACATAAAACTACTGAAACTACAACGACCGAAGAACAAGCTCTTCAGTCATTTTACAAAACTACTGAAAGTAAAAACATAAAACTACTTATATCACAACTACTGAAGAAGTACTCTTCAGCTGTTGTGACAAACTACTGAAACTTCAGTACTTGGTCTTCAGACTTGAACTTCAGCTGTTTCATCAGCTGATGACTTCAGTAGATATCATCAGCTGATGTCTTCAGTCTTTGTCTTCAGACTTTGTGCATCAGTTGTTGATCTTCAGCACTTGTAAACTCTTCAGCTGTTGTACTTCAGTACTTTGAACGTCAGCTTCATCACTTGTGTTCTTCAGCTGTTCAGCTTTAGTACTTGTGTTCTTCAGCTGTTCAGCTTCAGTACTTGTGTTCTTCAGCTGTTGTACTTCAGCACTTTAGTTCTTCAGCTGTTGAAGTCTTCAGCACTTGATCTTCAGCTGTTGAAGTCTTCAGTACTTGTCAAACTGCTGATGAAGCTTTCAGCAGTTGTTGTGATATCATGTGGGACTTAGAGGTTTTCTGATCTTGGCTCATTGGTTCTTTTGGTCCAACACAATAACCACCAAGATCTGTTCGTCTGAAGTATATACCAAAGGGCTGGTCATTGAAGCCTTGAATGAAGCTGGTACTGGGAGCAGGACTGAACTGGTCAAACAATCCAAAGCCTCACTTACATCCAAAATGCTAGAACAGCATATCAAAATTCCCTCACCAAAACCACCACAACCACAACCCACTAAACCAATTCCCTAACCCACAAAACCAATAGCCGATGATGTACCCAGAAGAGGAAGAAAAGGGTACTGAGGCTAGAAGAGGAATAAGAAGATAATGATGAAGATGAAGATAGGCTGCCAATCTCAGCTGTTATACAGTTGCCTAAGGCCATAAGTCACCCTTCAACAATTACTCCTGAATCTCAAAGGCAAATTGTGAAAGTGAAGTTAGAAGAAGAAGAGCTTCACAAACAACATGATGAGGAATTGTTGAGAAGAGTCGACAAAGCATATGCTGCCACATCTTCAATCATCAATATGAAGAAACATGCTCAGAGATTATACACTCTCAAACACACGTTTCAATATCAAAAAGAGAGAGTGAGGATTTGGCCTGATCCCAGGGTGTCTCATAGGATTCAAAAGCAAAATATTCCACAGAGATACATTGGCCAAGTAAAGAAGATTGTAGATGAAGTGATCTCTCTGCTCTTTGTAGTATCACCTTGGGAGATCCTAGATGACTTCAAGAAAGCCTATAAAGCTAAACTAACCCCACAAAAGATGCTGGAGAATAAAGTGGTGAAAAAGGGTTAGTGTATAGGAGGCTTGAGGAAGTTAGAAAGAATGAGCTCCAGTTGTTCTTAGAGGGTATTCACCCTGATGAATTCGCATATAGAATCATAACAACTATGGAGCTAAAAAATGGGAAGCAGGTCAAATACCTCTCTGAGTACTATGGGCCAGAATCACTCTTTGAAGGAGAAGCAGAAGAGCTTACCATGGAGGAACAAGTAACCTTCCTTGAGGCCTATACAAGGGAGTCTTACAGACTCATATTTGGGAAGTAGATCTCATGGATGGGGTAGCAGCTCTGTGTGCAGTTCCCCAAGACAGAGTTCCCATCCATCCTTTGCCAAACAGATCATTGAGACTTCTTCCCAGGCCTATGCTTACAAGGGTCACTTCTGAGCTGATCTAGAAGACAAAAAGACCAATCTTTCTACCATAATAAGTGGGGCATCTTCAATAAGCTTAAAGGTTCTGGCTGCATTGGTTCAGGGGGAGTTTGTTGGACCAAAAGAACCAATGAGCCAGATCAAAAAAACCTTTAAGTCCCACAAGACATCACAACAACCGCTGAAGACTTGATCAGATGTTTGACAAAGTCTGAATATCAACAACTGAAGACTAAAGTACTGAAGACTTCAACAGCTGAAGACCAAAGTCTGAAGATCAACAGCTGAAGACTAAAGTACTAAAGACTTCAACAGTTGAAGACCAAAGTCTGAAGATCAACAGCTGAAGACTAAAGTACTGAAGACTTCAACAGCTGAGGACTAAAGTACTGAAGACTTCAACAGCTGAAGACCAAAGTCTGAAGATCAATAGCTAAAGACTAAAGTACTGAAGATCAACAGCTGAAGTACAAAGACTGAAGACATCAGCTGAAGACATCAGCTGATGACAACAACTGAAGTTCAAGAAGTCCAAGTACTGAAGCTTTTAGAGTTCGTCACAACAGCTGAAGAAGCATTCTTCAGTTGTTGTGATGGTTTCCTTTCAGTAGTTTTATTTTCTATTTTAGTACTTGTAAAATGACTGAAGAGCATGTTCTTCAGTCGTTGTTGTTTCAGTAGTTTTTTTCAGTAGTTGTAGTGATAAATAACACTTGGTATTTTTGTAAGAAGATGTCAGCTGTTTGACATCTTCAGTAGTTGTGTTTACTTTCAGTAGTTAAATAACAGTTAGATGTCACTGTCAAGTGACATCAGCTGACGTCAGCTTTCCTTATAAAAGGAAAGATGACCTAATTGTAACCGTGCAAAAGCCAGCCGAACCATATATTGAATGAATATATTCCTTTTGGCAGAAATTCTATAACAAACACTGTTTCATTGATAAATTTCGTGTGTTCTTGTTTAAATTTGTTAATTCGTGAGCTCATTCCGCTGCTAATCCAATCTAATTGATCAAAATAGATGCTGAGATCCTAACAAATGGTATCAGAGCTGGTTAATCATTGATCGATTTAACAATTGATCATTGAAACTGTTCTTTTGCTATCTACGTTTGATCGAATTAGAAAATTTGCAAGAATCGGTTATAGAGATTGAGTTTCTGTTGCTTCTGTCCATTTTGTTTGAGGTTCTAAGTGGTTTTGAGCAAGATTTAATTTGTTTACCTTGAATTTGTCTGAATTCTGAATATGACTACTCCTTCTAATGACCCTCACAATACTGGTTCCTCAACCAAGCCTCCGATGTTGGTTAGGACCGAGTATAACATATGGCAACGAAGAATGCTCCATCACCTGTCTGTTAACAGTTCAGGTTGTTGGACATCTGTGGTTCATGGTCCACATAAGCCTATGGTGAACAATCCGGAAACCAACCAAATGGTTCCGAAGAAGAAGGAACAATACTCTGATGAGGATCGAAAACTATTTGTGATTGATGCTAAAGCTCATGGAATTCTGGCCATGGCACTGCCTAATGAAATATATTCTGGGCTTATGCATCATGAAACTGCTCATGACCTCTGGAAGGCACTGAAAGAATAATTTGGTGGTACTGATGAGGTCTTAGGAAATAATAGGGAAATACTTGCCCAACAATATGAGACATTTGCTCATAGGAAGGGTGAGACTCTGACTCAACAGTTTGAGTGGTTTTCATGTTTGATCTCTGAGCTGAAAATGGTCAAACATGAATACACTAATAGCCAGATGAACCACAGATTCCTCAGATCACCGCCTGAGAGATGGGACACATAAACAATTGTCCTACGCTCTAATGCAAATCTGGATAGCCTATCTCTCACCCAACTTCATGGGAAACTGTTTACATTTGAAAGAGAGATAGAGCAGAAAAGGAAACTGGCATCATCAGGAAACCTCACTGAAGACTTTGTACCAGGGAACACTGCCTTTGTCGGTCATGAGTCAGAATATGCTGCATCAAAAAGTAATTATGATGTGCATATAGATTTCTCTTCAAACAGTTCTGATCATGCATTCTTGAGTGTTGATAGTCAGTCAGGCTGTAATAGTGACAATTTGTGCTTTATTATGGATGATTTGAAAGGTATAGCTGATGATGACTTAGAAGAGATGGATATTCTGAGCCAAATGGCCTTGATTAATATCAGATCTCAGAAGTTCTACAAGAGAACTGGTAGGAAATTCCCTGGACTCTCTGGCAAAACCAAAGTTGGTTTTGACAAGAGTAAGTTGAGGTGTCACAAATCCACAGGCTTGGGCACTTTGCAAGAGAGTGTAGATCATCTGGATCTAACTCCTCTTCACCCTTTGTGATGTTTCCAAGTAATATTCAACAAAACAGAGGGCAACATCCTGCTAGTTCTGGTCATCAATCACAACCCCTATCTCCTGCATATTTTGTCCCTCAGGGTCCAATGCCATATCAATATCCCTACCATTACATGCCACAAACCAGTCAAGTTCAAGTAGGCATTGCTCAACAACCACCTGCTCTTCTGGAGCCTCAACCTTCCCAATCTCATCAACAATCTCAACCTCAACAACACAGCTTTTTCACCCCAGGAGTTGTTGACTGGAGCAGTTTACCAGATGATATGTCTGGTCATGAACAACTGTTTTCTGGTGCTGGTCAACATGGTGGTGACAATCCTTTTGGAAACCTTGCTCTTATGGCCCTGGAGTTTGCTGATACCTCATCCTCTAATGCCTCCACACCATAGGTATCACAGGTATCCTCTGAGGCCAAAGCCAAGCTATGTTCTGAAACATGCATAGTCGCATTTGCATTTATTAGAGAAGCAAATGTAGCTTTAATTAACAAGAACATTGAGCTAGACCAGATAATATCCAAAAGAAAAGCTGAATTTGAGTCTGTGCTTAATGATAAGAATGATGAGATTTACAAACTTAAATGCCAAATCACTGATGATAAGGCTAGGGAAGAGGTACTTCTAGAAAAGTACATAGACCTCAAAGAAACACTTGCAGCTACCCAGGTAGAGTGTGATCGATGGGTACATTCCTGCAAGGGTTTTGAAATTCTTCTCAATAAGCAGTCTGCTTCCAATGTGAAGTTTGGCATTGGTTATAATCACACTGCTCCTCCTACAGATTTTACTCCCAAAGCAGAGGTAGAATCTGATGGAGAAAGCAATAACCAATCCTTTTCATCATGTGATCTACTTTCTGATACAACACCATTAGAGGTTGGAGTCAGCATTAATTCCTCCCAAAACCTATCAGCTAATGTTGATGGTTCAAATGCTGACACTCACATGATCAAAAGGTTGATCACTCCAGGTGGTATTTCACAAAGTACTGAAAGTACTAAAGAGCAAGTCATAACACCTGGAGAAAAAAACCAAACTACCGCATGTACTAAAGGGAAGAAAACTGCCAGTAGAAAGGGTGGGAAAACAATTGAAGAAGATATCAAGAAAGCATGTACTACAAGGAAGAAAACTGCTAGTACTGATTGCAAACTGCTGAAGAATAAGTCTTTAGTAGTTTCATCTTCCAGCAGATGATCAACTTAAGATGAAGAAAAAGCCATGTGAAATATGTGGCTTATTCAACCATCTTACTGATGATTGTTGGTATAAAAAGGGCTCCAAACTCAAACACAATGAGAACCTTAAAAAGAAAATGGATAAAATGAATACTGAGTTTGAAACCAAGTTTGTACCAGCAACATCAAAACCTGTAACCCCAAAATCCAAAAAGAAATCCAAAAAGGAAGGGGTTAATCAGGCAACAGCTGAGGTTGCTCAAATGGAGATGGTACAACACAGGATTCCATCAATCTCATGCACTAATGTGTCTGATGAGCTGAAGGCTTTATCACAGAATCAGACACAACTTGTTATGATGGTTCAACATCTATTGGGGAGAGTCAACCAATTAGATGCTCTTGTGCTGAAACCACAGAGAAGAAAATCCATGCCAAAGGATTTTTCTTCACCATCTCCATCCCCTCAGGCTTTTCTTCATAGCAAATCTGTTAGTTTACCATCTATTGATGTGAACAGACCCAAAACAAAAAGTTTTGGGTCTCAAAAACTAACTAATTTATTATGATTGCAGGGTTCTTCAGCATGCCAAAGTAGCATCTGCTATGTAGACAGTGGAGGATCTATGCATATGACAGGGAACAGCTCTCTTCTTCATGATTATTCTCAAAGAAAGAAGGGGTTTGTTTCTTTTGGCAATGATGCTAAGGGTTACATTATTGGAAAAGGCTTTGTTTCCAATGGGGAAATAAGGTTTGATGATGTTAACCATGTGGAAAATCTCAAGTACAATCTCTTGAGTGTCAGTCAAATATGTGATAAAGGCCATGTTGCTCTTTTCACCAGTCAGAACTACATGATTCTGTCATCCAAAGTTCTGAGTTTGATTGATAAGGTGTTGGATGATCATACTCTCCTGAAGGCCAACATGACAGGAAGAGTGTATGCCTTAGATCTTTCCAAGAAAATAGATCTCAAAGGCCATCCTTGCCTATTTTCCAAGGCTTCTCCTCAAGAATCTATTCTATGGCATAGAAGGCTGGGTCATGTGAATCTTAAAAACTTGAATCAGCTGATATATCATGGTTTAGTAAGGGATTGCCTATAAAGGAGTTCAATGTGAAGACAACTGCACTGCTTGTTTGAAAGGACAACAACACAAAGTCTCATTCCCTCCTATTGAAGAACCTAAGTCGATTGCCTGCTTGCAATTACTACACATGGATATCTTTGGTCCTGTGAGAGTAATGAGTATGGCAAAGAAGAAATACTGTCTGGTAATTGTGGATGATTATTCCAGATTTGTATGGACTTTCTTCTTGCATTCAAAGGATGAGGCTGCTCAGATGATTATAAACTTTATGTTGTATGTTGAGAAGCAGTATTCCCTATCTATCAAGTTGTTAAGATCTCAGCCCTTGGTTTAATCGATTGAACAGATATAGCAGCGGAATAGCTCAGAATTAGACAAATTCAAACAAGAACAATTGATATAAAACGATAAAAGAATTTTGTTATAGAGAGAAATATCCGACAAAAGGAATATTGCATTAAGATTGTCGGCCTCAAAGGCCCGATTACAGGTGAGTCATCTTTCCTTATAAAGGAAAGAATGACGTAGACTGATGTCACCTGAAAGTGACATGTAACCGTTTTATAACTACTGATGTTTAACAACTACTGAAGATGTCAACAACTGACATCTTCTTACAAATGTTCCTAAGTGTTAAACATCTCATTAAACTACTACTGAAAAACATAAAACTACTGAAACTACAACAACTGAAGAACAACCTCTTCAGTTGTTTACAAGTACTGAAAAGAAAAATAAAAAACTACTGAAAGGAAAAGAAAACTACTGAAGAAGAAAAACCATCACAACAACTGAAGAAGCCCTCTTCAGCTGTTGTCATCAGCTGTTAACATCAGCTGATGTCTTCAGTACTTGAACATCAGACTTTGTCTTTCAGCTGTTGATCTTCAGTCTTTGTCTTCAGTACTTGTTGAAGTCTTCAGACTTTAGATCTTCAGCTGTTGTCTCAGTCTTTGTCTTCAGTACTTCAGACGTACTTCAGCAGTTGTATTCTTCAGACTTTTAGAACAGCTGATCAGGTCTTCTTCAGCTGTTGTGATGTCTTGTGGGACTTAGAGGTTCTCTGATCAGGCTCATTGGTTCTTTTGGTCCAACAAACTCCCCCTGAACCAATGCAGCCAAAACCTCTAAGTTATTGACGAGTCCCACTTATTTTGGCAGATAGATAGGTCTCTTAATCCTCTTGATCAGATGAGAAGTGACCCTTTTTCAGCACCGGCCTGGGAAGAAGTCTCTGATGATCTGTTTGGCATGATATGGTTGGGAGCTCTGTATTGGGGACTTGGACACCGAGCTGTTGCCCCAACCATGAGATCTACTTCCCGTGTATCAGCCTATATGATTCCCTGGTGTAAGCCCTTAAAAACATGATTTGCTCATCCATTGTCAGCACCTCGGGCACACCATCAAATAATCCTTCTCGGCCATACACTTCAGATATGTACTTGGCCTGTTTTCCATTCTTGAGCTCAACCGTAGTTATTTGTCTATAAGCAAACTCATCTGGATGAGTTCCTTCTAAGAGCAGGTTGAGCTCTTCTTGTTTGAAGTTTTCAAGTCGTTTGTAAACCAATCCCTTCTTATAATTTTGTTCTCTAACATCTTTTGAGGTGGTTGTTTGGCTTCATAGGCTTTCTTGAACTCTTCAACAATTTCCCAAGGGGACACTACAAGCACCACAGTGATGTCTTCGTTGACAACTCTCTTCACTTGGCCCTTGTATCTTGAAGGAATTCTTTCTTGACAATCCGGTGTGCCACCCTAGGATCAGGCCATATCCTTACTCTTTCCCTTTGGTATTGAAAGGTATTAGCAAGGGTGTACAATCTTAATACTTCTTTCTTCATGCTGATCATTGAAGAGGATGTAGCATATGCTTTGTCAATGCTTTTCAGCATTTCCTCATCATGTTTTTGCATCTGTTCCTCTTCAATCTTTATCATTACATCTTGCATTTGAGAAGCAGGAGTGATGGACATTGGTTTAGCCTTAGGCAAAGTAATGACTGCAGAGAGTGGCAGTCTGTCTTCATCCTCCTCTTCATCTTCATCAGGCCTCAGTACCTTTCTTTTCTTTTGGCTAGGTACATCACTGGCAATGGTTTTTAGGGGTAAAGGATTTGGTTTTGTGGGTTGGATGGTTGGTTTAGAGGGTAAGGGGTTGTTTTAGTGGGTTGTGGAGATAGTGATTTTGAGGATTGAGGCTTTTCAGACTGTTTTAGCATTTTGGCTGTAAGGGAGGCTTTGGTAAATTTTGTCAGTTCTTTTCGATTCCCAACCCAGCTTCATTCAATACCTCAATCACTAAACCTTTGGAGTATTCTTCAGACGAACAAATCTTGGTGGTTATTGCCAAGATGTTGTCCCTGGTCCAGGCCCTTATTTCCATTAGAGATCTTCCCAAGTATTTAGCTATAAATCTGATCATTATCTCCAGCCTTTCTCTTTCTAAGGCATCATAGCTAGCCCATCTTGAATTGATCTCCTCTGTTTCCATCCTTCTGATCTCGGAGTCTAGTTGTTTGATGTCAAAACCCTGCCTATACAACTGCTCAATGATTTTATCCATTGAACGGTTATGGTTGGCGTCAGCTTCTTTCACCATATCCTTCAGCTCCTTCTCCTTCTCAGACTCTCCTTTTCTCTTTTGATATGTGACATGAAAGTCTTTTTGACTTTCATTCACTTCAGCTCCCTTCACACTCTCCTTCTCCTTCTCATTTACAACCTCAGATTCTTTCGCCTTCTCCCCATCTATCCTCTTCCTTTTTCCTTTAACTAACTGACTCTCCCCCTTTTGGTTGCATTGGGTGCAAGGGTTTGAGCAGTAGAAAGGGATTAGTCACCAACTCCTCCACCAAGGGTTGTATATTGTAGGAAGCCTCTCATCAATGGCTTTGATCACTATATCTGTGATCATGGGAGTGATGAGAGGTAGGGAATTTTGAAGGGTAGCAACTGATTGATCAGGATGGTTCTGTTCCTGAGAATCAGTGCCGAAAGCAGAGGATGGTGGCTTGGAAGTATATACTGGCTCAGTGTGTAGGGGACCTTCAGAAGAAGGTGCCATCTGTGGGTGTATTGTGGTGGCAGATGGACTTGCATCCTGAGACATCTTGGCCAACAGCTCTTTGAGTCTGCTAATCTCATCCTCTAGAATGGTGTTTTGAGCAACTACATCATAGAAGAAGCTCAGGTCATCATCAGTTGTTACTGAATCACCTGACCTCCTGACAAAGTCAGATGAACATGCCCCTTGTTCTCGGTTCTGGGGACTTCCAGCCTCAGGACTATGTCCTTCATCAGCTGTTGCCACTGGTGAGGACTTAGAGATGTTACCAACTGCATCCTGGTCATTTGCTGAGTCAGGAGCAGTGGCAAGCCTCACCAGAAGTTCGCACCTCCTTATCTACACTAGAAGATGGAACATGATAACCCCTGTGCTGTGGTTGACAGAAGCATTGTGATCCTCCCCCTCAGGTGTTGAGGTTATCCCAGTAGTAATTGGTGTCTGGGTGGGGGGTGAGGAATGCAACTACGTCAGCACTTTTGCAACAATGATAGTAGGGCTTTGAGGGGCGGTTGCATCAGGAGAGGGTGTGGAAGCAGTGTGCACCCGGGACAGGTGGTGCTCTTCAATGGTAATCCTCTCAAGTGAGGAGGATCCCAGCATTGTGGCTTCCCTTTGAGTGATTGCTTCAGGTTCCTTTTGAGAGGAAACCTGAGCGGCTTTAGTTGGTGGAGTCACAGTCTCTACTGGGGGGTTATTTCAAGCAGAGATAACCTGCGTTGGTGCAGCAGGAGCATCCACAGGGGACTCAATTCCCTGAGTAGCTTTCTTAGGCTTCTTCTTTGTGGGTTTGGAGGGGACTTTGGATGTGGAGGTGGAGGCTGTGGGTTCCAGCTGCGTGGGTTTGCGCAGCTTGGCAGCCTGTTTGAGAGTTTGGTCAGTGTTGTGTCGGAGTATACCTCCGGCAATACAGCCAAAGCAAGGACTCCCAGACCAACTAGTCCCTCAGCAGAAAGCTGATTCTCTATTATGGCCATTATAAACCGAGGATATAGTATCCAACGGTTAGAAAGTGGTTTTGTGGCCATATCCTTGAGTTCAAGAAAAATATTTCAGAAAAGTTTAGTGGTTCTTGTTCAAGATAGAGAACAATACCTGTTGCCATCTGGAAGACAGTTGATCCAAGAGGAAGTCTTCGGAGCCAGGCAAACATTTACCATATGAAAATAATGTTCAGCATCTGGAAAATGTTTCTTCAGGATTGTTGAAGCACTAAGATCACCCTGATATCCATGTTGTCCAAAGGAAAGATCAAGTTGGCGCTTAGGATATCCAACAGGGTAGGCAGCATCATCTACAGTAATAATATTTGGCGGATGGTAGCAGTAGAGATGACAACCTTATGCGAGTTGATAGATGAAAGGATAGATTCTCCATTAACGGTCGCATTCATCCAGAACTGACGTAGCGAATCGGCATAAATGATTGGATTTAAAAGGAAAGCCGTTTTTAGTGGGGATTGGACCATAAGATCTATAGACATTTTCAAATTTTGTCCAGAAGGCGATTTTGTAAGGTACGCGACACAGTTGTGTCGAGGTTTGAGTTGCATGGTCGCCATTAATGAAGGTGAAAGGTTTTCAGAGCTTTTGAAAAGTTAGGTCGTGAAAGAATGAAAAACTCTGAAAGAGGGATCAGGTATATATAGGGTACGGGTTATGAAACGACTGAAGGTTTTGGTGTTAGTCATCAGTATTTGAAGCTACTGATGACGTGGTATTAACTTTCAGACGTTTGAAACGACTGATGGTATTGGTGTGGTCAGCAGTTATAAAACAACTGAAGACATGGTGTTTACTATCAGACGTTGAAACAACTGAAGTCTCTGATTTAGGCATCAGTAGTTTTAAAAAACTACTGAAGACAAGACAAGTGGACTTCAGATGTTGAAACAATGAGGACTTGGTATTAGTCATCAGTAGTTGTGAAACTACTGAAGACCGTGGTTTTGCCATCAGTTGTTGTAAACAACTGAACTTGGTGTTAGTCATCAGTAGTTGTGAAACTACTGAAGACATGGTATTGCTTCAGTTGTTTATAAAGAAACAGCAGTTTGTGAACTACTGAAGAGAGAGTACTCATCAGTAGTTGTCGTCAATTCATAGCCTTTCAGCTGTTTCATACTGTCCTTAACACTTACTCATCAGCTTTTAGCTGTTTTCAGTAGTTTCATAGGACATCAGTACTTATCTGTTTCTACTGATTTCAGTAGTTGTAACTACATCAGTAGTGTAGAACAGATAAAGTACAGTACTTAAAGCATTTAGCCTTCAGTAGTTATAAAACTACTGAGGGTAAAATAACTCATCAGTACTTATATGTGACATGGTTACCAATGATCATCAGTAATTACTGAGATCATCAGTAGTTGTCACTTATTCTAGCTGCAGCATACCAAGCCTTAACACCAGGTTGTGGAAAGTTGAACTATCCAAAGGCTTAGTAAAAATGTCTGCAAGCTCATCAGCACTAGGCACAAACATAGGATTAATTAGACCCTTTTCAAAACAATCTCTTATAAAATGATGTCTAATTTCTATATGTTTGGTCCTAGAGTGCTGGACAGGATTTTTGACAATGCAAAGAGCTGAAGCACTATCCATTATAATGGAGTCTTAGTCTCTGTAATGCCATAATCCAAAAGTTGATTCTGAAGCCAGAGTATTTGGGATGTACAACTTGCAGCAGCAATGTACTCAGCTTCAGCAGTGGATGTAGCAACAGATGTTTGTTTCTTACTCTGCCAAGAATCAAACAGTTGCCTAGGAATTGGCATCCACCAGAAGTTGATTTCCTGGTCAACTTACATTACATCCTGCATAGTCACTATCAGAGAAAGCAACTAATTTGCAAGAATGTCCAGTGGAATACCATAAGCCTAGAGATTGTGTGCCTTGCAGATATCTAAAGATCCTCTTGACTGCAATCAGATGAGACTCCTTAGGTGCAGCCTGAAATCTAGCACAAACACATGTAGCAAACATAATATCTGGTCTAGAAGCTGTTAAATACATCAAGGAACCAATCATACATCTGTAAAGGGTTTCATCAACACCTTTACCTTTCTGATCAACATCCAATGTGTGTGTTGCACATGGGAGTAGAACAAGATTTACAGTTTTGTAAATCAAACTTATTCAAAAGATCTTTTGTGTATTTAGACTGATGAATGAAAATTCCATCAGCTTTTTGTTGATTTGCAAACCTAGAAAGAACTGTAATTCTCCCATTGCACTCATTTCAAACTTCTGTTGCATTAAGGTTTGGAAATCCTCACACAATTGGGGATCAGAGGATGCAAATATAATATCATCAACATAATTTGAACAAGTAGCTTATGCTGATCCACCTTCTTAATAAATAAAGTTTTATCTATGGAGCCTCTAGTGAAATTATTCTGTAGAAGAAAGTTTGATAAGGTCTCATACCAAGCTCTAGGTGCTTGTTTCAACCCATAAAGAGCTTTATCAAGCTTATATACCCATTCTGGGTGCTTATTTTCCTCAAAGTGGTGGTTGACACACATAAACTTCTTCTTTTATTGTACCATATAGAAAAGCACTTTTGACATCCATTTGGAAAACTTTAAGATTGTGGAGTGCAGCATAGGCTAAAAACAATCTAATTGCCTCCAGTCTGGCTACAGGGGCAAAGGTTTCATCATAATCAATACCTTCTTCTTGTGCAAACCCCTGCACAACCAGTCTGGCCTTGTTCTTAACAATTAGCCCATTTTCATCAGTTTTATTCCTAACAACACCCATTTAGTGCCTATTGCACACTTACCTGGGGGTAGAGGAACAAGCTCCCACACTTGCTGTTTCTTGAACTGAAGAAGCTCAAGCTGCATGGCTTCAACCCATCCATTGTCCCTCAAAGCAACATGATAGTTCTTCGGCTCTAGCTGACTGATGAAGAGAGCATAGAAGCAGAAATTGGACAACTGGCTTCTGGTTGAGACACCAGCATTGATATCACCAAGGATTTGAGATATTGGGTGATTTTTCAGCTCTTGGTAAACAATCAAATCTGTGCAAGTGTTTGTAGGGTCTTCAGCAGCAGCAGATGTTGATGCAGATTCTTGAAACCATGAAGATGGTGGCAACTCAAATGAAGTTGAGGATGCAGAAATCTCATCAGCATTTGTTGTGGATGGTGCGGCTGGAGCTACAGGAGCATCAGGTTTAGAGGACTCAGGCAGTTGATCACTAAACCTGAAGAGGTGATTACTACTATCATCATCATTCTTCAGTAGTAACCCAGGTGGTGAACTGTTGACAGGAGCAACAGCAGGAGATTGATAAGGAACATATTGCAGTATGTCCAAATCAAAGAGCTCCACAGGGCTTTGTGGAATCTTGTCCTTTGGAGATTCATTGAATTTGACATGTAAAGTCTCTTCAACCATCTTTGTTCTGCAGTTGAAGACTCTGTATGCCTTGCAAGTTGATGAATAACCAACGAAATACCCTGCATCCACCTTAGGATCAAATTTCTAGAGCTGATCCTTTGTGTTGAGAATGAAACAGGGACACCCAAATGCTCTAAAAAATGAAATGAGAGGGCCAAATGATGTAGAACTTCATATGGAGTCTTCATCAACCTCTGATTTATTAGCACTCTATTCTGCACATAGCATGCTGTGTTGACAGCTTCAGCCCAAAAGGTCAATGGCAGTCCAGAATCAGCCAACATAGACCTTGCAGCTTCAATGAGGGTCCTGTTCTTTCTCTCCACAACTCCATTCTGTTCAGGAGTTCTTGGAATACTAAACCTGTCTCTTTATTCCCTTGGAAAGGTAGAATTCATCAAGTGTATTGTTCCTGAATTCTGTTCCATTATCACTTCTAATACACTTGACTGAGAGGGAATACTGCTTCTCAGCATACAACACAAAGTTTATGATCTTCTGTGCAGCTTCATCCTTTGAATATAGAAAGAAAGTCCATACAAATCTGGAGTAATCATCCACAATTACAAGACAGTATTTTTTCTGTGCCATGCTCATCACTCTCACAGGACCAAAGAGATCCATGTGAAGAAGTTGTAAGCAGGCAGTGGACTTTGGTTCTTCAATAGGTGGAAATGAAACCTTGTGCTGTTTTCCTTTCAAACAAGCAGTGCAGTTGTTTTCACACTTGAACTCCTTCATAGGCATTCCCCTTACTAAACTATGGTGTATCAGCTGATTCATGTTCTTGAAATTAACATGTCCCAGCCTTCTATGCCATAGATTAGATTCTTGAGGAGAGGCCTTGGAAAATAGGCAAGGATGGCCTTTGAGATCAATTTTCTTGGAAAGATCTAAGGCATACACTCTTCCTGTCCTGTTGGCCTTCAGGAGAGTGTGAGCATCCAATACCTTGTCAATCAAACTCAGAACTTTGGATGACAGAATCCTGCAGTTCTGGCTTGTGAAAAGGGCAACATGGCCTTTGTCACACAATTGACTGACACTCAAAAGATTATACTTGAGATTTTCCACATGGTTGACATCATCAAACTTTATTTCCCCATTGAAACAAAGCCCTTCCCGATGATGTAACCTCTTGCATCATTGCCAAAAGAAACAAATCCCTTCCTTCCTGGAGAGTAGTCATTAAGAGTGAGTTGTTCCCAGTCATATGCATAGATCCCCCACTGTCTACATACCAGATGCTACTTTGGCATGTTGAAGAACCTGCATAAATAAACAATCAGTTAGTTTTGGAGACCCAAACCTTTTTGGTTTTGGCCTGGTCTCATCAACAGATGGTAAACTAACAGGTTTATTGGACACAATAGCTTGAGGTGAAGGAGATGGTGTAGAAGAGGAATCCTTCGGCTTGGATCTCCTTTTCTGGGGTTTCAACACAGGGCCATCAAGTTGGTTAACTCTTCCCAACAGATGTTGAACCATCATTACCAGCTGTGTCTGATTCTGGGAGAGAGCTTTCAGCTCTTCAGACACATTGGTATTGGTGTTTGATGATGAGTTCTTGTGTTGCACACATCTTCTTTTGAGCAACCTCAGCTATTGCCTGTTGCACTCCTTCCTTTTTAGATTTCTTTTTGGTCATAGGAGTAACAGGATTTGATGCTGCTGGTACAAACTTGGACTCAAACTCAGTTTTCATTTTAGCCAAATTTTCTTTAATTTTCCTCTTTTGTTTGAGTTTGGATCCCTTTTTGTACCAACAATCATCTGTGAGATGATTAAATAGCCACATATTTCACATGGTTTCTTCTTCATCTTCTGTTGATCATCAACTAAAGAAGATGAAACTACTGACGACTTGCTCTTCAGCAGTTTAGAAGCACTTTTTGCCTTCTTGTCAACTTCCTTAGAAGGCTTCAAATCCTTCCTACTGACAGTTTTCTTCTCTTCAGTGCTGTCAGTCATTAGGATTTGAACTCCAGATGTTATCCCCTGCTCTCCAGTACCCTCAGTACTTCTAGGGATAACACTTGGGTTGATCAACTCATTGATCATGTGAGTGTCAACAGTTGAACCATCAATATCAGCTGATAGGTTCACAGAGGGATTACTACTGACTTCAACTACTGATGATGCTTTATCAAGTAGTGAATCACATGATGAGGTGGATTGGTCATTACTTTCTCCATCAGATTCCGCTCCTGCTCTTGAAGCAAAAACTGTAGAGAGGAGCAGTGTGATTATAACCAATTCCAAACTTCACATTGGAAGCTGTTTGCTTATTAAGAAGCATTTCAAAGCCCTTGCAAGATTGTACCCTCGATCACACTCTACCTGGGTGACAGCAAGAGTATCTTTGAGGTCTTTGTACTTCTCTAAGAGTACATCCTCCCTAGCCTTATCATCAGAAATTTGGCATTTTAATTTGTAAATCTCATCAGTTTTCTCTTTTAGCACAGACTCAAACTCAGCTTTATTTTTGGAAATTGTTTGTTCTAGCTCTACATTTTTATTGATTAAAGCCACATTTGCTTCTCTAATAGAGGCAAATGCTGCTATGCAAGTTTCAGAACATAATTTGGCCTTAGCCTCAGAGGATACCTGTGATACCTGTGTTGAAGAGGTATTTGAGGATGATCCATCAGAGGATTCCAAAGCCATGAGAGCTAGATTTCCAAAAGGATGCTCACCACCATGTTGACCAGCACCTGAGAACAGTTGTTCATTACCAGACACATCATCTGGTAAACTGCTCCAGTCAACAACTCCTGTGTGAAGAAGCTGTGTGGTTGAAGTTGATTAGGTTGATGAGATTGGGATGGTTGAGGCTCAGGGAGTGCATGTGGTTGCTGAGCAGTGGGTGCTTGAACCTGCCTGGTTGTGGCATGTAATAGCAGGGGTATGGATATGGCATTGGCCCCTGTGGAACAAAATATGCAGGAGATTGTGGTTGATGATGATAACCAGAATTGACAGGTTGTTGCCCTCTGTTTTGTTGACTATTGCCAGGGAAAGTCACAAAAGGTGCAGGAGAGTTAGATCCAGATGATCTACATTCTCTTGCAAAGTGCCCAAGCCTGTGGCATTTATGGCACTTCAACTTACTCTTGTCAAACCAACTTTGGTTTTGCCAGAGAGTCCTGGGAATTTCCTTCCAGTTCTTTTGTAGAACTTCTGAGATCTGATATTTATCAAGGCCTTTGGCTCAAAATATCCATCTCTTCTAAGTCATCATCAGCAATCCCCTTGAGATCATCCATGATGAAACATAGATTGTCACTATTACTACCAGCAGAATAACTATCAACACTCAAAAGGCAGGCTCAGAAGTGTTTGTAGAGAAATCAATATGCTCATCATACTGGCTTTCAGATGACGCATATTCTGACTCTTGATGTCCAATCAGGGCAGTGTTCCCTTGGACAAAATCCTCAGTGAGCTTGCCAGATGAACCAATTTCCTTTTCAGCTCTATCTCTCTCTCGAATGTAAGCAGTTTCCCATGAAGTTGGGTGAGAGATAGGCGATCAACATCAGCATTTGAGCGTGAACAATGGTATATGTGTTCCATCTCTCAGGCAGTGATCTTAAAAATCTATGGTTCATCTGACTCTCTGGTATATTCATGTTTAACCATTTTCAATTCAGAGATTAAACATGAAAACCGCTCAAATTGTTGAGTCAGAGTCTCACCCTTTCTATGAGAGAAAGTCTCATATTGTTGGGCGAGATTTCCTGTTGTTTGCTAAAACCTCATCAGTACCACCAAATTGTTCTTTGATGGCATTCCAGAGGTCATGAGCAGACTCACAATGCAGAAGCCCAGAGTAAATCTCATTAGGAATAGCCATAGCCAAAATTCCATGGGCTTTTGCATCGATTTCAAACAACTTCTTGTCCTCATCGGAGTATTGCTCCTTCTTCTTTGGAACCAACTGGTTTGTTTCCGGATCATTCACCATTGGCTTATGTGGTCCATGTACCACAGTGTCAACAACCTGAGCTATTGACAGACAGGTGATGGAGCAATCTTCTCTGCCAAATGTTATACTCATTCCTCACCAAGAGGAGGCTTGGTAGAGGATCCAGTATTGAAAGGATCATTAGAAGAAGTAGTCATTGTGGAAAATCAGACAGATTCAAGTAAAATCACAATAAATTTAGCTCAAAACCACACAGAACCTCAAATAAAACGGCCAGAAGCGATACACTCTCAATCTCTATAACAGATCCTTGCGAATTTTGCTAATTCGATTAAACTTAGAGCGATTGAACAGTTTCAATGATCAATTGTTAGATCGATCAATGATTAACCTGCTCTGATACCATTTGTTAAGATCTCAGCCTTGGTTTAATCGATTGAACAGATATAGCAGCGGAATAGCTCAGAATTAGACAAATTCAAACAAGAACAATTGATATAAAACGATAAAAGAATTTTGTTATAGAGAGAAATATCCGACAAAAGAATATTGCATTAAGATTGTCGGCCTCAAAGGCCCGATTACAGGTGAGTCATCTTTCCTTATAAAGGAAAGAATGACGTAGACTGATGTCACCTGAAAGTGACATGTAACCGTTTTATAACTACTGATGTTTAACAACTACTGAAGATGTCAACAACTGACATCTTCTTACAAATGTTCCTAAGTGTTAAACATCTCATTTACAACTACTGAAAAACATAAAACTACTGAAACTACAACACTGAAGAACAACCTCTTCAGTGTTTTACAAGTACTGAAAAGAAAAATAAACAAACTACTGAAAGGAAAAGAAAACTACTGAGAAGAAAAACCATCACAACAACTGAAGAAGCCTCTTCAGCTGTTGTCATCAGCTGTTAACATCAGCTGATGTCTTCATACTTGAACATCAGACTTTGTCTTTCAGCTGTTGATCTTCAGTCTTTGTCTTCAGTACTTGTTGAAGTCTTCAGACTTTAGATCTTCAGCTGTTGTCTCAGTCTTTGTCTTCAGTACTTCAGACGTACTTCAGCAGTTGTATTCTTCAGACTTTGTAGAACAGCTGATCAGGTCTTCTCAGCTTTGTGATGTCTTGTGGGACTTAGAGGTTTCTCTGATCAGGCTCATTGGTTCTTTTGGTCCAACACAAGTGTATCAGAAGTGATAATGGAACAGAATTCAGAAACCATACACTTGATGATTTTTATCTCTCAAAGGGAATCAAGAGGCAGTTTAGCATCCCAAGGACCCAGAACAAAATGGAGTAGTAGAGAGAAAGAATGACCTTAATTGAAGCTACGAGGTCCATGTTGGCTTACTCTGGGTTGTCACTGACCTTTTGGGCTGAAGCTGTTAACACAGCTTGCTATGTGTAGAATAGAGCCTTAGTAATTCAGAGGTTGATGAAGACTCCATATGAAGTTCTACATCATTTGGCTCCTCTAATTTCATTTTTCAGAGCCTTTGGGTGTCCTTGTTTCATTCTCAACACAAAGTATCAACTCCACAATTTGATCCTAAGTGGATGCAGGGTATTTTGTTGGTTATTCATCTACTTGCAAGCATACAGAGTCTTCAACTGCAGAACAAAGATAGTTGAAGAGACTCTGCATGTGAAGTTTAATGAATCTTCAAAGGACAAGATTCCACAAAACCCTATGGAGTTATTTGATTTGGACATACTGCAATATGTTCCTATAGGCTCAGCTGTTGCTCCTGTCAACAGTTCTCGCGCCCTGGTGGTACTGAAGATGATGATGATATCAGTACTCACCTTTCAAGTTTAGTGACCATTGCCTGAGTCTGCTAAACTTGATGTTCCTGTAGCTTTAGCAGCTCCATCCACAACAATGCTGATGAGATCTCTGATTCCTCTACATATTTTGATTGCCATCTCATTCTTGTTTCAAGAGTCTTCATCACCATCTGCTGCTGCTGAAGGTCCTACAAACACTTACTTGCACTAATCTCATTGTTTATCAAGAGCTGAAGAATCACCCAATACCTCAATCATTGGTGATATCAATGCTGGTGTTTCAACAAGAAGTCAATTGTCCAATTTCTGCTTCTATTCTATCTTCATTAGTCAGCAACGCCAAAGAACTATCACATTGCTTCAAGAGACAATGGATGGGTTGAAGCCATGCAGCTTGGCTACTTCAGTTCATAAGCAGCAAGTGTGGGAACTGGTTCCTCTACCCATAGGTAAGTGTGCAATAGGCACTAAATGGGTGTTTAGGAATAAAACTGATGAAAATGGGCTGATTGTTAAGAACAAGGCCAGACTGTTGTTCAGGGGTTTGCACAGGAAGAAGGTATTGATTATGATGAAACCTTTGCTCCTGTAGCCAGACTAGAGGCAATTAAATTGTTCTTAGCCTATGTTGTAGTCCACAATCTTAAAGTTTTTCAAATGGATATAAAAGTGCACTTTTATATGGTAAAATAAAGAAGAGGTTTATGTTTGTCAACCACCAGGTTTTGAGGATAATAAACATCCAGATTGGGTATACAAGCTTGATAAGACTCTTTATGGGTTGAAACAAGCTCCTAGAGCCTGGTATGAAACATTATCAAATTTCTTCTTTCAAAATAATTTCACTAGAGGCTCCTAGATAAAACTTTGTTCATTAAGACGGTGGATCAGCATAAGCTACTTGTTCAAATTTATGTTGATGATATTATTTTTGCATCCTCTGATCCCCAGTTGTGTGATGATTTTACAAGTTTAATGAAACAAAAGTTTAAATGAGTGCAATGGGAGAATTAAAGTTCTTTCTAGGCTTGCAAATCAAACAAAAGGTTGATGGAACATTTATTCATCAGTCAAAATATACAAAAGATCTTTTGAATAAGTTCGATTTACAAAATTGTAAGCCCTGTTCTACTCCATGTGCACACACACAACTGGATGTAGATCAGAAAGTAAAGCTGTTGATGAAACACTTTACAGATGTATGATTGGGTCCTTGATGTACTTAACAGCTTCTAGACCAGATATCTGTTGGCAACTTGTGTTTGTGCTAGATTTCAGGCTGCTCCTAAGAGTCTCATTTGATTGCAGTCAAGAGGATCTTTAGATATTTGCAAGGTACACAATCTCTAGGTTTATGGTATTCCACTAGACACTCTTGCAATTAGTTACTTCTCTGATAGTAACTATGCAAGGTGTAAGTTAACTAGAAAGTCAACTTTTGGTGGATGTCAATTCCTAGGCAACTGTTTGATTTCTTGGCAGAGTAAGAAACAAAAATCTGTTGCTACATCCACTGCTGAAGCAGAGTACATTGTTGCTGCAAGCTGTACTTCTCAGGTACTCTGGCTTCAGAACCAACTTTTGGATTATGGCATTACAGAGACTAAGACTCCATTATTAATGGACAGTGCTTCACCTCTTTGCATTGTCAAGAATCCTGTCCAGCATTCTAGGACCAAACATATAGAGATCAGACACCATTTTATCAGGGATTGTTTTGAAAAAGGTCTGATTGATCCAAAGTTTGTGCCTAGTGCTGATGAGCTTGCATATATATTTACTAAGCCTTTGGATAGTTGAACTTTCCAAAACCTTGTGTTAAGGCTTGGTATGCTATAGCTAGAATAAGTGACAACTACTGATGATCTCAGTAAACAAGTACTGATGATCATTAGTAA